>JAJGRW010000868.1:163948-723734 GCA_025461045.1 Carex parvula | reverse complement strand
TATCCGTATATGAATGTGGAAGGCATTTTCGGAAGATCTGGAGCGCATTTTCGGACGAGCATTTTATGATTAAATCTACACAGTTTTAATGTATAATCTGTGTGTGATGAAAGAAATACAAATTTTTCTACGTTATGATTGCATTCATGTTACATCTTTCTATTTTTTCTAAGTCATTTCTAAAACATCTCTTTCCTTCCTGTCAAGTAAATCTAAACAGGCGATGCTAGAACGGGAGATAAGGCAAGAGAGGCATATCTTCACTGAAATATGATTTCTGACGACGGAACTTCAAACGGTCATAAAACGGCATCGAGTGTTCAATTTTGGTAAATGACCATTTTCGGAAAGCTTGCCAAAAGATGCATGTGTTATTTTTGCTATGTCATTTTCAAAATTCATAATTGCAAACAAACAAGAAAGAGCCTCCAAACTTGAGTTGAAGTTTCCGATTAAGTTTTTCATTTCTATTTTTCAATTTTTTTTGTTATTACTATACTTCTTCTAGGTATTGTTCATGTAAATATATGAAGTCTCACATCTAGAGTTTTTTTTGCTATATTTTATTTTTTTTCAAAATGTTATTCATGTAACTAATAACATGTGATGTAATTGTACATTGCTAAATGTAGTATGTAGTGTTTATATTTGAAATATAGTTTAGTGTTTTTGGCATTTAGATCTATAATTTAATTTAAATTTAGGTCTAGAATTTGATTTGAATTCAAATTAAACTCTCGCTATTTTTGATTGGTTGGAACTTATTATTTTTAAGTCATCACTTGAATTATTTATATTTGGTTGGGGTTCTTTTACTTAAATCATGACTTAAGTGTCAAGACCTAAATTAAATTATTCAAGAGGTACAATTTAGGATTGCTACCAAATGATATCATTTAGCCAGGTTTGTATCTATATCAAAAATGAAATCAAATTCACTGAATAATTTTACTTTTAAGCTGTACCAGAAAACATAAATGTACAAGTACCAACTGGTACTAAAAGCAACACAAAGAAGGTAATCCGCAAAGAAAATGATAATAATAGTAATTTTATTTGAGAATGATAATAATAGTAATTTTTTAATCATATACTTTATCAGTATCAAACATGATATGAGGTAAAAGTTCCCTGACCTCTTTCTGGTACAAAACAAAAATAAAGTACTTTGTTTTTGTGTCCTTATTATTCATCTGACTATTCCTAATTTAAAAATTCAAATGTAGTGAATTTTTATCCAAATCAACTGCAACACTAGAAATCCATTCCATACCAAGCACATCTCACAGGTGTATTCTTAGTTCAATTCAAACATTCCAAGAACTCAACAAAAGCACAGAAAGATGATCCCCCCTCTTTCATGGCCTTAATTGCATTCTCTTTCACCTCCATCATCCGCTTCCTGAGTTCCGTAGCCCCTTCCGACGCAATGATCCATCTCACTTTAGCTTCTAATTCATTCGCCCGCACGAAACCTTCATCATACCCCTTTAGTTCGATGCCGATTTTCATTTCATCTACCAAGAACACCTTATTCATCTCCTGCTCTGAATGCAACGGCCAGCATATAATCGGTACACCGAAACTCACCGCCTCCAGTGTGGAGTTCCAACCACAGTGACTCACAAAACCACCAACTGCCTCATGTTGTAGAACTTCGACCTGCGGAGCCCACTGTTTTACAATCAGGCCCTGATCTCTGGTTCTGTCTATGAACCCTTCTGGCAACAGTATATCGAGATCTGGTTCAGTGGCTGGCTCGAAGAAATTGGCCGGATCAGGCAGGCTCTGCACAACCCACAGGAATCTCTGGCCACTATTTTCTAACCCAATTGCAATCTCCTTGAGTTGCTCTATGGAGAAAGAACCTATGCTGCCGAAGCAGAGAAATACCACGCTTTTCTTTGGTTGAGCATTCAGCCATGACAGACACGGATGCTGCTCTTCCTTTTTTGCTTGACTAGCAACTAATGGGCCCAGTTTTCAGAGCCATGACAGCTCGAGGCTCCAACGACTCAAATGAGTTAACAAGTATTCCCTTTGCCTCTAGCAATCGAATGTTGATGTTCATCAGATATTTATACTGCTCTATTTCGGGTCAAAAGCTTCGTCTTGGAAATGGGGGAGATGCGATGCTGGCAATGGTGGAACGCCAGAGAAGAGTAGCGGGGTTTTACCACTGTCCTTTAGAGCACCAATAGAGCGTGTGGCAAAATATGCTGCAAGTTGGATCATAAATAGAGCCAAACCTGTAGCAGCACATGGGGTGAAAAAATAGGTACGAATGCGCAGCTCAGAGGTCACATCTAGTGCATCTACACAAAACATATCAAGAACTACAAAAAACATATCTTAGAGAAGTGTGTGTGTGTGTGTATATAATATAATACCTTGGTTGGGGGTGAAACAAAATATGACCTTGATTATTATTTATTAATTAGTATAAGACAAGTTCTATTAATTTCTTGAATATTTATTGGTGGGATTCGATCTGATCCGTTTCATCTCTAAGAGATTGTCAGATTGTGTTGGTGGGTGGGAAAAACGGGAGCAGCTGATTTGACCCCATCAATGTTTATCATTTTATTTGTACGCCGTTTAACTCTACCAAAGTGGTTGTATAACTAGAACTTCACTTTATCATGCTTTAGTGGAACAACTTAAGTTGCTGTGGAAACCTTGATCAATTTTTTTTTTAATTGATCCATTGCTAAGATTATTTGAAATTGAATAGCTTCGTTTAATCATTTTTTTTTATGGAGATATATTAGAAGTCTTGTGGTATATATATATGAGGAGGGATCAAGTTACAACAAAGTTACAACAACTATTTTTTTTATTTTCAAAGTCCAAATCGTCGATACAAACCGTTCAACATGATTATCTAAATAAAATGTATTTGCAGATCAAATTTTACATTTTTTTTACATTTTTTTACTATTTCTTAAGATGGGTACAAAATTCAATGGTCTGAATATTACAATTTTTTGTAAAATACTTAATAAATAGTAAAAAAATTCAAAAAAAATGTAAAATTTGATCTGCAAGCACATTTTATTATGGAGATCATGTTGAACGGTTTGGATCGACGATTTGGACTTCGAAAATGAAAAAAAAAAGGTTGTTGTAACTTTGTTGTAACTCAAACTTGTTGTAACTTGATCCCTCCTATATATATATATATATATATATATATATATAGAGTAAGGCTACGGTGCTTTGCAAAGTAAACCCACCCCTTTACTTCGGGCCACTTTTTGGATTTTGAAAATCCAAACAACCGATCCGAACCGTTCAACATGTTCTAAATATTGAAATGTGCTTGGAGACCAAATTTTACATTTTTTGGAATTTATTTACTATTTATTAAGCCACTTTGAAAATCGTTGATCCAACGGTGAACAGTAAAAAACAGTAAAATTTTTCTGGACCACCGGATCAGAAACTTTCAAAGTGGCTTAATAAATAGTAAAAAAAATTACAAAAAATGTAAAATTTGGTCTCCAAGCACATTTCAATATTTAGAACATGTTGAACGGTTCGGATCGGTAGTTTGAATTTTCAAATCCAAAAGTGGCCCGAAGTAAAGGGGTGGGTTTACTTTGCAAAGCACCGTAGCCTTACTCTCTCTCTATATATATATATATATAGAAGAGGGATATAGTTACAACAATTTTGAGTTACAACAAAGTTACCACAACCATTTTCTACATTTTCAAAGTCCAAATAGTCGATCCAAACCGTTCAACATGATCTCCACAATAAAATGTGTTTGCAGATCAAATTTTACATTTTTTTGAATTTGTTTACTATTTATTAAGTATTTTACAAAAACTAGTCAAATTCAGACCATTGAATTTTGTACCCATCTTAATAAATAGTAAAAAAATTCAAAAAAATGTAAAATTTGATCTAGAAGCACATTTGATTATGGAGATCATGTTGAACGGTTTGATTGACGATTTGGACTTTGAAAATGTAGAAAATGGTTGTGGTAACTTTGTTGTAACTCAAAATTGTTGTAACAAGATCCCTCCTCATATATATATATATAGAGCAGGGTTCCAATGCACCCAATTCTTTATCTCTTTTATCTCTATTTTCAAAGTCCGAACAGTCGATCTGAACCGCTCAACATGATCTTCATAATAAATTATGCTTGGAGACCAAATTTTATATTTTTTAGAATTTTTTTACTATTTTTTAAGATAGGTACAAAATCATTGTTTTAAGGAGATTCTGGACCATCCGATAAAGTGATTTTGTATCTATCTTAAAAAATAGTAAAAAAATTCTAAAATATATAAAATTTGGCCTCCAAGCATATTTTATTATGAAGGTCATGTTGATCGGTTCGGATCAACTGTTCGGACTTTGAAAATAGAGAAGATAAGGATTGGATGCATTGGGAGCATAGAAATTTGGGTGCATTTGAACCCTGCTCATATCTATATATATATATATATATATATATATATATATATATATATATATATATATATAGATTGGCTAATGTAATAACGTTAGAACTTCGGCCGAAGTTCTAACGAGTCGTTTTTGCAATTTCAAAATCCAAACAACCGATCCGGACCGTTCAACATGTTCTAAATATTGAAATGTGCTTGGAGACCAAATTTTACATTTTTTGGAATTTTTTTTTACTATTTATTAAGCCACTTTGAAAATTTTGATCCGGTGGTCCAGAAAATTTGCTGTTTTTTACTATTCACAGCAGATCTGCGATTTTCAAAGTGGCTTAATAATAGTAAAAAAATTCCAAAAAATGTAAAATTTGGTCTCCAAGCACATTTCAATATTTAGAAAAAGTTGAACGGTTCGGATCGGTTGTTTGGATTTTAAAAACTAATAAACGACTCGTTAGAACTTCGGCCGAAGTTCTAACGTTATTACATTAGCCAATCTCTCTCTCTCTATATATATATATATATATATATATATATATATATATATATATATTTGTGTATATCATTAAAGATATAAAATTAATCTAATTAATAAGAGGTGTTGTTATCTGCACAATTTGAATTGAGCGTAATATATAACTTATGTTTAGAAGAGGTATTATATATCATAAGAATTTTAGAGGCTAAAATAATTTCTTGAGCAAGTCAAAGCCACAGGTGATTATATATATGATTCCTTGTGATATGGAGGAGCAACCAGAGTGGATGCAATACAAGAATATAGTGATGATTATGATTCCACTAAATATGATTCCACTAAATATATATATATGATTGCAATCATCACTATATAGATATGATTCCACTAAATATATATATGATTCCACTAAATATATATATGATTCCAATCATCACTATATAGATATGATTCCACTAAATATATATATGATTCCACTAAATATATAAATATTTAGTGGAATCATATTTACAAAAATAAATATGACAAAAGAAATATATTTTAAAAAGAAAGTTGATCAGGTGACGCAATCTCGGTTGTGAATCTCGACTCCGCTAGTGATGGGTCTCGAAAACAATTAGGAATTAGAAACAAAGAGTGCTAAGTAGCAAAAACGAAAATAAATCTCTCTCAAAAAATATATTCATATCCAAAAATTATTCTTCTCTTACAAAAGTTCTCCTTTATAGGTCATAAGGAGTAATTAATTTGCAACATAGAAATAAACAGCATAAATGACTACTTATGAAATGTAAACATAGAAATGAGCAAACATAAAGAACTATCTAGAAATTGAAACAACTATTAATATTCTCTAGAAAATGTAAATGGTCTATCTTGAAAGTAGGTCCTTTAATAGTAGCTGCACGCTTCTCAAAGCGAGTCTGAACCCGAATTCGAGTCTGACTCGAGTTATTTCTCGAGTATAAGAAAATTAAATAATAAGTTTACTTATAAATTAAATTTGATTGTAACTAAAATTGAAAACTTAATTACGATGTAGTACAAGAAAATAATTTAATAAGTAATTACGGTGTAGCAGCGAATGGAATTAATCTAAGATATGATGCTAAAAAATATATGATAATTTAATTATAAAGTGATGAGTTACACACCTATTGAAGAAATGAAAAACAAAGGAGAGTAGCCGGAATTTTTATTAATACCCTAAAAAAAACAAATTATCAAATCTGCCCTCACCTCAAAATTATTTTTAAAACTGCCTTAACCGCCCAGCCACTGGGCAGTCCACTCTAGACACCTGACCGCCCCACGGCTGGGCGGTCCACTACGCATACCAGACCGCCCCATGGCTGGGCGGTCCGCTATAAAACCCCTATAAAAGGGGTTTTTCTCTCTCCTGACCAGAACAATATCATTCTAACAACCCCAGAAATTCAGAGAAAGAAAGAGAGGCGATTTTGAGGTGATTTTGAGGCTAGTAGAGGTATGGACAGTAACAATCGAGGTAAGAAAGAGAGCAACCGAAATCGTGGCGTAGCGAGAGGAGGGTCAATTAGTGATCGGGGTAAAAAAGAGAAAAAGAAGAACAATTGTCAAGTATGCCGTAATCCCGGTAACTGTTATATATGTACGATGAAGGAATGGATTAAACAGCCTATTCGGTATGAAATTTCAGACGATGACTTTATGGAAAACCCCTACGGCTTTGGTTTGAAAAAGAAGAAAGTTGATCCAGAGCCTCCAGCATCGGACGATAAGTTTGTTCCGTGTACTGGTAAGGCTACCACTTCGTCTGTTGTGACTGATACAGATCAGGCAAACTCTGATGATGACTTTGTTCCATGCACTTTCAAGGCTCGTTGTAAGAAGTAGACTTTTTAGGAACTTATGTTGTAGACTTTTTAGAAATTTATGTCGTAGACTTTATTTCATCAATTTTGTGTTTGTTTATATTTTATGTTGTTAGTTTTTGTATATGTAATTAAGTATTTAAAATAATAAAAATGAAGCATATAAAATAATCGAGGCAAATAAAAAATTGCATAGTTCACAAACTACCAATTAGAATAGTTCACAACATACATCTAAAATAGTTTATAATATAATTTAACAAAACTTGGTAATCAGCGACGACGGCCGAACAAACTCAGCCGACGTCTGGGTCTGGGTGCAGCTGGTTGTGCGGCAACACCGGATGTCTCTGCATGGCTACTACCGGTTCCTGGGCTTTCATGAGTGCTGTGGCTACTACCGGTTGCCTCAGCAACAACTCTAGCATTTTCTCTTTCGTTGGCTTCGTTAATGGCATCTGCATTGCATTCCAGTTGAAATAAAATCAAAATTAAATATAAGTAAATAAATAAAATCAACCGTACCTGCTCGCTGCTTGTCAGTTGTTGAACGGTGGGCCTAATGTCCCATTCGCCTACCTTCCATCTGGTCCATGGTCATTACAGCACGCTTATGGGGTCTTCTTCCTTTTCTGATCCACTCGCTTGCGGGCATGATTCTATCACCAACATAGACCGGCCACTGATACTGGTTGGGATACGGATGGAAAGATGCACCCCAAGTACTCGCAAGGTAATCGGTACGGTACATGTGTGCGACATAATCATCCACAAAGAAGTTTCTCTCTTGGCACACCGCCATAACATGAGAACAAGGTAGGTGGGCCAATTGGATTCCTTGGCAAGTGCATGTTACAGTATTGTCAGGTCTAAAAATAACAACATACTTGAACATCCTTTTCACAAACTCCATAGTCTCATCCGGTCTACGGTCGGTTGGAGCAAACTCATTTGGACAGTGCACTTCGAATTCCAATTGGTTCTCCCCGTACGGGACAACTTTCATAACTGCACCTTTCTCCTATGTTTCCTTAGTTTCCCCTCCACCCTTGTTGAAAATGTTTGATTCCTGAACAGTAATTCGAGGGCTTTAACACGCCGTGCAACAAACCATGCATTTAACTTGTAGAAGGTGTCCTCTACAATTGCTGCCACGAGCAACATCCGACTCTGCTTGAAAACAACATTCAAAGACTCAGACCCATTTGTGGTCATAATTCCCCATCGGAAACCTCCATTACGGGCTTGCAATATCATCTCATATGCGGGTGGCTCAGCAAGATCTTTGGAATTATTTTTCCCACCTTGAGTAAGTACGCATTTGCCTTTGGACAGTACTACAAAAAAAAAACAATTTTAGATGAGAAAATTTAAGTAAATAATTTAGAAAATATAAGTCAACAAATAAAAATATACATACGTTGGCAAAATCTCTGAACATCTCTTCCACCCTTCTTGGCTTCTTCCTCCTGCAACCAATTTTGAATGTATCTGCAACTCATTTTTCGTATCCGCAGTTCTTGTGTAGGTTGTCTGCAACATGTTGCATACACAGCCTGTGCACACAATCGCCGTTCGCTGTCGACCACCCGAAATCTGGCCGATCAAAAACATATTTGATTCCTTTGTGCTGGTCTGATATGACACAAAAGAACCGATCGCCAACCACTTCTCTTCGTAAGAAACTCATGAAAAATCCCCAGTTTTCCCCATCCTCCTTCTCAACAATTGCAAAGGCCAAAGGCAACAACTGGTTTTCAGTATCATATGCACATGCAATCAGCAGTCTCCCCTCGTAACGGTCAGACAGAAAGCATGCATCTACACTGATGACCGGTCTAATGTATGGCACAGTTTGAATACATGGACCGAATGCCCATGCTATGGCCTTGAACTGCAACGCGTTGTCGACATCCTTTACGCTCAGATTCCAACATTCATACTTAGTGCCGAGATTTGTACTTGCTATGGCCTGGAGCAATGGTGCAAGTAAGTTGTATGAACCATGTCAGCTACCGAACATTCGGCAGATCGCAAGTTCACGCCCTCTCCACAACCTGTTATACTTTGGGGAGACATGTTTGTAAACGCGTCTTACATGTCTAGCGACCTCCTTAAGGCTCATCGATGGGTCATCCTTAACGTCTTTTTCAATTACATCGGCAATAAGTGAAGCCGTAAGTTGTGCATGGTCTGTCCTTGATGACGCAGACTTACATGTGTGAGGTGGTTCACAATTCTTAATAATCCATGCATCGCCCTTACCCACAGGGGTTGCATAAAGACAGAAGTGGCAATGCGCTTCGTCTTTACAAACAATTACTAACCTTTTTCGGTCCCTTTTTCAGTTCTGCACTCCCATTTGCCGTGAACATGGACCTCATTTATTTTCTTCACAAGTTCATCTAAGTTGGTGTAAACTTGCTGCGGAGCAAGCTCTTGATTGTACCTGACACGCGGCCCAAAAAATGTTATGTCTGCCTCTTTAAAAGCAGTGGTATCGTTGAATGTGGGGCATGGATGCCTATCTGTCCGCCCTTTAATCGGAAATATGTCTTCCTTAGGTAAATAATCTCCATCACCTTCTGACATGTTATCAGAATCCCAATTCTCGTCCCATTCGTCACCCGTTTCCAAATCTCTTTGAGGTATGACATCGAGCTCAGCATCAAGATCAAGGTCTCTCCGGGTAACAACGGGTGCCACTATAGGTATTGATGGTGGTACAGATGGAAATCTGGGTTGGATTGGGGTTTTAGGAGGAGGTGGTGGTGGTGGTAGATTGGTGGTAAAATCAGGTACATAATTCTCATAAACGGGTGATACGTGCAGTTCATAACTCGAGTGGCGGGGGTTGTCATACCTCGAGGGGCGGGGATTGTCATAACTAGAGTGGCAGGGGTTGTCATAACTAGAGTGGCGGGGGTTGTCATACCCCGAGTGCTCATGACCCGAGTTGTCATAACCCGAGTGCTCATAACTCGAGCTGTCATAACTTGAGTGATGCGGGTTGTCATAACCCGAGTAATTATAACCTCTATTTTTCCCTAGATGTTCCAACCCCGAGTTCACGCGGAACTCTCCTAGAATATAAGTCCATTACTGATCAGAGTCAAAATAATGATGATTTACGTAGGATTTTGGCTTAGGTTTTGCATATTTTCTCACACTTATGTTTAATTAATTAGAGAAAAAGGCTACTGTCACCATTCTTTATGTTTTACTGCAGAAAACAGGTTTTGGGACTATTTTACACCAAATGGAGCTAGAATTGGGTCAATCGGATCAGCGACGCTTATCGACGAAGTCTCTGTTACGGTTCGTATTGACTAATACGGACCAGGCCTAGCACAGACCAGGAGATAGCGCTGGAAGCATTAAACCCTAACCGTCAAGGTCCTAATACGGACCGTATCAGGTGATACGATCCGTAACCGAAGGCTCTTCTTGGGAAATAACTGCCGACAGCTATTTCCAGATCAGTTTCTTAGCCTCTACTCAACCTCCAGACGTCCCTCCACTCCTATATAAGGCCCCTGGGCAGAAGGAATAGTTATCTTTGTAATTGGAGTTAGATTTGATTAAAGAGAGACGAGAGGAGTGTTTGTAACAATACCGTTTCGCAGCTAAGTTCCTTTTCTTAGGGCTAGGCAATAAACCTTGTTACTCTTGATGTTTTGATATATATATTTCTGTTGATTATGATTTCTTGTTGTTGAATCTAAATGCTTTTGTGATTTACTATCTCTTCATCTAACTTCAATGATCTAGTTTGAGTCCGTTAGGGTAGTGACAGTACTTTAATGGTAAGAGAAACTATTTGTATGAATTAGCCTCGTTGAGATCTATTAGGTTTATGTGAAGAAAATCTTAGCGGAAAAACCATAAACCAGACCAACAAAACGCGTACCAAATTCCATCACTTGCGTAAGGAAAATCGCAGTGATCTGTGTAGTAATTTGGGGTTTTTAGAGATCAGTCATTTGCGTAAGGAAAATCGCAGTGACCTATGTAGAATTTCGATGAAAGATCTGTCATTCTTGCGTAACATAAATCGCAGTGACTTATGTAGTGTCTTTCATAAAACAACAACAGAAAATCAGACGCAACAGGAATATATTGTCAAGACAGATTGAGTGGCAATGGTGTGCCGAAACCCTAGGAATTATCATCTCTATCTTTATTTTAATTACTTTTAATTGCTTCCTAATTTAAATTGATCACAACAACATCTCTTAATTTTCAGATTTCGTCTAGCCTTTCGAAAGATTGTGATTCGATCGCTCAAAGCACTGAACCAATATTCCCTGTGGATCGACCTCGAATATACTACTCGATAGGATTGTGCGCTTGCAGTTCGAACCGATAGCATTTCCGAGTTTATAAATATTAAAAGAAACATTGCTATTTTTTGAGTGATCAATTACCATGGTACCCTGTGACTCAAAAGTGTTGCAAACATTACTCCATAACGACTCATCTGTTATTGGATACGTGATATAGTAAGGTCTACCACCACTTACTGTGTTAATCCGAGTAGCTAAATCTATATCATACCGGTTGGGGTTCACACCGATCTTTTCATACACAATTCCCTTCAGTTCAACAAATGAGGTATTTTCATTTACCTCGAAGCCGTAGGCTGCTTCCTTAGTGTACTGTTCTCCCTCCGCACTCCGGGTGAACTTCCCGCCCACATATAGTGCAACCAACATATTACCTGATCTTACAATCAACCAAAGCAAATGACATTTCTGTTTAATAAATACTGTTGAAAATCACCTCATAATCGTCTCTCTTTCTTTCTCTTTCAGTTCTGAAATTGTTAGAATGAATACTGTGCTGCTCAGGAGAGAGAAAAACCTCTTTTATAGGAGTTTTATAGCGGATCGCCCAGCCACTGGACGGTCTGGCATGCGTAGTGGACTACCCAGCCGTGGGGCGGTCAGGTGTCCAGAGTGGACCGCCCAGTGGCTGAGCAGTTAGGGCAGTTTTAAAAATAATTTTGAAGTGAGGGCAGATTTGATAAATTTTTTTTTTAGGGTATTAATAAAAATTTCGGGAGCGGGTCGGTTTTAAACTTTTAAACAGAGATTTCAGATTTCAGATTCCAGAAAAGGTAAATACAGTGCCCTTTTCGATTGCTAAATTCATTTGCTCAGTTGCAGAAGTCCGAGATCAACCCCAGCAAAAGAACATGTTCATACTCAGTATGCATCAACATTATATATAAAAGAGTAGAGTAGGCCTACTGACCTTAATACAAAACATCACCAACTCAATATAAAGTTTTTGACCAGACAAAAGAAAGTAAAACGCAACAGAACAAAATCTCCAACATGTACTGACCAGCTTAAGCTTAATTTCACAACTATGTCCTACTTGGGCCTTATAGGCGACTCCAAACTTCATAATTAAAAAATAGCAAAACACAAACAAAAATTGCTCCCTGCTAAAAGCCTGACCAGCCTACTTCAACTGTTCAACACAATTATGACGCCCTAGTTAGGCCTTGGGGTGGCCCACTCAACTCTAAGAATGAGATTATCATAACCATAACCATTAAGCTTGTTAATTGCCCGCTCAGCATCCTCCCGATGAACAAAGTTGACAAATCCAAATCCCCTGCTCATCCCTGTCTTTTGATCAATCGCCACGTAGACACGGCTCACGGGACCAAAAGTCCTGAACAACTCAAGAAGATCAGGCTCACGGGTGTCCTCTGACAGATTGGTCACACGGACTGAGTTCTCATCGTTCCTGCGGCGACTCATCTCTGTGCCAGTCCTCTCAGCACCGCCACGCAGGCTTGGAGGCACATAAGAAGTACTCTTGCCCGCACTAGGAGCTGCACTCGGGCCGTCGGCAGTAGAGGGGCGATCAACAAACGTTTCAGTTGGTTGTGCCAGGTCCTTGTAGGGGCATTTGGAGGTCCAGTGATCGCCCTTCTTGCCGCAGGTACGGCATACCATGAGAACAGCACCTGGTTGAACTCCACCCAGCCCATCTGAGATGGTTGGTTCTTCCTTTGTCCCTGCAAAATTCAAGTACAGAATTGGATTTCAAAAACTCACTGTGTTTGCTTCTCTGATAAGCTAAAGATTCAGAAGCACTACATAATTAGGTTCACAAAAGAATAAGCTTGTTGAACTAGACATCTAATAGAAGTTACAGGGTTGCATGAAGTGTCTGCCTGTTTTACTCGCACAAAATCTACACAGACACCGCTTTCAGGAATGGAGGCAAGCACTTCAGTGCATACAATCTTCAAATACTTTACATGTACACTTTTAAGAAATACACCTAAATCTATATGCTAAATTATCTCGTATCAAGCTATCATTAAAAAATTCAAGTGATACATCCCTTTATTGACTAGGAAGGAAAGGGACAACAAAGCTATCATTAAGCTGTGTCAAATAGATGAACAACAAACTAATTACATGAGAAATAAATGGTCAAGTGATCACTCTAGTAAAGTAATTGGGGGAAAACTTGGATTGTAAGTTGTAACAATTAGTTAAAATTGATACCACCATGCAAATCAATACTATTAACCCTGATTTATAAGATCCAAACCTGGGGCTCGGGGCCTCTCGAGAAGAATCTCCTCAGTGGAAACCATGGTGAGCCTACTCCCCAAATCCTCTTGAAGCGCATCGCCAAACTTGGCCCAGTTGCGGCGCTCCCTCGCCTTTTTACTAACCCTAGCTTTTCCAAGCTTGCGCACGCGAGTCGTGGTGGTGACCTTGACCTTGTTCCCGTCGTCGTCAAATCGGTATTCGATTGTCTTCTTGATCCCGTTCTCGTCGGGGCCCTCGACGACACGAGGCGGGAGGAGGAAATCGAGATCGCCTCCGTCGTCCTCATCGAGCTCTCCCCACCGTAGTTTCGCCGCCTGAGGCCGCATCGAATCAATCGCCGCCATTAGGTTTTCTTGTGCTTTTCTTTGCTTTTCTTTTCGGGAAGATTTCTTTTATTTTTTTCTTTCTTTTTTCTCTTTGGGCGATTACAGGCTCTCTCCTTTATTTCTCCTTTGTAACCGACTTTGATCTGGGCTGGGCTCTCATGAAAGATCGTATTTGCCCCGTTTTGGGCCTATAGGCTACAAGTGAGAAACTGAGGCCTCTTTTATTGCCATTAAATTTGCCTCACTTCCTGTTCTTGCCATTAATAAATTTCTCTTGCCAATGAATTTGTCTTGTGTTCACATGGAATCAATGCAGATTTAAGGATTGACAATTTTGTCTCGCTAGATATCAACACCCATTCTTTTTGGTTGCCTATTTTGAATCGTTTGCTGATGAAAATTTAAACTTTTGAGGGTATGTTTGAATGCGAGCTAGAATAGTTAGAATAGTAAAATTTGGAATTAGTAGATGAGAATAGAGAAAAATTAGTGATCTTCATGTTAGTGTGAAAATGGTGCTATTTGGATTAGTAAAAATATTGTTTGGATTGTACATTTGGAGTAGTGAATAGTTGTAACAGAGAAAAAATAATGTTAACAATGTACTAATTAAGAGAAAAAATAGACAAGTGGGGGTCTCAAACGAATTGTCACGACATAGAGATGACAGTAGTGGCGTCAACTTTGTCATTTCCTGACTAGGTTGGCGGAAATTCAAGAAAAAAATATTTCTTTCTCTCTCTTCACATTTTCAAATAGTAACTATTCAACATTTACAAAAAATAAAGAATAACAGTTGTTCTAGCTATTCTGAATAGCAAAAATGTTATTTGGATGCACATTGTTATTCCGATTAGCTCTTATTCTCGAATAGCCCCCTGTTCTAGCTGTTCTCACTTTATCCAAACATATGAAAGAAGTGTTTTTCTATGTCTCTACTCTCTAGGCCGTGTTTCAATGTTGCAATCCGAGGCGGATTTATGTTGAACCAAATGGGGGTCAACCCCCATGTTTTTTATTTTTTTATATTTATGTAGGATTTTTGATATAATTTTGAGTAAAATGTTATGGTACTGTAAAATTGATACTCATTTCCTATGAAAATTTTTATATAATTGATCCCTATATATATTTGACCCTTATAGTCTGAAAAGTCTATCTCCGCCATAAATGTTAGTATGCACTCTGAACAATGGAATGTTGAAGACCAAGATCAGCCATTTCAGGTTTTCTGTGAATGACAGATTTCTCATCAATAATTTTCAGTTGGTCCGAAAAATTAATGTACATATACAATCTCATTACAATTTTTTTTATAGGAAATGGCTTTCGAAAGACATTTTTGTCTCATAGTCAATTGTAGTGTTGTAAAATGCGGTCCATGCATAGATTACGGACCAATCGTCCGTGCTATACATATATAGTACCATGCATAGACTCGCTCACTCCTTAACTTAAGGTAGCCATAATAGCGATTTAAGAAAACTTTACAAGAACAAATTTCTTTATTGGAATGGTGTAACAAATTTCGAATAATAGAAAACAGTGGTCCTTTCGGGGCCAATTTTTTTTAAAAGAATATATTCTTGATGCGACTCTATGCCATTTGTATCCGGGTTCCTGTCCCACAATATCTACAAATCTGTCTAACAAAATATTATATAAAAAAAACTATGAATATTAATTGGCTATTTTCAAGATATTTGAATAAAATCATTATATTTAGATTTCCAATTTAATGACTAACTAATAATAAATAGCAAGTAATTAGAAGCATTGTTTTTGTTTTCTAAACAAATATAATTAAGAGTCAATAATGAAGCTAACTAATTAAAGCTAAATAAACCAAAATATATAGAAACTTGAAAATAAAGTGATTATTTTCATTTTATTTTTGACGGAAAATATTGATGATCTGTCAACATCAAATAGCTGAATGGTATATATATGGTAAAAATGTAATTTTGAACTTATCCTCGATCGTTGCTTCCGTGTATGATTTCACATATATATTTAGAAGAAAAAAAAAAAGATAAATATATAATTTTAGGTAATTCTACTATATATACGTCTTATTAATTATAGTACGTTCATTAATTCATGATTAAAATATATATATGCACAATTAATATAACAAGCTCGATCTACTACTTTTAATAGCAACATAACATAACATATATAACGCTACATGATCGATTTATCTGCTCTGTATCCACGTGTTATATATTCATAAATATATGATTCTTATTCTTATTCTTATTCTTATTCTTATAGCTAGTGTATATGTAAAAATGACACGGATACATGTAAATTAAAGATATGATTTGAATTGTCAAAATTAAGAATGCGGATATATATTCAATCATCTGATATATATTTCAAGTACGATCGAGAAATCTTCTTATTTATTTTAAATACATTTTATTTGATCCGTCAACGTAAAATTTAGTAGCCGACATATATATATATATATACGGTAAAATCTAATTTACAATTCTTCGTTTAGAATATAAATTAATATATGATTCTGTCTTCATTCAAACAATAACCGTCTTCCACTTCCACTTCCACTTCCACGTCCACTGATATTTTGACCGTAGGTAGATCTTCTGTGGCCAAACCAAACCATGGAGATGCTTAAATTCCACTCTGGACTAGTCTGGAGTCTGGAGGGGCACAAGCTAGGAAGGAAGGCATCACCATCATTCATTACCTCTTGGAAGTTGGAATTGCCATTTGATCAGTGGGGCCCAGATGTCATTCATTACCGCAAGTGCAGAGTTGCTGTTCGTTCACCTTGCCAAGTTTGGGTTTCCCATGCATGACCAAAATAGCAGCTAACAGCTGTACCTGTACGGTGGACCCACAACCATATTTGGTATTTATCACTCTTCCTTATTTTTAACTAAAACTATGTTAATTCATTCATTCCAATAAATTTATACTAATTGTTAATTACAGATATTATACTCTAACCAATTTTATAGCTCTTTGTTACAATTGTTTTTTATTTTTTCTTTTCAAGAATTGTAATTGATAGTAGATTATTGTAAGGGGCGGTATCTACCGATTTGAATTAAATCAAGGCAAAAGAAAAAAATGATTACACTTAATTGAGATTTGCTTCTTCAAATAGCTAGCCCATGCATGTAGTGGAAGCTTCGTGCTCAACACACCTTGAATTAATGTTCTTCTTGCCCCCATCCCCCCTTTTTTAGACCTAAAATTAAACAATTTCTTACGTAATTTCTGCCTTGTTGCATGTAGCTTTCATTGAATCTAATTTAAGACAAACATGCTAAAGTATGTTGTTCAGATTTTATTAAAACATATATAATTTATGTCACCTAATTTATATTAAAAAAATGATAGTACATAAGCTATGCATGATGAATCTAACTTTCATCTAAATTAAGTCTGTATTGAAATGATGATTAATTTGATACTCTCTAAATAGTAAATCCTAAGCATTGCAATGCAATAGAGTACAAGTATAGTATAGAGGTCCGGTGGTTAATATTAAGTAAGATATGTGGTTCCAACCCAAACCCAAACCCAAACCCAACCCAAAACCAGAATTGGCCTTTAAAAATAAAATAAGGCCACTTGCCTACTTGCTACTTGCTAGGGGCCTAAAACCAGCCTGAAAATGCATGCAAAACATGCATGCATGGAGAGAGGGAGGACTGGAGGTAGAGAGAGAGAGAGAGAGAGAGAGCCCCCCCCATTGTTATGTTATGTTATGTTTGTATGGAAAGAAAATATAGGCAGGGATGAAGAGAGAGAAAGTAGAGTCGAGTCCCATTTATAAGTTTTGACGCCTCGTTGATGTCTTTCTCTCTCTTCTTTTCTTTTCTATCTCCAGCTTTCTCTCCTCTCTTAAGCAAACGCTTCCTCTCCCACTCGAAATTCCAGAAATACCCTCCCCTCCCCTCTGTCTAGTACACTTGTAAAACCGCCGACTTGTGCGAACACATCGCCTTCGCCTTTTCTTGGTAAATCTTCCTTTTAATTTCTTGGAATTTCTGGGTTGGGTTTCTCTGTTTGAATCGTCATAAAATCTGTTACTTCACCTTCACCTCGAGTTTTGTTTTTATGTTGTATTAATTAATCGCTAGAAGAATAGAATAGAATAGAATAGAAAAGGTCTCCTTAATTTTCTTCTCTTCAAGTCTTGATTTTTGATCAAAGTGCTTCTTTTAGTTTTTGGGGGTTTTGGGTTTTCGGGTCTATTAGTAGTAACGAAAAATTCACATGCATTTGTAGAGCTATTGTCGTAAGAGACTGTTTTGATCAACCTTTTTATACTCAAAATCTAATCTATTGTGTGAAATCATCTCAATTTTGTTATATTTTGAGCTATCAATCTCCTGTTAGCTTGTACACTTGGTATGTTCAGAATTACCCTTTTTTGTTCTAAATTCTCTGTTTTAATGCACCCCATATAAAGTGATCAGTTTTATTTCTTTCTCATTTACAAAAGATAATTATATTACTACCTACCTGTGCGATTTTGGGTTTTACAAACAAAGATACACGGACTTTAAATTACAGGAAATTAAAAACCTTTTTCTCATCTAAGCAAAAGTGTAAAACCTTTGTTTCTCTTTTGTAGGTTCCTTAATTAATTTCTAAAAAAAAATAGCTGGTTGATATCCAGCTTTTACTCGTGTGTTACACAATGAAAGGAGTTGCATGTAACCACGCTTACGAGGAACACGAGGGGGATTACGAGGAATTCGGGGTGCTAGTAAACGGGATGCCGAAATCTCCCTCTGACAGCTCTATTCAAGAGACATCAAACTCGCCATGGAGCAAAGTTGACTTCCAAACTAATGAAAAACACTCACCCTCTCTCAACTTGCCGGATGAGGAGAATTTTGTAACTACATTTGCAGATCTGACCTTAACAGACTACAAGGAGAGTAGTCCCTCTTGGAGAGACCCCCCGCATGATTCTTCTTTTGGGGCTAGTTATGACGGCACAAGTTATAACAGCTCTATACCCCATATTAGCCTTCCATTTTATAACCTGTTAACAAAATCTGATTCTTCACTTTTCGAAGGGTCTAAATCACAAAACACTCCAGTTTACACGTGTAATCTTCCAGTTAATTATGGCAACACAAGAAGGCTGGCTGAAGTGCCCGGTTCGGCAGCTCCCTCGATTTTACAGCGGTACAATGCACGATATCGGCTGATGTACCAGTCTGATATGACATTTCATGAAGAAGAGGCCAAGATGTACTCTAGCAACCTCGTGGATTTTCAAAACATTCGCCAACCAGGACCCTCCAGTCATGAACTGTACCAGAGGAACACCCAGATGGAGATGAGTGCTGATTATCAGAGCATTTGCCATAATGGGTACAACTCGGAATTGTTGATTGGTCAGGATGAGCCATGTTGGGTCCAATATGGTGAGGCACTGAGACATTCGGTGTTCAACCAAGAATTTAGCGAAAGGACTACACCAAGAGCACATGGGGCTTATCCACAGAGGATCTCTGACCTGGCGAAGGATCACAACGGGCGTGTGTTTTTGCAAAATGTGATAAAGGAAGGGAAACCACTCGACGTAGAGAAGCTTTTTGGAGATATAATAGGCAATATTGTGTATTTTATGATTGACCCGAATGGTAACTATAGGGTTCAAAAGTTGCTTGATATATGCAATGAAAATCAGAAGGCTCGGGTTGTTTACGAAATTACGAAGGTACCTGGCCAGCTATTGAGCATCTCCTGTGATATGCATGGGTATGTCTTTGTCGAATTTTCAAAATTAATGTACAAATTCCAAAAAGTTTATATTTTCCATAGAAAAATGAAATACTTATATTACCTCTCAACAAAATGAAACCACCTTTTTTAGTTCCTAAATAAATGAAAGTCATATAGCAGGTCAGATTGGGCATACATTGTTTTTCACATTTCTAGGTGTGTAAAGTGATATTTTTCAGAATTTTTCGTGGAGGTATACGTTATTGTGAGGTTTTGCTGGGAATCAAATTTTGTGAAAATTGTAACTTCATTTTGGGAAATTGTAGGACAAGAGCTGTACAAAAGGTGATCGAGGCTATTAAACGGAACCCCTTCCTTATTCAAAAAGTCATATCGTCATTAAACCCTGGTGTGCTTGGCCTCATGACGGATGCCAACGGTAGTCATGTCACACAGAGGTGTTTACAACACATGGATCCTGAGTATACTATGGTGAGAATTAAGATTGCATTAAGAAGTGGATTATTCTACTACATATTATTTTTACGCTACAAAGATGTAGATTTTGCTCTATTCCAAGAGTACTGTTTCAATTAATGTTGTTTAATTAATTGACATTTTTGGTCGGCTGATTTCTTTCATGTTTAATATTATTATTCTTTTAAATGTCTCCGTCAGCATTTATGAGAGGAAGACAATAAACATTAAAGCCCCGGAGGTGCTATATTAAAATCCTTTATAATGGTTCTGTTGCAGTTCATTTTAAAAACAGCACTAGCACACTGTTTTGACCTAGCCAAGAACCGGCAAGGCTGTTGCGTGCTCCAAAAGTGCATACAACACTCGACAGAGAACATGAAGTACGAATTGGTATACAAAATCACTGCCAATTCTCTTATCCTGGCTGAAGATCCGTATGGGTAAGCTCTCTTTTCTGCCATATTTCACATTATAAGTATGTGTACTGTTCATAAATTGTTCATATGGCTGAAGATCCGTATGTGTACTGTTCTGCCAATTCTCTTATCCGTATGGCTGAAGATCCGTATGTGTACTGTTCATAAATTGTTGACTTGGCTGCACTGTTGACTTGTCATAGTGTACCATTTAGTTTTTGTTTGAAATAAACAAGTTTCCATTCAACAAACAAATTGTATTGTAAAATACGTTCTCTCAGTGATTAACAATATATATACAGTAAGAAAAGCACATCAATAAGCAGAGGAGGGATTACACGCATGACCCTGATATTGTCTAATTTTTAAGCATATCAAACCCCAACAAAACTTTACCTGCATGATTTGCACTTTCCTTTCCTGTGTCTCCGATGTATAAATGTACAAGGAAAGAATATCGTTACCATGTTTTATGGGACCCATCAATTATTAGCAGGGCAGTGCAAGACATTTGATGTAGCCTTTTGTGTTACTTTGTGGAAGAGAGATGAGTGATCTCTCGATTACATGTTTTTAATACTGGAAATATGTACTTGGTGCAGGAATTACGTGATCCAATACATAATAGATCTGAAGATGCCAACGATTATGAACCGCATAGTGAGCCAGCTTGCCGGCCGGTTCGGGGTTCTTTCAAGGCAAAAGTACAGCAGCAATGTGGTCGAGAAATGTCTGAAGCTTGGCGGTGATGCCAATCGCGGAAGGATCATCCATGAGCTGATTCTCAAACCTGACGAGCTTCTTGATATTTCTCTTGACGAATTTGGCAATTATGTAGTTCAGACGGCCATCTCCTCTTCTAAGGTTGTTGTACTTGTCACTTGAGTAGTTGTATTCTTTGGGCTATAACTGAGGTGGGGGTGTTAACTAACTCTAGCTTGTTAATTTATATTTGTTTTATTTTTTGAAGGGACTGCTTCGTACCGCGCTGGTGGAGACCGTTAGGGTTCATGCTCCTGCACTGCGTAACAGCAGCTTTGGGAGAAGGGTTCTCGCGAGAATCGGCATGAAGAACAAGTGAAGTGGAATCTCTCTGTATCATCTTGTCTTTTTATATATGTTTTGCACAGAGATGCAGATGTTGTACTTTTGAGGTTTATAGCAAAGTAAAATAAATGGTAAAGGTTTAATTTAGGGTGAGAAAAAGTAAAAAGTTGTTTTGCTTTCTTGTATCAAGCATAGTTTTTTGGGTTTGGAGAATTGGAGGTTGTAGTTGTGTGCCATTTATAATATATGTATCGTATTCGTATAGGGTGTACTGCTATGCTATCATGCATGGTTAAAAGTTTGTACTAGTCGGATATCAAATAACAACTAAAGGTGTAGATTTATATAATTAATGTATTAGTTGTAGTTTGTTGGATAATATTTAAGTTGAATTCTGTTTGATTATGCTTGCTTAATGTGTGGCTTTTGCTAATTTTTCCGAATCTTTAGCTTGGACTTGGATTGGAGTCATGAAACTTTATTCATTTTTAGCCCCTCTTCTGTCTTCCATCTCATTTACTTTTCTTACAACCGAGATAGCTGCATAAGAGGATTTTTTTTTAAAAACAGTAATTAAAATAATTAATGTTAAAGAACCAACATGATTACCGAGATTTTTATAGAAACAGCAAAAATCGAATAGCCTATTAAGGGTTTTTTTTTTTTTGCTTCACCGAATAGGCTATTCGGTTTAGCCTATTTTCACAAAAAAAAAACACCAAACTCTGTAACCTTCCGTGTAAACCCTCCTAAACCGAGATGGCAATTCGGTTTAGGACTTTTTTAGCCTAAACCGAATTGCCATTTCGGTTTAGGATTTTTTTTTTTTTTAGAGACTAAGAAGAGCAAAATAAAGAAATCTAACACTAAAAATTTGAATTTTTTGTTTAAATTATTTGTTAGATTACTTCTTTTGATTTATAATTAGCAACAAAAAAAAATACACTAAATTACTTGAAATTATGTTGAATTACACTGTATTACAATAAATTATGTTGAATTACACTAAATTACGCTAAATTACAATAACTCCGCTAATTACGCTAAACTACGCAAAATTACGCTAAAATAGACCGATTCTGTGCCATCTTTCACGAATCATAAAAAATAGTAAAAAAATTCTGAAAATAGTAAAAATTGGTATTCTACAAGTTCATTATGTAACTAATTTACTGAGCTACTTGGATTGAATAATAGAAATGAAAATCTTAATCGGAAACTTCAACTCAAGTTTTGAGGCTCTTCCCTTAGTTTTTTGGCAATTCTGAATTTTGGAATTTGGCATCGCGGGCACGGACGCATGCGTATTTTCGTAAGCTTTCCGAAAAGTGGTCATTTGCTGAAATCGGACACTCGAGCGCCGTTTTATGACCGTTTGAAGTTTCGCCATCGTTTTTCGCCTTTTCAGTGAAGATATCGTCCCTATTCATATGTAATTTAGTGTAATGTAATGTAATTTAACTTAATATAGTGTAATTCAACATAGTAATTTAGTATAAATATGCTAATTATATATCAAAAGAAGTCAAATAATTTAAATAAAAAATTCAAATTTTCATATTTCTTTATTTTGCTTTTCTAAGTCTCTAAAAAAAAAAAAAAAAAAAAAAAAACCTAAACCGAAATGCCTATTTGGTTAAGCCCAAAAAAACACCAAACCGAATAGCCTATTCGGTTAAGCCAAAAAATGAATTTTCTGTGACATCGTATTCTACAACCCCAGTTAAAATCCTGTAAACCGAATAGCCTATTCGGTGAAGCAAAAAAAAAAATTTAACCGAATAGGCTATTCGGTTTTTACTGTTTTTGTAAAAACTTCGGTAATCATGTTGGTTTTTAACATTAATTATTTTAATTACTGTTTTAAAAAAAAATTCTGCATAAGACGAGTTTGAAATGAATCATAAGAGTAAGTAATAGTCAGTTTATAATGGTATAAAATTGATGAATGGGGAAGGGGAGCAAGCACCGCGATAGTTTTTGTACTTTTGTATGATGAGATCCTCCGTATAAAGTTCATAAATCGTAATCATATATATGTTAGAGAAGGGAGAGAGAGTTCAGTAATCGCTTTTGCTGCATTTTAGTACAATGGAATGGATCTCTCTACTTTGACTTGGAAAGTTGGAATAATGGTTCATATATAGGAGAAAGGGGCCGGAAATGTGCCTTTTCTACCTCAACCCTAAACTTTGATGTCACTATTATTTCTTAAGTTTGGTTTGTTAGAGGCAGCAGATTTTGAAACTGCATTAATGGCTTCAAAAAAAATTATTTTTAAATTTATATACATCAAAAGAGTGAAAAATATATTTGGAGAACAAATTTAATTTACATTTTTTTTTTTTTTACAATTTCTTACCCTTTTTAGATAGGTAGAAATCACTTGATTTAAAAATTATAACAATCTGAAACTATAAAACTAGTAATTTTCTATCTATCTAACAAATAGTAAAAAATTCTAAATAATATAAAATTTGATCTCTAATATTTTTGTATAGAGATTATATATAGCGATTCAGATTAATTATTTGAGAATAGAGTTATAGATCCATAATATTGGAGCATATCAAATATCGGGAGGAATTGGATCACATCAAATATTTGATTTTCTCCGATATTTGATATGCTCCAATATTTTTCTATGAAAAAGTTTTTATTTAGACTATTAAACAATAATTAATTTTGAAAATCCAAACCGTTCAACATGTTCGAAATATTGAAATGTGATTGGAGACCAAATTTTACATTTTTTGGAATTTTTTTACTATTTATTAAGCCACTTTGAAAATTACTGATCCAACGGTAAACAGTAAAATTTTCTGGACCACCGGATCAGCGATTGAAAAAATGGCTTAATAAATAGTAAAAAAATTTCAAAAAATGTAAAATTTGGTCTCCAAGCACATTTCAATATTTCGAACATGTTGAACGGTTTGGATTTTCAAAATTAATTATTGTTTAATAGTCTAAATAAAAACTTTTTCACAATTTAAGAAAAAATATTGGAGCATATCAAATATCGGAGAAAATAAAAAGCAAAGGAAAAAAGTCTGGCCGTCATCTTTGGCGACGGCCACATATTTTTTTTTTTTTTTTTTCCTCTGGACGTCATCGTTGGCGACGGCCAGCTTTTTAAGGAGCTGCGATTAGCGATTTTAATCGGGCCGTTATCGTTGGTAACGTCCCCTGGGACGTTACCAAAAATAACGTCTTTGTTAGATTTAAAATTCCGATGAATTTGTTCTTCTATATCGACATTCTTTTATTATTATTTCTATTAATAAAAATTTCGGCATGTTACTTCCTAAAAATACCAAAGAAAATAAAAGATTGGTATAGACAAGCATATGAGCACTGATTTTCATGGACAGCTTGAATGACCTGGTTTTTAATGAGCATCACTAACTTTTACCAAAATAATTAATCTTTTTTTTTTTTTTTTGAAATTTGGATTTTGATTGAAAAGTTGAAATTACATTAAAGGACCGTTTTTATGCATGGTTTTAAGAATGATGAGGGATTAGTAATCAATTATGGTTCCAATAACATTAAATTCCAAATAAATATTTTTTTGAATTTTTAAATAACGAAACTAATTAATTAGATGGAGCCTGATGATTGCCTCCCAAATAAATCCCGAGTACGCCTCCTAAGTATTTAATGTCTAACTTCTATTTCTAATGCTCTATCTGATCAGCATTAGAGGTTTAAATGCTTAAATGTAGTAGTTTAAATGGTAGAGATCAGATATTTAATTAAATGGTTGTAGACTGATGTTTAAAAACTTGAAAATTTAAAATGCTTATGGAATTTAATTTTAAAAAAATGACTTCAAAATAACTCAAAATTATTTTTTCATGAATCTCATTTGAAAGAGAAAATCGAGTAAACAATATTCGTATTTTTAGATTCGTAAAATTCATCACGGATCATCGGGAAAATGGACGAGAATGATCAGAGAAAAAATAAAAAAAAATGGGTGAAAATAATCTTTCATTTTTTAGCTTCAATACAAAAGTAGTTAGGAGTTAAAACTACACAGATTTAGAATTTAAATTCTTGTAGTTAGAAGTTTAAATGCTTGCGAGTAACATTGTAAAAGATTATAAACATAACTTTAAAAACTGAATATGAGCACTGAAAATGGAAGTTAGATCAAATTTGAAGGTTTTTTTCTGTTAAACTAGTTGGAGGGCGCACTCGGGTATAATGGCTCAGGGACCAGAATATTTTCCTAATTGGATATGTGCATGTCATACAAAATGTGTACAGAATATTTCATTTAAAATCTGATAATTTTTTATATGTATACAATTGATATAATTTAAATAATCTAATAATTTATAGACGAATTAAAAATTTCACTATTGAACACCCACTACAACAAAACGGGCCTTCAGCGACCGGCATCAGAGACCGGTAAGGACGCCGGTCGCTGAAGACCCCAAAAAAATAAATTAAAAAAATAAAAATAATGTGCTTCGGAGACGAACCCCAGACCGGCGCCTATAGTGTTCAGAGACCGATTTGGCCCGGTCGCTAAAGGGTATCCCTAAAAAATCCCATCTCCCCGCCAAAGTCTTTCTTCTTTCTCTCCCGCGTTTTAGGTTTAGCAAAAAAAAAAAACACAGCCCCGCTGCCGGCCGACCCCCGGCCACCACGACCTCTCCTCTGTCTCTCTCTCTGTCTCTCTCCTCTCTGTCTCTCTAGCTGACACCGCCGCTGCCGCCCGATCCCAGTCGCCCAACCCCGCTGTGACAAGAGGTGAGGTGATAGAATGTCTCACTCTCTCTGTAGAGCTCTCTCTTATTCCAGTTTCAAATTTACTTGGAATTATTATTTCTTTTTCTAAAACAATCAGAGAGGTGAGGTGATAGAATGGGTCCGAAGGAGGCAGTGGTATTATGATAGAGGGACCCAAACGAACAACTGTCCATTTTCTTGTTGAGTGCCATGGTCTTAGCACCCTGCACAACCAGTACAAGCCTCCTCCTCCATGTACTGTTGTCACAACTCAATGGATTCGATCCTGTCTAGAGGTAAGCAATAGGTTCAAATCATGTTTATTTCTCATACCATTTCGTGCATAGTGGCAATATTATCCTAATTAGGAGTGGTATTACTGTGGTGACAATAAACCTTACTTATACTCTTGTAGTACCTGTAATACCTCCACTGCACTTAATCAGGGCTCAAGAGACTACAGTGTTGTAAACCTTACTTAGACCTCTTTCTCCAGGATTTCACAAAATATTGTTTCTTTAATTTTTTGGAAAAATTGGTAACAGTGGCATTTCTTCAGCTTAATACTTCACATTATCATTCTAAAATTTGCCAAGCATAGTATACTGCTTATAAATAGAAGCCCAAGTGAACTGGTAAAAGGACATGCTAGAATTGATTGTAAAAGTATATCATCAGTGTCAGAGGAGTACTTTAAAAAATAGTATACTAGTTGAGAAAGAAGTTAAACTGTGCTTTCTATTTTTAGTGCTTACTGTGTATTTTATTTAACTTTGGTTCATATCAGCGAAAGAGCTGAAGACGGTGTTGGAGAAATTGGGACTGGCAGAAGGTTCATATGGGACTGCCAAAGATCATTGATGTCGAGAGCTCTTGATTAAAATGATGAATGCTTTTCTCTCTCAGAGGTGACTTCTTTTATCTCTTATTTTTCTGAATTGCATTTCTTTGAATTATAGAGTTAAATTAAAATGATAAAGGAATTCGTAAATATATAGGATATATATATATATATATATATATAATTGAGCTATGGTGAGACGTGGAGTAAAACAAGTTTGTACTCCATGGCACTATATTTCTATTTTGAAAATCCAAACAACCGATCCGAACCGTTCAACATGTTCTCTATATTGAAAAATGTGCTTGGAGACCAAATTTTACATTTTTTTGGAATTTTTTTACTATTTATTAAGCCACATTGAAAATCGTTGATCCGGTAGTCCAGAAAATTTTACTGTTTTTTACTGTTCACAGTGGATCAGCGATTTTCAAAGTGGCTTAATAAATAGTAAAAAATTTCCAAAAAAATGTAAAATTTGGTTTCCAAGCACATTTCAATATAGAGAACATGTTGAACAGTTCGAATCGGTTGTTTGAATTTTCAAACTGAAAATATGGCGTGGAGTACAAACTTGTTTTACTCCACGTCTCACCATAGCTCATCTCTCTCTCTCTCTCTCTATATATATATATATATAGCTGTAAATGTTTATAAAGGAAATTCGCTATTTTTCTGATTATTGTTTAATTCCAGTTGAATTGATGCACCTTATTACTTCTTTCAGACATACATCAATTAATAAAAAAATTCGAAATATCTTCTGCAATAATTAAGGTTTTGATAGTATTATAAAACTTTTGATAGTATTGAAAATTGAGTTACTAAAACTTTTGATAGTAATATATTGGTCAATTAATTTGGTTTTTGTATGACTTAGTTCATTATCTTATTTCCTTTTCTACTTGTTCAGGAGCTTGGTCGAAGCGCATTATCGTCTTCCTACAAGGAGATGGTATTTTATTTGTTTAATTCTCTATCTCATTTGTGTAATTAACTCAGGAATTATAATACAAGTTCTCTATCTCATTAGAACTAGATAGTGTTTAATGTGGAAATTAATCAAGACTTGAATAAAATTATCTCAATCAGCAAATGAAAGCCTCTTTTGTACTTCTATTGCATATGAATTGAATTGCTTGTGAATTTGAATTTTATTTTATATTGTATATTTGAATTGCTTGTGAATTGTTTGGTACGTTTCGTATGTACCAATGTCTCAACGTAGAAATTATAATTAAATAGATCGCCAGAAGTAATTCTTAGGAAAAAAAACCCCACCAAAATAACGACATTTGACAAAAAAAAAACATGCTCTTATTTTTGTTTTTTTAAATATTAAACAAAATGTTTATTTATTAAATTTATTAATAAAATGTCTCCATAAAATCCGAAAAATTTCTCGCTTCCTCTTCCTTCTATTTACGTACTCCCACTAAAGTTCAAAAATTCTAACAAAAACTGTTCATTCATTAATGTGTAGAAAAAGCAAAGGAAAATTTTCTGAAGTTGAGTTCGTACGTAATCCGAAGAATTGAACGAAGTTACTTCTTCACACTTGAAAAAGGTGCTAAGAAGTTAAGGCATTGCAATTTTAATTGTTTTATTTTAAACATGGAAGATTTCATAATTCATGCTTATTTTTACATAATCAAAGTGTCCAAACTCAAAATTAATATATGGTCACAGATTATCTCTTGTATGGCTTTATTAAGAGGCGGAAGTAGTAGTGTAGAATGGGGTCAATTGACCTCTGTTTTTTAAAAAAAAAAAAAAAAAACTAGTAATGAAGTAGACTTTTGTTCTATAATTTATAGTAAAATGCTACATGTACAAGAAATTGACCCTTATAATTTTTGTGGAATTTTATACTAATGATCCCAATTCTTTTAAAAAAAGAATGATTTATATATAATTTGGAGAATTTCTAGCATTTTAGAACTTTTTTTAATACAAAAAAATCAAAAGCTCACAATGTGACACTTCTTATTTTATATTATCTCTCTCACTCACCATTCTTATTAATTTTTTTTTTTTAGCTCCCATTCAAAAAATTTCTGCCTCCGTCCGGACTGTATTATAATAACAAAATTATGATTTCCGGTCAATAGCAACGAGTACTATTGGATTCATCAATTTAATTTTAGCAAACGCTTTTGTTATTTGGAAATTTGACCACTGAGTGGTATATATGAGAAGAAAATAAATATCGCTCAAGTCATTTTGCTGTAAGTAAAGAATAATAACAACTGTATGCAAATTTTGAATCTGTGAGCCATTGCTTTTGGTGATAAATTATAATGACAAGAAGTCAAGATTTTTAAACATATGTTTCTATTTGTTAGATTTGTAAACTTTGAAATAAAAATACAAGGAAGGAATTGTGACAATCTATTAAGAATTATGATAAGATGCCAATGCGATATTAATTAAGATTTTATATATGACAAGATGTTAAAGGGATATCAAGAATTATGACAAGAAGTGGGATGTAATGATTAACAGTTGCAAGACTAGACTAGATTGCAATAGTTGGCAAGCAACCAGCTACCTTATTCCTTATTAATTAGTCCTATTATTTGGCTGGGCATGCTAATTTAATTAAGCTTTGAGAAAAGAGAACTTTTAAAAATAGTAAATCCACATTCAAATCCACACAATTCCTTTCCACCAACCGTTGTATGACACTGTGACTACAACTGACTTTTTCCAAAAGCGACAACAATCCTAGAATAGAAAGGCCATTGATGGTGACAGTGGACAGTGGAGATTTCACGATGAGAATTATGATGATGATGATGATGAAAGATATGTTGTGAATTTCAAAATAATACTTCATTGTATTTAAGCTCTGATTGATTTTTACATCGAATGCCCGCTAATTCCCACTAAACCCGCTACTTCCCAAAAATAAAAAAAAATCAACAAAAAATTAGAGCTAATTCATTGTATAACCAATGTATGAATCTAAACTAGAGTCTAATTCCCTTAACCAAAATTGTAACCAGGGTTTAGATAAGAATTAGATTCTCAAAAACAAAAATCAACATTCTACAAAGGCCCGCTAATTCCCAAAAGGAACCAGCAAAATTTGTTGCTCAGAACAACATTTCGCAAGAAAAAGACTGGAACAGCAAAAGTATGAGATTACTTACTTGTGTTTCACAAAACCACAAGGATAAAAGACTGGAATATTAAAATATTGTAATCTAAGTTCTACATAGCACAACAACACGAGCCACAATTGAAGAACAATCAACAACATGAAATACAACAAAAATTAGCCAATCTATGCTCTACCACCGCCCCTAAAACCACCACGGCCACGTGGGAATCCTCTTCCGCCACCCCTCGGAGCACCTCTACCACGGAAACCTCCACCTCGTCCACCGCCAAAACCACCGCCACGTCCGCGACCCCTTCCTCCGCCTCGGCCACCACCTCTCCCTGCAAACTGAGGTGCCGCTCCCCTAATAATGCAACAAAACATTAATAACCCTCACAATAATTGCATTTCAAACTGTTGCAATAGTTGAAGTAACAAACTTTTGGCCCTTTTCTTCAAGTCCTGATCAGTTTTCAGATGCTAACCGTTAAATGTGCCCTGTCTCTGTCCTTGTCCTTGTCATTGTCCTTGACAGGACACAGACATGAGGGGGGCATTTGAATGATATGCCACTAAGATCAAACTGGTCCAGACAATACACAGAAAACCTTAGATGTTATGGAGAGAAATATTGTACTTGGGCTGTGGGAGAAACCGCGAGAGGGGAAGCAACTTGGCAGGGTCGATGTAAAACTTGTCTCCTGCTGAGTAAGACGTTGCAATAATTCCTTCTTCCATTTTAACAGAGAAACACTATATGAAAAGAACAGAGAAATGAGAATAATATTTTAGTTCAAATAACAGGAAAGAGACTGCTGGTCTCGGTACAGCAACACTGATATGATATAGTAATTCCTGAGTGCAACTAAATAAAATTATTTAAGAAAGAGAATTGGATAAGTTCTGACCGATTCATTAATTGGGCCAAAGATCTCATCAACTTTTCCAATTTTAGTCATGTTTTGGAGGTAAATTGGTGCATTGAAGTATGGTATCTTCTCATTTGTCAACTTTGTCACCGCGAGGCCCTCACAAGCATGTAGAAATGACGCCACCTCTTCAAAATAATAACACAAGGATTAATAGTTACATAATGTGCCATTCAGAGATATGCAATTTATCTTATTTTGTACCCTTGGTGTAATTTGGGTGAAACAGAAACTAATATAAACTACTATTTTATATAGATTGCGGGTGGGGGGGGCTGGGTCATTTGAAAATTATATTATCATTGGCCGAACCCTAACCAAACACAAACATCAAAGTAACAAAATTCAAAGTTTAGGAGTCGCAATTGAATTAGAGAAATTATGTGGCAAGTGCAAGAATTCAAGGTTCACAAAGTCAATAAAATTAATTGATTTAAGATCTGGGGACGAACCTACGACTTCACTTGGAGGTCCTTCGTCACGATATCCACCACCACCACCACGGCCTCCGAAGCCTCGACCTCCTCCGAAGCCGCGACCTCCTCCACGGCCTCCGAAGCCGCGACCTCCTCCTCTAGGTGGACGCATGGTTGGAATTGGATTAAGGTTTGGGGTTTAGCCGTTTAGGTTTGGTGTTGGAGGCGGGAGGGTTTAGTGCGTTGTGGTGCGGAGTCGGGGTTAGGGTTTATGGGCTGCTTCTGTCATTGTTATTTACATGGACGCGGTCTATTGAACCGAGGGCGTTTTATCATTTTGAACGGTATCATTTAGTTCTATAGGCCGGCCCAAAGCCCATATATGATATGGTGGAGTAAGCTCGTTAGTCGTTTCTCTTCCGAAACACCTGAATCCTGATCTTGTACGAAGAGATTGAGAAAACGATTATCACGTAATCAATCTCTCCGTCTCTCCTCTCTCTCCTCTCTCGATCTCTCTCAATTTGTTTTGTTCCCAAAAAGAGCCCCCTCCCCTCAAACTCATAAGTATCCATGAATGAAGGGTTCCAATCCCAATCCCAATCCCGCACCGCCACCACCTCCTCTGTACTGCCACTATAGCGTCGACCGGCGCACTGTCGCTCACCCCGACATCTCGGACCGGCACCCGATGCCACAACATGACCTATTAGACCGGCGTGCCATACCACCAATGGCAATGGATCCTCTGGACCGTCGCCTCATAGCACCGCCAGACGGTCTAGAGAGGCGCACAATAGCCCTGTCCGACGGCTCAATTCGGACCTACTTCGCCTTGCCACCTGATCCGCCCCCTTTTGCACGTGCCTACCACGTGCTCGATCGGTTGCCCCAGCCTATGATCCAGTCTCAGCTACATCCTAACTCGTCCTTCACTCCAAATCAGGGAGGGCCGGCCAAAGCTGGTGGGGCTGAGGGGGAGCATGAGCATGAGCGATCGGCTCAGAGGCACAGCACGCCGAGTAATAGCAAGAGTGATAAGGACAGTGAGAGGAGTGGGGCCGGGCCGTCAGGACCAAAGAGAAAACACGAACAAGAAGAGGCACGGTCCTCAAAGCGTGAAAAGACCAGAAGCAGAGGTAATTACTAGAAATTTGTTTGTGATATTCACTCAATGATCATAGGTAGCCAGTTTGATATTAATCAATTTAGAGCTGAATCGTCTGGATGTTTATATTTGTTTTAGTACTGGTAAATAGCAGTTTAATCTTAACCATACAATAGTGAAACAGGCTGGAACTCACTAACCTGTTTCATACATTTCATATATTTGTATTAGTATTGGTAAATAGCAGTTTAATCTTAACCATAAAATTTGTAAACAGAGTTCAAAATGAAGCAAAGTCAGCATATTCCCAAAGCTATGAGAAATAAGGAAGGAAAAGGTGATGTTATGGTACTGACTATGATTTGTTTACCTGGTATTAATAATTTAACATTTAATCTTACCATTAGATAAAGAAAAGGAAAAGGAGAAGGAGAAGGGAGAGAAGGGGAAGGCTCCATTGGAGGGGGATAAAATGGCTCTGTTGGATGCATTCCTCAAGATGTCAAAACTTGTCAACGAGAGCTCGAGCCAGAAAAGAAACTACCTTTCAGACGGTAGGCATGGTCCTCTACGATGCAGTGTTTGTGCAAGGTTTGGTCTCAATTCAAGATTTGAATATCCTTCTTTGGTTAGAAGTGGAAAATTTCCCCTTCATGACCATATATGGCCATTTAACTAGTGTAATATCTGTTAACATCCCTTGTTATAGATGGATATGATAACATACAAAATTAATTGATCCCAGTCAATTTTTTTGTAGAACAGAAATATGTTTGCTTTATTCTTGAAAGTCAGAGAACAGTATGATTCTTATGAGAACTTAACCCTACCATAAATGTGGCTAAACTGTGATATAGAAAACAATTAACTTGCTAGGAAAGTGAGCCGCCGCTGCTGTTCTAATAGTGCCTCATTTTTCATACAGCTATGAAAGGGAGTCAAAAGACTTTGTAAACGTGAATGCTCTTCTTATGCACGCATACAATGCGATGAATCCTGAATTACTTGTCAAGCACCGAGCACTGCACAAGGCACTGTGTGTCCTCATGGGGTGGGACCCATCAGTGGAGCCTACCAACTCAAAGGGGCACCAAAGGCTGTCTCCTGACCAGGCCCAGGCCAACAGGGACGACCTCGTGGTCTGGCCGCCAACGGTTGTGATTCAGAATACCAATTCGTCTAGTAAGAAGGATGGCCGTCTTGAGGGCATGGGAAATAAAGAAATGGATGCTAAACTTTTAGGTACCTCCCTTGAATTCTCTGCCTTTTCTTTTGGTACTATAGTTCTAGTGTAACTACACTTTAGTGTCGATGTGGATTGGTAATTTGCAGTATTTACTGTCTTGAAGATCTGCTTAATGGGGAAAGAATGAAAAAGAAGTGAGAAAATACATAGTGGCACTATTAGTATGCTTTGTTACTATTCTTGCTTGTATGGTTTTCCGTTGGGTTTGTTAGAAGGTGTCTTTGTGGATGTTTGTTTTGGAAAGTATGGGCATAATTGATTAGAGACTGAGACTATGGTAATATGCATATTACGGATCGACCCTTGCTATGGATCCATATCTCTATATTTAAAATTCAAACAACCGATCTGAACCGTTAAACATAATCTTCACATCAAAATGTACTTGTACACCAAATTTTATATTTTTTTACAAGGTTTTACTATTTTTTATATAGGTAGAAAATCGCTTCTTTTGGATGGTCAAGAAATTTCAAATCAATTGATTTTCTACCTATCTAAAAAAATAGTAAAAAAATTCTATAAAATATAAAATTCGGTTAACAAGCACATTTCTATATGAAGATCACGTTGAACGGTTTAGATCGATTATTTGAACTTTAGAAAGGGAGATAATGAGTCCATAGCGCAGGACGTTGTGGAATGTGCATATTACCATAGCCACACTCTTGATTATAAAGTAGGGAAAGACACGAATGAAGAAGGAAAAGCAAAAAAATATCACTGGAAGATTGAACTGAAAAACAAACGGATTTATATAATATTGTTTAAATATCACTGGAGTTTGGTATTTCTGAACACTCCTCTCACTGGAATATCCAATAAATTGCTCATTAAAAAGAAGAAAATAAAAGGAACTGCATTTCTCAGATTCTTTTCTTCTTTTTCTTTGATCAGTCATCTTTATTAAGAGATTGTCTATTACTAGGATATAAAGCTTTCCTTTTGAAGGTTTGCTTAATCTGCAGTTGCGAAGAAAAAAAAATAACTGCCTTGCATCTAAATTAACACCGTCACAGCACCAGTAGTAAAAAAATGACAGAGGGGCTCAGCTGAAGGGGTCGTTTGAACGAATAAAATGTTTTGGGGGTCAATTATACCAAATTATGAGTTCAAGGGTCATTTTCAGACTTTTCTCTAATATTATAAAAGATTATAGTGTGATATGAAATTGTGGTGTTGAAATTTATTTATGGATTACTCCATTTGGGTAATATGTATTTTGTTACCCATACAGTGGAAACTTATATGTGGCGTCCATCAGTTATTCATAGTGTGAGTGTGATATTTTTTTTAATTTTATTTGAATATCCAGATTTAGGGTTCACAGGGGGCAAGTCAAAGTCTCTGTATGGAAGGGAGGGGCATCACGGGGTGACACTTGTTAGATTCTCAGAGACCCTAGCCGGCTTGAAGGAAGCAGAACGACTTTCAAAGTTATTTGAAAAATACGGTCAGGGGCATAAGAACTGGATTGAAGTGCAAAAGGCGAAGGACAATAATAGAAGTAGTAGTGATAAGTCAGTGGATACAAGGGATAAGAATCAGAATCTGGTTAAAGAATATGGGTCAGGTGAGAAGCGGGTTTTGTATGGGTACTTAGCTACTGCATCTGATTTAGAGATGTTTGATTCTGATGCAAAGAAAAGGGCAGTTATTAGGAGCAGGAAGGAATCTGATTTCCCTGATAAGTAAGTTGAGAATGGCTTTTTTGCACACACACACAAACACTCTAGTTGACTTTGAATGCGAAACTGTTCTGTTGACTGTTGAGGGAATTGGAATTGAAATTGGAATTGGAGGATTACATAGTTCTAACTGTGTGTGTTTCTTAGGGAGGAAAAGGAAAATGATTGATTTTGTTTTACAATAGTGTGGTTATTCCAATTTTAACTGAAAAAGGATATTAAGCCTACTCTTGGCAATGAGATGCACGGCAAAGTTGAATTTTCAAAACAGCAACTATCGCATTATGTCTATCTCCAACTCCAATTAAAACAGGCCTGGGGATCAATTACGAGTTAACTCAGGTAACGTAACCTGAGAGATACGGATTCCACAATGTCAGCGTCCAATTTTGGACTTTATGCTGTATGGTTAACCTTTTATTCATCGCCTATTCTTACAAGATGCATTTTCAAAGTATATTTCCATCTACACGAATCTCCAGTGTTTTGCGAGACTACAAAAAATAAACAAAATGTTAAAAAAATAGATTGCATTTTAATACGCACAAGAATGTAAAAAAAGGTGTATTACAGTATAAATAAATTAAAAAAACTAATGGAAGGAGTGTAATTTCTTAGTCTAGGTGTTAACATTAATACAGTTATCATAATAATACAGAATCTATACTGAAAATATTGATGCATCTCCAATACCTCTAATACCCCATGTGATGTGAAAAGGAAGAAGAAAATTCAAAGCCAAAACAATTTACCAATCACCAAAAACAACAGCGAGGAAGAAAAAAAAAAAAAGCCAAAATTTATAACATGTTAAAGAATACAATATACCATATCTGAACTTAACCATCTATTGGGGCTCATTCAAATATGAACCTCATAAAATTTTCCATAAAATAGGACACTCAAACTGCTGCTTCAATGCCGCCAACTGGTATGGCCGGTACGCCAGTGATTTCCTTGTCCTTTTCATCAGGCTCAGGCTCAGGCTCAGGCTCAGGAAATATTTCCAAAAGCAAAGATGGTGCAACGTTATTAACAATTTTACACGTTGCATCCCATAAACCTTTATTATCTTTCGAAAGGGCCCCACTAGCTTTCATAACTAGAAGTGTATTCTTAAGCAGCTCTGGAATCGCCTCATGTAACTTCTCCATTCTCCTACCACGTAATTTAACCTTCACATACTGCTCCATTCTGCTAACCACCCCCAGCCAGAGCTCCACAAAAGCCTCCCCAAGTGCTGAGACATCTTGCAACGACTGGAGAAAGGCCTTCGAAAGCAGCTTTATGGCATGAAGCAGAGATGTCTCCATGTTTCTGTAATCCTTCGGTGAGTAGTTCTTTGCAATCTGCAGCATCTCATCTAGCAGTTGAAAAACAACCTCAAACGACTGTAACCACACAAGACCCGAGAGACAGATGCCATCAACTCCAACCAAGCACCTCTGCATTGATATCAATGCATGATTTCTCACCTCCTCCCTGTTATCGGTACAAACACGCCGTAAAGCCAGCACTAATCTCAGCCACATTTCACGTATCCCATCCAGTACCTGCTCAGCCTCGCCTCCTACCACCTTAACCTCATTGGACCACCTCGACAAGCAACTAACAGACCCAGCCATAAGATCCAATGCATGTACTGACCTGTCACCTGGCACCAAACGTGAATCAGCAAACTGTCGCGCTGCCTCCACACATAGTATAAAGTTTGCAGGGGAGAGGTGTGCTCTGTCTGACATGACAAACACGAGAGCATCAAAACCTGTTTCACAAGCATCTGGGTGGCGGGCTGTGATAGATAGTAAATTGATAACAGTGCGCCAGCCTGTCTGGGAACGGATGTGGGATGCGTTGGCCTTCAATAACCGAGCAACCTCTTGTGTGATGTTCTCACAGTATGCATCAGCAACACGTGCATCCAGTTTGAGGATCAGCTGTAACGACCGCAAAAGATCATCAGACAAGTTTTCTTTGTACGGCAACAGCCTCTGGCAAATGTGCAAAAGACCGAAAACAGCCTTCTCGACTAGGTTACAAGGCATGACTGTAGACTGGACAATGCGGGCTATGTGTTCGTAAATCCCTTGCCATAGGAGGGTAATACGGTCACGATTATTTAATGTGATGGTGATAAGCAGCTCAAGGCAGAATACAGCAGTGTTCTCCTCATCAGACGAGAAACCGATCTTCTTAGGCTGGCCGGCAGCCTGGATCAGTGCACGAGCTAGGTGAGACAGTGAGTCAGCATGTAGAAACTTGCTCTCTGCAAATATATTATCTATCTCACACTTCCTCACAGTTTCCGAAGCATCCCGTCGGGCTGCAATTTGCTCTTCACTGGGTTGTATCTGGACTTCCTCAGTGTCTAGTGACAGTAGCTGGGTGAACCGCCCCATCAGACTGTAACTCCTTTTATGGGTGTTGATTGCCACAGTTTGTGGTGCCGTAGCAGGAGTTGCTACTGGCTTTGTTATCAATGGATCTGAAGAAGAAGGTTCTGACAACTCATCAGTAGAAGCATCTGATGTGAGCTGGGCAGGTAACAAGCCCATTTTGTGCAGATTCAACATGCAACTCACTATGCTCTTCCAGCCAGATCTTATGTGATCACCATAATTATTGGCTATGTAAAACACAGCCTCAGTTGCCATGCGAGCTTTTGTATCCTCCCCAAAAGCAGTTACCTGATCATCTACATTGGAAATATTTTGAAGATTAGTGAATTTGCACAGCGCCACAACTAGGTCATTCAATGCCTCTTCAGTATGATAACTTGCAGCTAGCTTTGCCACAGCCAGGAAACCATCAATACATGAACCAAGAACTCGGTTGTGCTCACTGTAGTCAAACACTACTGATATGGCTGCTACAGCAGGGCCAGCCATAATGGCAAACATATCACGGTCGAGAAAAGCCTGTGAACAGTCGCACTTTACGTACGGGGATGTCTTGTTGGCCTTGGCCATTAAATCAAGCCAACGGCTGAGAGTCATCTCTGGAATTCCAGAACCAGAACCAGCACCAGGATCAGCCGGCATGGTACGGATCTCATTCCGGCAAATCGAGAAGTACATCTCTGACAAATACTCCCGTGGAAGGTCCAACCCACCATTGATTCTTCTATTATTTCGAATGAAATCCTCCTCTGTCATTTTGTTCTTCACACGTATGTTGTGTTGGTCGGTGTTCAGCATTATTAAAGAATATGACAAAACAAGGGCTGCATCTTTGTTTACTAAAATCTGGGGCGACTGCTCATAATACCATTCAGAGAAGGCCTCAAGCACACGTTGGATTTTTTGCGACTCACCAGGTAAACGAAATGTTTCCAAAAATAACCTTAAAGCAGTGTCGAGGCTCATGTCAGAAAAATCGAAGGTCCTGGCAAATTCATGAAGGACGAGGATGCAGAAGTCATCATGATGGCCTAGATAGTCACCCAGTAGGTTCTTATCTAGACCTGGAGTGTACCTAAAAAGCAAGGCTACACTTTCTGGATCGAGATTTTCAGGAAGGAGTTTTGCATTTTGTAGGAATTCGAGACCCTTTTTCGGGTCCCGGTTAAATTGATCCACACCACCCACTAATTTCTTTTTAATGAACTTCCGTTGTCGCATGAATTGCACCCATTTTTCAGGATCAGTAATGTCCTCGCACTTCACCAACCAAAAGGGGTAGTATTTATCAATTTCCTCAGAAACAGCCAGGTCTGACGTGTGATGCCTTGATCCTACTCTTTCAGCAAAGGACTGAACAACTGCAACAAGCCCCTCCAGTGCGAGCACGTTCAGAGAAGACAGAGGGGCATTTACAGGAAAAGCACTCTTTGACAAAAGGCTAACGAGGTCTTCAAATACATTGGTACACATGATTTCACAATCCATATTAGTATACATCTCGGACATGAACTCCTTTTGTCTACAAAAATCAACTAATGCCTCCAGAGCTACCTCCTGCTGCTGATACGTGGCCCCATACCTACTCTGTGCTAGTCTAAGTATAACACCTGAGAAGAATGCCTCCAGTTGGAGCTTCAGCTCTCCTCTCAAGTGATAGAACAGATTGAGCACTATACTACAAACCGTTGAGAGAATTAACGGGCTCATTGACAGCCCAAATTGCATCAAATTTCTGAATAACTCATCTTTCACAAAAGTGAGAAGTTGCCAGTGTTTGTGGAGTGATGACCCTGATAACTCTATGGCACTCTGTAGTAACCCCAGCGCAAACAGTGGTACATCTTCATCAAAGTCAATCGGGTTGACCCGTCCATTAATTTCTATATCCTCAGCAATGTTTAGTAAGGAACAGAGAAACTCGAATATCTCAACCATGCATGGGATGCCGAATGGCTCATTAAGGGCCGGGTCAGGGAGAGGTTCCTGGTTCAGCACTGTTGGGTGTCCAGACCCATTTTGTAGAATTTTGGTCTCAGCTGTTTGGTCGGTGCTGGGCTTGACCTGTAGAAGTAATTTCCTCATTAATCCTGATTGACTTCCAAATATGTATGATACCAGAAGTAGAATTTAAAGAAAACCAATGCCATGGTTTCGCATCATATCAGTAGCCCAGTATTGTAATGGAAGCGGCAAAGTTTGTGTTCCTGTCCTTATTTAATTATTCACACTTTGTTTGCTTTTAATTTTGTCAGTTTTGTAAAGGCCATACTGTGCTTTTGGTTCACAAGTTGCTTCACTAAATAGTGGGTAGCATATGCACCATACTAATTACTAATCTGTACTAACCAGTTTAGCCGGTGTTTGTTTAGCCGGTGTTTGCACTAAAGATGGAAAGGAATTCAGAGCCCAGAGACAACTACTACCGAAAGATGCAATTCCTCCGTATATACCAGTACCAAACATAAAGAAACAAAGTTGAGATGTACTACCTCCTCTGGAGGCAAATCTGGAAGCCGTGAGAAAACACACCGCACAACCTCTTGCATTGTCTGTCTGGACACCCTTTGCAACAGCTCCCCTTTGGTTCCAGCCTGCTGCACCACTCTGAAGCATGTGTTGACAATGGCGCACACGTGGCGGTTAGTAAGTGCGGGCGCCGCACGGGATCTAACACATCCCAGCAACACCTGCAATATTTTCATGAGCACAGCCTCCTCTGATGCTGGGTCTGTTACTTCGAACCTGCACCCGGTAACTGCATCCACCACTGCATCCAAAGCACCCGTTATGTTGGCGGTGCTCACATCAAACACGTCAAGTGCAAAGAACTTATATAGAGAATTGAGAGCTGCGCCAGTGATAGGTGCTCCAGTCTCGTCAGACCGGATTAAGTCGAGGAATGGGCGAAGGTAGATGGTGGGGTCGACTGAGAAGAAGTCCAAGTCCAAGTGGTGGGGGTTCCATGTGAAGGCGAGGCTTCGCACCAGCTTGAGGGATTGAATGAGGGGATGGTCCGAGTGGTCGTCGCCATGCCCATCGGAGCCATAACGGACGCCAATTGGGCCGCCCCAGCGCACGTTGCGCCGCATCACGGCCAGCACGGTGGAGACCTCGGCGCTGACCACGCACGCCATGGATGTACGAACGGGACACGTGGCGGCCGGTGATCGGTTAGGGCCGCCCATGTCGGTAGATAGTTACCGGGGAATTGGGTTAAAATAGGGAACAAGGCATTGCAAATTTGCAATTGCAAAGAGAGACAAGTTAGATCTGAGATTTGAGATTTGAGATTTGAAGGAAGGTGAGTTGAGGCAGGGTCGCAGGGAGGGAAGAATTGTGATCTCGGAGTCGGAGAGAGATCTAGAGAAGGGATAGAGATTAGAGATCAGAGATAGAGCAGATCTAATTTAATTATTGTGTTTTCCTTTTTCTTTCCTTCTCCGTTCGGAAGTCCAAGCCCCCCAAGCCCCAAGCCCCAAGGAGATTAATGCTTTTTAAATTTACATTTACATTTTTCATTTTATTTTCCTTTTATGTTTATTTTATGACAATCAATAGCACTATAGATAGGAGCCTTCTTTCTTCATACTTTTTATGATACACTTGATTTATCCAGCATCATATTTTCTTTTTAGTTAGTAATTTATGACAAAAAGATACATACAATATTTTATATTGTTTTATTCATTTTACATACAATAATTATAGTTTTACATATTTCATGATATAACGTGTATTTAATGTATTTACTTGTATGTTAATTTGTTTGGGGGTTTCATATACAAGCTGTCAATTTAGTCGATAAATATCATTATTCGTTTGTTATCTATTAATTTATAAAAACAAAACTGAAAAGTGTTAAAAAAAAACTTTAACATTACGTGCATGTAGAATTGGGGGTGAAAACGGATTTGGTAAACTCTGACCGAATCCGCTCCGAATTTGGATAAACGGATCCGGATAATAAAAATAAAAATAATTTCGGCCTATTAAATTATAGAGGATCCGTTTTGAAATTCATGTCAGGTTGAAATGGAAGATGCAATAATTCTACACTGGAGGGTACTGCACCCCGCCCCTCATATGACAAACAACTATGCATATCTCATTAATTGTATTAACTATAATTAAATCAACCTTAATAAAATTAAGTCATTCAGACACCTTTTTTTGGGTTTTTTTTTTTCTTGTTTTATTATTCCCTTTACTCTTCTGCACACGTGCTTTGTTATATATAATTCTTTCTTCTCCGGTGCTATCTCCTGTACAAGAATGGGATAGTATCTACGAGGGTATCTGCGTGGGTACCGTCGCGGATATTCCTGTTAGTAATACCGACACGTTCAGAAATAATATTTTTCTGTCAGTGTACCTCGCTGATTTATCCTCGCGAATACTATCTCATTATTTTTATTATTTTCTTAATAAAATCGTTGATAGTGTTTTGCCAACCAGTCTCACAAAAAAATACCACCTTTTGAATTTGGACGTCCGATTTGTTTAGAAGGGTAATCTGGGTAAATAATTAAATATAAAAAGATCGAACTTATTATTTTTTTTATTTGAAACCCGCAGGTGTAAAAAGATGGAACTTAATTATTAGGTTGCGTAACACATATGCGGTTTAATTTTCCAACTTTAGTTCAGTTTTATGTATTTTATATGAAAAATATAAATATAAATACATATCATGTATTCAACTATTCATTAAGGTGGTGTTTGGTTGTGGACTAAAGTTAAGGTGGCCTAAGTTGTTATTCCAACTTAGGCCGGCCTAAATTATTTATGTTTGGTTGAGGTCTAAAGTTAGACCACGGCTTAAAGTATTCCTTGTTTGGTTAGAGTTGGTGGAGAACTAAAGTTTTGGAAGCCTAAGTTAGTTAATTATTAATAACAAGATACTAATTATATAATATTAATTATTAATTATAACTATAATATATTATAACATTTTTATAATAATTATTTAATATATTAACAATATAAGATATTAATTATATATTAATAATAAGATACTAATTATATAACATTAATATATTAATAATAACTATAATATATTATAATATTATTATAATAATTATTTAATATATTAACAATATATAATATTAATTATATAATTAATAATAATTATTAATAATAAGATACTAATTATATAATATTAATAATAACTATAATATATTATAATATTATTGTTAATAATTATTTAATATATTAACAATATAAGATATTAATTATATAATTATATATTAATAATAATTAGTAATAAAAAGATACTAATTATATAATATTAATATATTAATAATAACTGTAATATATTATAATAATTATTTAATATATTAATAATATAATTATATATTAATAATAATTATTAATAAAAAAATACTAATTATATAATATTATTATAATAATTATTTAATATATTAACAATATAAGATATTAATTATATAATTATATACTAATAATAATTATTAATAATAATATACTAATAATATATTATTACTGAGGAGAGGGGTGAAATGGTTGAAGGTGAATGACAGTGGGCCCCAGTGGCGTAAAATTGAAGCCTAAATTTAAGGCACCTCAAGAGGTGGTTTAATTTAGGCCCGTTTAGGCCGGCCTAACTTTTAGGCTATTACATATTAGATCAATTAGCTTAAATCATGTTTGATGGAATAACAGTGGCCTAAAGCCTTTAAGCCATCTTTAGGCCACAACCAAACATGGGGTAAGAGACTTGGAAAAACCGGCTTTCGTTGAAGAATTACGCTACTTGGCCGGTTTAGTGGAGTGGCCGTGGGTGTGGAGGTGACTTCAACCTGGTAATTAAGGTGGTTAACGGATAGGTCGAGGAGCTTGAGGGATTTTCTGTTAATGGATATCTTCAATGATTTCATAACGGAGGTGGCTTTGGTGGACTTAATTACTGCTCAAGAACCGCATCTTTAATTATATGGTCAAGCAATTAAGAGGCCTTCACTGACCTTCTCAATATATACTTGATAGAGTGTTTACAACCCGGCCGGAGTGGCAGCTTAATTTCCTTCCCAGTAATAGCTAGCGCTAGAAGCTTTAGAGATGGTGGTATTCAAATTTGGAAGGTTAGGGCACGTGAATAGTGAGGAAATCCATTTCAACATGGAACTGTTAAAATAAAAGAGATGAAAAAACCTAGCGCACTTTCTGAAAGTAAGATTCGAGATGAGGACCTACTGTAATAAAAAAAAAGAGAATTTTTTTGGATTTTAAAAACAACAAGAGCTAGAAATTTGAATTTCCACCTTACTTGAAACTTTGCCCAGCGAGCGCTGGTGCATTCCATTTGCAAACATACTGTTGTTAGTCACACCGTGACCGGTTAAGTTTTAACTATTTTTTTTTCATAATTTAAGTTAGTTTATTTAAGATTCACCATTCAATCAAGATCTAACGGTCTTAATTACACGCGATTCATGTGACCATGTGCCGTGTCGTGACTAAATCTTTCGTGTGACATGTTGTATCGTGCCAAATTTTTTAAAGATGGTCATATCACGTGAAACGACACGGGACACGTGAATCATGGCACGTAATCGATACACGTGCCGTGGCGTGCAACTATAGAACTGTGTCGTACCGTGACTTTTGTAGATCCCTACCTGCTACTCTGCTCTGATTTGTGTTAAATTTTGTGCGGAAAATAGAGAATGATGATTTGAATTTTTGTTATTGCAAATCTGATTATTTTTCTTGTACAGTGGCTGTCTTATAGCCAGTAAAGAGAAAGAAAAGTAACGGTTATTAATTTGACCGTTTGCTATCTAAATCTAACGGGTGCCTATAATTTCTAAAAACGGAAAAAGATTTGAGTAGCTTTATTTTACAAATATAGTAGCTCTCTTTTTTCTAAAACAAGCCAATGATGGTAATTAAATCCTAATCGGATCTGAGGCTTGATTAGTCCTTAATCTCTTGATTCTCAACACTCCCCCTCAAGTTAGGCGTGTAGATATCTCTTGATTCTCAACCCTAACTTGCGTATATTTTCTTCGAATGGCTTGGGATCTAATCCTTTTGTGAAGATGTCCGCCAATTGTTCTTCGCTTCGTACAAAGAGAGTTTCAATTTCTTTCGCTTGAATTTTTTCTCTAATGAAATGGCAATCCACTTCAATATGTTTAGTTCTTTCGTGAAACACGGGATTGGATGCTATATGCCTTGCCGCTTGATTGTCGCAAAACATTTTTATTGGTGCTTGAATTTTAATTCCCATATCCGCAAGAAGTTGCTTGACCCATGTCAACTCGCTTGCGGTTGATGCCATGGCACGATATTCCGCTTCGGCACTTGATCGTGCCACGACGCTTTGTTTCTTGCTCTTCCATGTGACTAAATTTCCGCCTACAAATGTGCAAAAGCCGGTTGTCAATTTTCTATCGAAGCTTCCGGCCCAATCTGCATCGGAATAGCCACATAGATCATTAGAATTATTATTTTTCATCCACACCCCTTGCCCGGGTGTTCTTTTTAAATACCTTAGAATTTTATTTATTGCTTCTAGATGTGGTGTTCTTGGTGTATGCATAAATTTACTAGTTTTGGCTTACCGAAAAAGAAATATCGGGTCGTGTAACGGTAAGATATATTAATTTTCTTACAAGTCTTTGAAATTGATTTATATCATCTAAAAATTCACCATCTTCAGAATTTAATTTGTATTTGCCATCTATTGGTGTTGAGGCCGGCTTACATCCTAATTTTCCGGTTTCTTTTAGTAAATCTAAGGTATATTTTCTTTGAGAAATAAATAGACCCTTGTTTGAACGTGCTATTTCTATTCCTAAAAAATATTTTAAATAACCAAGATCCTTGATATCAAATTTTCTTTTTAATTGAGATTTTATTCCCTCAATTTCCTCTAAATTATTTCCGGTGATTATAATGTCATCTACATATACTAATATGATGGTAGTGTCATTTTTTTCAATTTTAACAAAAAGTGAATGATCGGCACTACTAATTTTAAAATTACAAGAAATTAAATAAGTGCTTAGTTTGCCATACCATGCTCTTGGAGATTGCTTCAATCCATAAATTAATTTCTTCAATTTGCAACCTATTTCTTGATTGTTTTCTTTTTCATGACCGGGTGGTAAGGTCATATATACCTCTTCTTCAAGTGTTCCTTGAAGAAATGCATTTTTGACATCCATTTGGTATAATTTACAATTTTGGTTTACCGCAATGAAAAATAAAATCCTTACGGTGTTCATTTTGGCTACCGGTGCAAAGGTCTCATGGTAGTCTATACCATATGTTTGGGTATAACCTTTGGCAACTAAGCGTGCCTTATACCGTTCTATAGTACCATCGCTATTGTATTTAATTTTGTACACCCATTTACATCCTACGGGTTTTTTATTTTTTGGCAATTGTATAATTTCCCAAGTTTCATTTTTTTCTAAGGCTTTTAGTTCCTCTTTCATAGCTTTACACCAAATTGGATTTTTTATAGCTTCATGGTAACTATTTGGTTCTTGTTCCTTTGAAATAGAGGTTAGAAATATTTTATGTGGAGATGAAATATTTTTATAAGAAATAAAATTTTGGATAGGATATTGTACCTTGTATGTCACAAAGTCCCTTAGCCTTGTCGAGGGTTGTATTTGTCTTGATGACCTTCTCAATGGTGTTCCCTCCACATGTATTTCTTCCTCTTCCTCATTTTGTGAGGTTTCTTCTATCTCACTTTCATTTTCTATTGAATTTCTATTTTCTTCCGGAATATTGATTTGTGGCAATATTATATTACTTGGTGATTCTTGAATGTTGATTTCTTTATCAACATTTTTGTAATAAGGCTCATTTTCTAGAAATGTTACATCTCTAGAGATGTAGAATTTTTGATTAATTGGATCATAGCATTTGTATCTCTTTTTTTGTGAGGAGTATCCCAAAAAAATGGCTTTGATAGAAGTATAATCCAATTTATCTAGTTTATTTTTGTGTACATAACATGTGCATTCAAATACTCTCAAATGACCTATGTTAATTTTTCTTTGGTAAAGGATTTCCAATGGACTCTTATAATTTAAATTTGCACTAGGCAATCTATTTATTAAATATGTTGAAGTAAGAACGGCATCCGACCAAAAAATTTTTGGAACATTATTTTGAAATAAAAGCACCCTAGTCATTTCAAGAAGGTGTCGATTTTTTCTTTCCGACACTCCATTTTGTTCGGGTGTATAAACACAAGTAGTTTGATGTAAAATTCCTTTTTGCTTAAAGAAGCTTGAGAAATTTTGATTTACAAATTCCGTTCCATTATCGGATCTAAAATTTTTAATTTTTGCATCAAATTGGGTTTCTATAAAATTATAGAATTCTTGAAAATATGAAAAACTTCACTTTTATTTTTTTAATAAATATAACCAAGTTGTGCGAGAAAAATCATCTATGAATAAAACAAAATATTTGTATCCATTAAACGAATTAATAGGGGCCGGTCCCCATACATCCGAATGAATTAATTCAAAAGGTTTTTCACTCTTACAACTTGAAGAATAAAATGGTAATCTAGTGTGTTTCCCTAACTTGCACACTTCACAATTACTACAATCTAACTTAGAAAAATCAAAAATACATTTTAGTATTTTATCGGAAGGATGCCCAATTCTTCTATGCCAAAGAGTTCCTAAATCCTCTTGTCTCTTGACACTAAAATTGGTTTTGTCATGATTTAAATTATAGAATCTATTTTGTAAAACACCTTCACCAATCACCTCTTGGTTATCCATTCCTGAAAAATCACATTTTTTTATGAAAAGATAACTTCGCAATTTAATTCATTTGTGATTTTACTAATGGATAACAAATTAGATGAGTAATTTTCAACATACAAGACATTTGGTAGTTCCTTGGAAAAAATGCTAATTGTACCTATTCCTCCAATTTTCATTTTTTCACCGTTGGCAACAATTACAAATTATTTGGTTCTACATTCTTTAAAATTGTTCAACAATTTTTTATTTCCTGTCATGTGGTCCGTTGCACCAGAATCTAGAATCCAATTTTGAATTTCAGAATTGTAAATTAAATTAGATGCAATACCAGAATTCTTTTGATTGTTTTGCTGAAGCAGCATGGACAGTTGCTCCATGAGCTGCCGCATCTGATCCGGATCCGAGCCCCTTGAGTCGGTTTGATCTAACCCAATTCTGTCGCTGGAGACATCTTACTCATTGGGGTCACTCGGACCCGCTTTCTCTCTTTGTGCTCCGAAACCCTTCTTCTCCCCTCTCTTTTCTTCGCGATTTTCCCATTTCCTTGCGCCACCAAAGTCGCCCTTCTCTCGGACTGGGCGAAGGTGAGGATGGAGAAACCAGCATCCATCCCGGTTGTGACCCGCACGATTGCAGTGGTCACACCGATCAGTGCTGGAAGCTCCTCTTCCCTTGCCGCCGGTTCTAGGGTTTTGGAATTGAGCTTTGAAAACTTTGTTCTCTGAGATTTGGGTGTGTTGCGGATTCATGAGTAGCCTTCTCGACTCCTCCCTTTCTATTGTTGCAACAATCTCATCGAAAGAGGGTAATTCGGGTGAAAGGAGAATTTGGGAGCGAGCGGCTTCGTAGCTTGAATCAAGAGAGCCCAGATAAGTGAATACTAAATCTTGATCGGCTCTTTTTTGTATTTCTTCTGGGTCTGTTGTTCGAGGGAGGTAGACTTTGAGCTCCTCCCATTTTGTTGTGATTTCTATCACGAGTTGTGTGTTGGTTTTGTTGCCTCCTTGTTTGATTTGTGCTAGCTCTTGTTTGAGACTGAAAATATGGGCAAAGTTGTGCTGTTGGCCGTATCTCTTTTTTGCGGTATCCCACACTTCTTTTGATGAGTTGAGATACATGAAAAATTGGGAAATTTGGGGTTCCATTGTATTTATCAGCCACGACATGATCATGTGATCAGTCGATTGCCACTCTTCTATTTTTGTGTTTTCTTCGTCGGTTGGTTCCAGTCTTTTTGCTGGTTCGGGTTTTTTCTTTGTCCCAGTGACAAAGGCCATTTTTCCTCTGCCACTGAGTGCTAACATGACCGATCTTGACCATGGGATGTAGTTTCTGCTACCAGAGAGTATTATGGCTGTCAATTTTGCATTGTCGGATTGTTGTGACATTGTTTCTGGTTTTTTTGTTGATACTGGTATTGTTTACCAGTTTTCTGGTTTATGGTGAGAATGGGTTCTGTTGGCTCTTGTTGGCTCTTTGACCCTCTCGATTTGGTTACTGGTATGGAACCAGCTCTGATACCATGTTAAATTTTGTGCGGAAAATAGAGAATGATGATTTGAATTTTTGTTATTGCAAATCTGATTATTTTTCTTGTACAGTGGCTGTCTTATAGCCAGTAAAGAGAAAGAAAAGTAACGGTTATTAATTTGACCGCTTGCTATCTAAATCTAACGGGTGCCTATAATTTCTAAAAAAGGAAAAAGATTTGAGTAGCTTTATTTTACAAATATAGTAGCTCTCTTTTTTCTAAAACAAGCCAATGATGGTAATTAAATCCTAATCGGATCTGAGGCTTGATTAGTCCTTAATCTCTTGATTCTCAACAGAGACGCTCGCGAGAGTAGATGCGGTGTGGTCACTCGATCATCATGTTGTTTAGTCGTTTTTATGTCAATTACCTGAAAAAAAGAAAAAGAAAAAACATGCTATTAGTTTTAAGTATTGCTGAGCATCTTGCTGGTAGTTTAAAGAAACATATTTTCCTCGAACATTTTATTGTTCAGAAACTTTCATTGATTTTCTTTCAATATATTCCGACAATTTGTCGACAACCTTCAAAAAAAAAAAAAACTTTCATTGATTAACACATCCACAAATTTACAAGTAATATAATGATGTAAACCAAACTCTTCAAGTGGAATCGAGAGCTCTAATTTAAGAGCCACAATATTAATTCCTCTCCAACTCCTGCAAACTAGCGCTTCTAATGAGAATTGAGAAGCTCCAAGTCCTAGAGTGCAAGCTGGAGGTACTTGAAGTCCAAGGCAGCAGTGTCACCAATAATCCCTCTGTTTTTAATTGAACACAAGTGCTTTAATTACAAATGTGTTACAATTGCAGCACACGATCGAGAACTATGCATATTTGAATATTTAATTAGTTGCTTATTCATGGTTGTGTTAGATGCCAATTTTTTAAAAATTTTGTGGACAAGAAATTGTAATAATTAATCTCTTTAGGGTGGTTGCACTAGAATCACAATTTTAATATACAAAGGAAAAATGGAAGAAAATGGATGTTGTTTTGAGCTGTATAAACAACCATTCCCTTCTTTGTGCCAGTATTCTCTCTCTTTTATCTGTATTCTGTAGTGTACATAACAAAAAAAGAATGTTTGATTTTGAAGTTTTCGTTAGCTTACGGATCAGGACACAGATAAGAATTTAATATCACAAGTTTCTTGTTTCAAAACATATGACAAACTCATTTCTTTTATATAATTTCAAAATCAAATTGTTTGAATAAGTCACAGAATATCTTTATCATTTTATTTCACAAATTTTCAGAATACACAATCATATTATTTCACAAATCAAATTCGAACCTCAGATCCGTTATCCCGTTAAATATGCCCTCATAATCTAAAAATCCAATTCAAACATCCAATTTAACTACACAAATTGAAACACAAATTATAGAAAAGTCCGGTTACCTAATAACGATCAATCCAGATAATCTAAATAAAATTAAAACGACTGTTGAAAATCAGTACGACGTAGTAAAAATTTCAATCGGACATGAAATCAAATAATATCGTATATCAGAATTTTGTATCAAAATATTTCTTTTGATTTTCCAATTTTCGGTCACTCATCATGTTGTTTAGTCGTTTTATGTCAGTTACCTGAAAAAAGAAAAAGAAAAAACATGCTATTAGTTAGTAAGTATATATTGCTGAGCATCTTGTTGGTAGTTTACAGAAACATATTTTCCTCGAACATTTTATTGTTCAGAAACTTTCATTGATTAACACATCCACAAATTACAAGTAATGATGTAAACCAAACTCTTCAAATGGAATCGAGAGCTCTAATTTAAGATCCACAATATTAATTCCTCTCCGACTCCTGCAAACTAGCGCTAGCTTCTAATGAGAATTGAGAAGCTCCAAGTCCTAGAGTGCAAGCTGGAGGTACTTGAAGTCCAACGCAGCAGTGTCACCAATAATCCCTCTGTTTTTAATTGAACACAAGTGCTTTAATTACAAATGTGTTACAATTGCAGCACACGATCGAGAACTATGCATATTTGAATATTTAATTAGTTGCTTATTCATGGTTGTGTTAGATGCCAATTTTTTAAAAATTTTGTGGACAAGAAATTGTAATAATTAATCTCTTTAGGGTGGTTGCACTAGAATCACAATTTTAATATACAAAGGAAAAATGGAAGAAAATGGATGTTGTTTTGAGCTGTATAAACAACCATTGCCTTCTTTGTGCCAGTATTCTCTCTCTTTTATCTGTAGTGTACATAACAAACTCATTTTCTATTATATAATTTCAAAATCAAATTGTTTGAATATTCAAATTTCAAATCGTTCATCTTATTAATAAATTTTAGATAAGAAGACAAAAAATGAGCAGATATGGAGCCGAATATTACAACCACTTGAACGACCGTGATTAAATCTACGACTCTTCTCAGACTTCTACAGGAGAATATTTTTACTTTCGGATATTTCATAAGAAGATTGTTCTGAGCAAAGCCTGCGGGCTTTACGATAGAATTGCATGAATTGGGCTGGTCCGTGTTTTTCTAAGCCCACCTCGCTCTGTTTCATTGCCGCGCGCAACAGTTCCCAATTGTCGCCACAAAATGACGAAATAAATCAGCTGTTATTTTAGTAAATAACAGGAACCTGTTATTCCGATCTCAACCATTGATTCGCGCATAAAAAATTTCTTCACTGAGATTCGCGCAAGGAAAAATTTGAACGGTTGAAATCCCAATAACAGGTTCCTGTTATTCCCTTGGAATAACAGCAGATTTATTTCCACAAAATGAAGAGCTCAGTGAGTCTCAATCAAATATGCATTGAAACTTCCAGGAAAGTTCCTGTACGCCAAAACACACTGGGTGTCTATATAAAAGGCATGAAATTTCCTGGAAGCTTCCTTTTGCTTCCCTATAAAAAAACCATGCATCTCGTCGGGCATCCCACACAAGTCATCACCTTCTAGTCTATCACCTTCCCTCTCCTCTCGACCTCTTCCAGTCTATCACCTTCCCTCTCACCAAATTTTAAAGAAATAAAAAACTGAAGTTAGAAATCTATGGCGGACCAAAATGTTCCTGTTTTCGCTCCTGAGCATAATGATCTCAACGTCATCAGCAAGAACTTCCGCGATTGGGGTTTGTTCCTAGTGTTCTGTGGAGCATCGATTGTTTTGGGTGCAATTCCGCATTGCTCAACTGACAGTAAGAATATTTCCATGGCTTTTGCAATTTTTGTTGTGGGAATTATGTTGGTTTGGTTCTCCCTTGTAGTTAATTCTTTTCCTCGAACAGCTGCTTCGGTGAATGCGGTGCTGCAGCATGCAATATTCATCATAACCATTTGGTTGATCCATGTGTAATAGCTAGTTGGGGCATTATATGAGAGTTATATTGTTGTATGCAGCAATTAGGGCAACGTGTGTGATTTAATTGCTCTATATGTGTAAGTTCATACAGGATTGTGATATATGGCCGGAGTTCAGTTTAGGGATGGGTAGTTTGCAGTGTGCTTTGCCATTTTTCTTCAGCTTCAATAAGATGAAATGTTTGGATTTATATTACTATCGATTCTGGGTATATATATTGCTTACGGTGTAATTAGCGGTTGCTCAAGTGTAAAATATGGCTTCTTCAAAATGTGTTGAGATGAGACCAGCGGTCAACTATTTAATCTTTCGATGGTTTTGCACTATCTTTAACCGATGTCATGTTGCAATGAAACAGTGTGGTGGGCTATGAAAAACACGGCCCAGCCCAATTCATGCATTTCTATCGCCAACCCAGCAGAACAATTTTCTTTCTTTAATCTATTCTCCATTTCTATCGCCTCATGTTTGGTCTGATCTAAAATGTATTTTATTAAATTAACTGCTAAATTTGGCACTTCGATTTTGAAATATAAATTAAAAGTGAATTTGTGATACTTAATTTGTGAAATAAAAAAATTGTAATATTAAAATCATAATAAGGTGTCGTGTGATGAAGAGTATTCATTTATACTCTACAAGAAATTAGATATATACACCAAGGAACTGAAATATATATATATATATATATATATATATATATATATATATATATATATATATATATATATATATATATATATTTTTTTTTGTTTTTGAAAAAGTGTGTTTTGTCTTGGAATAATTCCGTTTTCAAACAGCCACTGCCTAATAACTTGGAGTTAAATATATATATATATATATTTTGCCAATTTTACTGTTTGAATTCTTAAAATGGAGAATAGATTAAAAGAAAAGGCAAAATGCAAACACTAGCGCTGACTTTAAAGGCATAAGCTATCCTTAGCAAATTGTTTGACAGTGAGCAACATGTTTGGTGTCTGAATAATTACCGATATTTTTATTAACCCTCCAAAAAATAAAAATTATCAAATCTACCCTCGATTCAAAATTTTTACTAAAAATGCCCTAAAAAAATTTCAAAATTTCAAAATTTCAAAAATAAAAATTTAGTGTAATCCAAAATAAAAATTGTTTGGTGTCACTATTTATAGCAGACCGCCGCCCCGTGGGGAGGTCCACTTTTTTTTTTTTTTTTTGGAGATAATATGAATATGAAGATGCTGAATTGTAACACTAAAAATTCGGATTTTTTTTAAATATTTGTTAGATTACTTGAATTACACTAAATTACGTTGAATTACACTAACATAAGTAATCTAACAAATATTTTAAAAAAAATTCAAATTTTTAGCGTTACAATTCAGCATCTTCATATTCATATTGTTCTTCAAAAAAAAAATATAGTGGACCGCCCCAAGGGGGGGGGGGGCAGTCAGCCATGGGTAGTGGACCACCCCCCGCTGGGCGGTCTACTATGGATTCTGGACCGCCCCAGGAGGGGGCGGTTAGGGCATTTTTAATAAAAATTTGCCTTTGAGGGCAAATTTGTTAATTTTTTTTTTTTGGTATTAATAAAATATCGGGAATAATTAATAACTAAGACTCGGATTAAATAATAAGAACTACGACTGTTAGTTAAATCAGAATTCTGGTGTCAGAGAGAAAAGGCCAAAGTCACAGGTTTCTACTGCATTTAATTTTCTTCTCATCAAGAAAATTTAGGATATATCGCGTGACGACATGAATAAGATATCGCCTGCGTCATTAATGACTAATCATTCCTCTATGAAGTACATAAGTCACGGTTTAATCAGGTATTAATTGGGGAATGATTATGCAAGGATTCAAGGAATCGAACTTTCGAATAACGCGTCGGTTAATAAGGGCTGCTTATTATATTTAATGGAGCTAATGTCAATTTTAGGGCACTCGCATAAATTTGCGTGCACAAATTTCGACATGTGAGAAACATCGAATCATGTCAATTTGACATTTGTACGTGTTTTATTCTTTTAATACATTAAATAAATTTGTATAGAATTAATATTTACAATACATCAAAATTCGCGTGTGCAATATTAAAAGATGTGTGCTAGTGATTTTTGACGATTTTTCCCTTAGAGTGCATATATGCACGGGAGGCTTCGTTGCGGTCAAAATCTGTCATAGCTATTTTGGCAAAAATAAGTTGGAAAATTATGCTGTCCTTTAATTTTTATTTTTATTTTGCAAAGTTACAAATGAAAAAATTGTGAAATCCGGTGGGTTATATATCACGAGAGTTCAAATGTTTTTATGTTTTATGCTTCCATCATGCTTCCACTTTTAAACGTTAATAACTCAAAATTTAAAAACATAAACGTCAAAAATAATACCGTTAGATGTGATCTATGTTATTTTCTCTATGTGCTTATAAAAAATTATTACATTTTGATTTTTGTTTTATGTGAATCAATAAGTTGAGAAATTAATGTCCATAAATTATTTACATTAGTACATATTTACATGCTCTTGATAACAACCAAAACAAAGTTGAAATGTTATAATTTTTTATACGTGCATAGATAAAGTGATGTAGATCATATCTAATAGTTTTATTTTGACTTTTAAGTTTCGAATTTTTTTATGGTAACTTTGTAGTTGTTTGCTGTATTTTTATTTCACTCAGGTAGTCTACAAACTCAATTAGGCAGGATCATGTGAATCTTATGATCACTTCTGAGCGATTGATGTGCATGCTTTCGGTACACATTCTCCACCATCTCTCTTTCTCCTTGCTTGCACTGCACGATTTTTTTCTTCCTTAGCGCCCTCCTCTGGAATCACACTATTCTTGGTCTGGTGGTAGGAGCAAACCATCTTTATCAATACAGAAAACTTCAGTTTGAAATACGTACGAACACACAAAAGCCCATATATAATCGTATGGTGCAAGTTTGTTGTACAGCTCACGAGTAAGAGCTTGAAGACTCTCCTCTCTCTTCTCGTGGATAAGAAGAGTTCGGTCAAAATTAAGAAGATAAAGTTGATTCACATTATCACGCTGGCTAAGGATATCGCTACAAGACTCATACTCATATAGTTCCAATGGAGAATTTGCATTCAGCAATACATAGCCAAGTGAACAAAGTACCAACTCATCAAGCGGATCCATATAAACCGTCTCATATTCGAACTCTATTTCGAATTCTATCTATAGCAATAGGTGGTGTAGATGGTTTGGGATACATATTTACACCTTTGAAGTGCATATCTGGTCCGATTACCAGATTCGGCAAAGTTTAGTTTTGAATTTTCCGCCAGAACGCGTTTACTGGCAAGTAGGATATCACTCATTGTAACTGATTCAAAGCTGCTGGCTTTATTTACGCTAGAAATAGACATTTTTTCAAGAGTGGCTATCCAATCGGCTGCTAATTCTACCCATGGTCTTTTAATCATTTTGATCTACAAAACGATTTTCCTATACCCCGGTGGAGTATTTCAAGAAAGAGGAGCGTTTGTGAACGCAACCATTTGGGATTGGCGTTGGAAATACCAACGAAACGAAGAAACTGGAATTTGAAAAAAGAGATAAAGAAAAACGACAGTTCAGATCTAACCAGCTGTAAAACCTTTGCTTATTCATTCTTCACTATCCATGTATGGTGCTTTTCCTCTCTTGGATGCCCTACTCAACCGAAATTTAAGACAACCGTGTGAGTTCCAGCACTACCTATAGGGCTATGTGCTTTGACCCTACACCCGAAAGAAGAAATAGTAGGACAAGGGCTTTGTCTCAGCTGGGTACTGGAGTGCAGACCCCTTTGCTGGATACCATTGATCTGTCGTTGCAGGTGAGAAGCTCTCGCCTTGTTTTTGTTGCAAGCCAAGTTACTGATTTTCTTTCTTAGTTATTCTTGTTCTTGAAAAAACATAGCCTTGTAGGAAGGAAAGAGAAAGCACTAGATATATGTAGGTTAAACGAGAAGTTTATCGAAAACAGAAAAAAAGTTACTTCGTTCTCATTGATTCTAAAAAAAGAAGAACATTATGTTAATAAGATTTACTTAGCATACTAGAACATAAAAGAGGAATCAGCTTATTGCTATCAATAAGAGAAAAAGAAAATATCTTCATAGCTCTTCATGTAATCATCAAAATGCATTGATTTGGATACATCCAAAGCACATGCATACTCTTTGTCGACATACACTGGTATGATGGGATCATCATCATTATTGAATTCCATCAAGGATGGAATAAGATCTATGTCATGGCAATCAATCATCGCATAGAATGCTCCTCTAAATTTCTTCTGCTTTTCCATGTTGCATCGGTGTAGTCTGCCAAAGCCACTTACCATCAATTCCACACTACTTAAAAAGTAGTGTTCGATTGGCAGGCAGTCTGGTGAATTTCAACCACACCTGTAACAGTTCAACCAGAACCTTCAACAGAACCCATTGTGTCAACATAAAAAAAACAATTGCTTAAAAAAAAACTAATTCATTCAATGTTTCAAACCTGCATGGATGAACAGGTGCTCCCTCGGTAGGAGTCCAAGCTTGAAACTTGAAGCCAGCATCACCTCTGGTTATTACGCGGTTTTGATCAACAAACCTGTCACGCATGTGCTTCTCAGGAAAAGTGAAGAGAAAGCTTCTCTCATTGAAATGTTTCATTTTATTTATTCATGATCCAGACCAGACTTGTTAGCAACAGCTTCCACTATATCATGAATGCACACGTACGTCTCATGTCGACATGAGACGTACATAGAACAATTAAATTCCTGAATGTAAGCAGTGCTCTGGCATGGTTACTTGAGGTACTAATACAGATTTTGCCCTACACATGAACAGTGAAGAACATATATGCAATACATGAAAATAAATGATGGCAAATTGAGTATGCATCACAGTAACATACTTATTTTGATCACTGGCAGTACTACTTATTGCAATAACGCCACACCTCACATCACATCACTTCTGTCAATTAGAAAAAAGCAGCAAAAGATCAGACTTGTTTGTGGTGTGTTACATATTTTAGCAACTCCAAGCCTGAGGTGGAAAACATTATAAATAAATTTACGAAGAGAAAGCTTTCATAATAATAATAAGTAGAAAAATCCTACTTTGGAATTTCTAGTGTTGAAGAAAGAGGGCATCAATCTGCCATTGATATTATTTGCTTATCAGATCTGGCATAAATATGATCTATTGCAACCGGGATTTCTATAGGATACCTCTCATGGGCAGGATCTAGCACAACTGTTCATAATTGCAAATTTCCAATTCTCAATTTGCTTACTGTGTAACGATCGGGATGATGTCTTACAACCGAGGAGGAAGCTCTTATATAGTAAGGACCTTGTTATACCTTGTGAGGACTTCCACCCAAAGCGCCAGGTTCTGCAAAAAAAGCAAACTTCACTTGCTTTCTTTCTGGCTTCACTTCATCCACGCTTGCCTTCTGCCTACGGCACACTTCATCTTATCTGTCTGCTCGTCTACTCCTGTCTTACTGGTGTCAGTTGACTTCCACAGGTTTGATCTTACCATGCTCTAACTCATATCTTGGCCAGTGAATGAAGGAGACAGCTTCCATAAAGGAATGTAGGTATGACTCGGAACTCTTCTTTTTGAAATGAAAGGTGCCAGTATGGTAAGAGGCGATTAGAAAGTGTGGTATGCTTATGGCCGAATTGATGTACCAAAAGTCGGAACAGGAAAGGCTGAAATAGCATAACCAGATGCATCGGAAGCTACCAGCTACTACTCACCAATCCAAACAAAGCCAAAGCCAGCCAGAAAGCTACTACTACTACCTTTCCCACCGGACAAAGCCAAAACTAGGCCAAGCCAGCAGCCGAGCTACTACTAGCATAGCCAGGCAAGCCAGTTATACATGCATCTCCAGTTACCACACTAAAATCTGACCTTTTTTATCATGATCCAGCCGTTGAGCCAGATGTTCCAGATCCATATTATGGCTTTCGTGGTCGAGGTTAAGAGTCCGAGTGTTGGAAAGTAGGTGAAGAATCTGATCAGAGGAAGAATTCTAGAGCTAGAAGCACCACCAAGAGCAGCAGTTTTTGAAGTTCCATCCCTACTAGCATCTCTTCGCCCAGTTCCAGGCCAGGTGAAACTATTCTAAACTGCTTATGCAATAGGTGCTACTTGAAGAATAAGATCCTGGGACTTGATATGAATCTGATCGATCTGGATCCACATCTGCACTTGAACATGGCCACCTGATCTTTTTATGCTGAAGCCGCTGTGGGTCAAAGAAAAACCACTCTGAAACTGACGGGGTATGTATCTCCAACGAAAGGTTCTGCTCCTTTATTTACCACTGCTACCCCAGCTATTTGTGCTTGGACTCGGGAAAGTCTATTGCCCGGGTGGTATATTGTAACTCCCATTTGCTATTACAGCCCAGCAGAGCGCCTCCGATGGATTGCCCGGTACACGTCGCGAAAGTCCGCTTGGGGAGCATAGGCATGATAGCGGAACCAAATGTTGGGTAAGGCCAGTTCGAGATTTCTAGCCAGTTCCAGCTAACCCGTTGATCCAGTTGGTTTCAGAAGCAAGGGTAGCATCCCAGCCCAAAGGGTGAAGAGTAATCTCTAATGGAGTCCACTTAGATTGGGAGTGAAAGCTTCAGCTAGTTGGAGTAATAACAATAAAACAACTTTATAAATAACACCGATACAGCCCATCCCTTTATCCTGAATGCCTAGAGCAAAGTGCTCCCAAATCTAATACGTCAGTTTCCCCCCTTTTTCCTCGTTTCTTCATTCCAAAATCACATAGGCAATACAAACTATAACAGACTTGTTCCAATCATAAATAATGATATAACTTTTTTTATGCCTGACCCTTACTCCTTATATAGCGGGTTTTTAGCCTTATTCCTAAAAGAGCTCATCCCTGAGCATACTCAATTGCACTATCGTGGAACGGTAACACCTATCAGGATGTTGAATCTTATGTAGAAGAAATGAGTTAATTACATATTAAAGCTTTTCGTCCATTATTGTTGTGATTCTATCAGGATCATGTGATACTTCAGCTTGTCTAATATCCCAAATTGCGCCCGCCCGCGCATTCACGCATAATCGACTTAATATACTCATTAAGGGTTAAAGGGGGGGTCCCTTTTTCAATAACACCTCGGCGTTCGCAGAGAGCAGGAAAAGGATGTTCAGGAGGAACAGCAGTGCTATCCTTAGGCTGTTCTGAAGCCCCAGCATCGCTATCCTCAGGAATTTCCTAGCATGAGCAAGCGTAACAGTGGATCCTATAAAGCATATAACAGAAGCTACATAAGGTCAACAGCTGCTAGCTTGAATAGCATTAAATAATGCCTTCTTTGAAGTATCTTCAATAGCTTGAATAGCTTTCAAAAATGACTTTCTTTGATGAAGTATCTTCAATTCATTCAAAATATGATGTAACATAATAAGACTAAGAGCAAATAAAGATAACACACATAATATAAACAAATAACACAGGATGGTATCCCAATAAGCGTTATGAGCAACTTGCATGAAAGATTTTCCTAGAAATCGAGTTATAATAGATTCAAGAAGCATCATGATTAATATATTTTATAAAAGTGAATCATCTGGGAGGATAACTGAAAAGCCTTAAAACGCACTCCGTGCTTAAAGGAGAGGTCGGTGTTAGCCAGTGACTGTTGATTAGGGACGGACGTCACTGGTCTGTGTGAATGGGGCCTCCATACTAATATAGTAGGACATCCATTGGAGGAGTTTAACAAAGCATCCGCTAAAGGAGAGGAGAGGCCCCCAGTTCCGAAACCACATTTCCATTCTTATTTTTATTAACCTAATTCCGTTATTGCACTTTCCTTATCATACAGTTGTCCTTCCTTATCTTATTTCCTTCTATCTGTCTGTCATTATTTCTTGCCTTATCTTACCTTTTCCTTGATTATCAGTTATATCGCTTAAATGGCTATCATCCCCTGATTCGTAGCTTTATCTGCAGTAATGTTGGCATTGGTGGGGATGTCGCATATGATGTTAGTGGTGTAAGCCTAGCTGCTCTTGTAGGCTTTAATGGTCTGCTTTTTAGTAGGCCAATCGGCCCATGATTGTTTGCGATCCTGTGTTATAGCAGTAAAATGTATAAGTTAAGAGCTTTAGTAAGAATAGCCCATGTGGCGATCAATCTATGTATGACTGTTGATGCTGGCGGGCCTGTGGAGAACAAATTGAGAAAATAATAGGCATGATAAGCTTTTTTTCTTGGAACATAGCAAAGTCCGTGCTTGATAGGTAAAGTCCCCATAAGTTCATGAGTGCAGTTTCCTTGTGCTTTTTGGGTGGATCATTTCTTTCTTCTTTGCACCTGAACAACCTGAGAAATCTTAGTTCGTGAAGGTCGAGAAAGGAGGACAGTATGGACTTGATGGAGCAATCGGTGAGGTGCAGAACTCGAAGACTCCCTTAATATGGGACGATATCATCTATTAAAGCGTCCCTTCTGCTATTGTTTGCCTAATTTTTTCTGGAAGCTCTAGAAACAATGAAGATGTGGTCTCCGGTAGTTCTGGCAATACTTCATGCCCATTATCGCGTGAACAAAGAAAGACAGAACGGACAAGAATTACTTTGACTCAAGCTACAAAGAGGATAGGCTCCTGGGGCTTCCACGCGGGTATAGCTAGAAAGAATAACATAAGGTTAGCGTGCTTCGTCTTGTCCTGTGGTAAAAGTAATAAAAGAAAACACTATAAGGAAGGGATGCACCCACAAAGAAAGCATAGGCGAGTAGTCATTTAACTCAATAGAAAGTGAAAGGATAACTTGAAAAGATAGAGGAATGGCTTGGGAGGAATTTCTTCCAATCCTAGCTTCTGAAAGAAGAGAAAAGATCAGACCTTATACCCCACCCCGACAGCGAAGACTTCGAATGAGAGATTGTCTGAACGGTTTCTCGCGTCACGCGGTTTAAGCACTAGCAGGACGGACGGTAGCCCCGGAAGCCACTAATTTCGGCAGGCCCACCCTTGTTTAGTCGAGGCTTTTGTTTGAAACTTCTGCTCTCGGGAAGTAGCTCTTAGCTGTATAGAAGATTGGTTAGTTGCAAGGTGGTTAAGGTTAACTCGATTTCAAACATTGAAATGAAAGTTCACGGTGTCAATTCGAAGGACCTCCGTGTTCCAGCTCCAGGATAAGGGGTTCCATCTAAGTAATGTAGCTGATGAGCACTGTGCACTATATATATACCCCTCCTTTGACCATAAAGAAGAAGGGAATACTTCCTAAGCTCGTTCATTCACTCGCGGATTCTGTGAGTCGTAGGGCTTTTTTCTGCTTCTTTATGTAAGTTTTAAGCTTCGGCACTCCATGATGGAACTCTTTCTGCTTGACCTGGGTCTTAGGATAGTATACCTCCCTTTGGATAGCGATCAGAAGTTCGTGTTGAACTCTTGCTGTCCTTCCTTTTTCTCAGGTGGTTCGAATAGGTTTGATAGGGGGTGAGAGGGATAAAAAAAAGAGTTCATAGGCGTAGAGAAAGAATAGGAGTAGGCGTATGCATCTCCATCCAATAGGTGAAGCGGGAATAGTGGGAATAGCGATTGTTGGGAATGAATGATAGGTTTTATTAAAAAAAAGGGATAGGAAGGTGACCAATCTTACTTGATCTTAGAATATTAAAGTCGGCAATTCTTTGATGACCTAGAAATTTGGCAAAACCAAATGGAGTGAGGATAATCCTTTTGTCTTATGCTGCTTGTGTTACCTTTTGCCCCGTCTGTTGACCATTTCTCTTCTTCCGTGATAAATTTGTAAGCTTGCATCGACGGCTACACGTGTCCTCCATTTCTGGACTTCTGAATATAAACTAAAGGGCTATTATTTTCAAACTTCCTGTTACCGCTAGCCGAGACACTCAATATGCCATCAGCGTCTTTCTCAAAGCGCACTTTGATTTTTGGTAATTTTCCCAGGTACATTATTTCATGCTTCTTTTATGGGACTTAGTTATGGTAAAAGTTTACGGCTTTCTTGCCACACCAGATAATCTAAAACATTTGCAAGTAACACCCAACATTATGTTGGGTGCTTGCGAAAGAATGATATATGTTTCGTTAAGTGTTGACTAATTTTACCCATGATTTATTTTCCTATGTATGCCATAATTGAATTAAACTCAAGCCAAGCATATTTAATTAGTGGTTTCCTATTTTTGACAGAAGCAATTTGGTTGTTTCAAATAATTCAAGGGCGAAGCTTGGTCATTTTTTCTGGACTTAACATTGGTTTAAACGGGTTTATTTTAGATGTCAATAAATCCCCAAATAAATATTGGCTGGGAGTTCAAAATAGGGCGTTGTTTTAAAGTAAAATGCCGCTGGGAGCCAAGAGTTCATTACTAAATGAAAGTGAAAGGAAGGTATTGCCTATACTTCTCGCTCCCAACTCGGAACCACTGACAACGACAACTTCCAGCGCCTCCGATCTATATTAAATAGTTCTACTCGCCCTGACTTGTTCACTAGGGACTCCGTTTCGGGATCTTCATCGACTGGATAAAGAGTTTCAACTGGGGGTAGGGTAATTTACTTAGTGAATCGGCTCTGACGCTCTGCGTCCGTGGGATCAACTCAACCTTAGAGATCTGTAGGATCCGATAAGAAGGATGTTAGGGATGTGGAGAGGTTGAAGCGGGAGATGCAAACGTAGGAAAGGGATATCAAAAAGGCAAAGAATGGGAAGAGTGTGGCTGAGGAGAAGGAAGGTGTGCCTGAGGCAATTGAGTCCTTGCGACAAGCCGGGATTAAGGTCTGGGACTATCGAGTTTCTTGAGTTTCTTTATGAGTTGTTGATGTCATTGCTTTGATTCTTTCCATGCTTATAGGAGGTATGGAGAACTCTGAGATGGATCACTTTCTTACGACTTTCTTTATTCTAAGCAAACTATATATCATATCTACTGGTCTGTTGGAGAACTCTAAGTAGTAGTTTAAGCAACGTATTACTCAACATAGTAGGGGGAAAGCTACCCCTTAACTATACTCTAACCTATCACATCTCTCTCTTGTGTCTTTTTATCTATCTGCTGCTGAAGTGAAGAATAAGTCGTTCGGCTATATGACTTTCTTTAGTAAGTTTCTTCTTCCTATGAGTTTCTTTCCACAAATAAGCTAGTCAAATAGAGCAAGCAAGCTGGATTTGATGTATGACTTGATGTTTGAGTTGATGTATGATATTAGTGACTTTCCTTTCTTACGCTCCTCCGCGGCTTATGGGACAGATGGGAATATGGAAGACACACACAATCCCAACGCTCTACTTTGGTCCATGATTGGGCTTCTATTGTTTTTTGCAATGAATTTTCCAGATATGGCAATTGACCCTTTTGCCCTTCAGTGGTCTGATTGAACCTAGGCTGCATATTTGGATTTTGAGGAGTTTTGTAGGTGGTTTTGGCTCTTTGAATAGTTAGTTCTGTGGCCTTATCATAGTGGATAGCACTACGATATAGTTCATTAAGAGTTTTCGGTTTTTGAATTTTGACCCAATGCCTGGTCTCAACCCGCTATTGAAACTCGAAATCAAATATGACTCTGGAAAGAATGGGTTTTCATGCAACAATTTTGCTCTCATTTTCTCAAACCTACTAATAGTTTCTTCAACGCTACGCGCCTTGTTGCTGCATTTTGTTAAAGATATCTATCACATCCTCCTCACTTCCTTCATAAAATCTATCTTTAACTGCATCCACCAATTCATCCCAATTATGCTGAGGATTGCTCACTTTAAAGGTACGGTACCAATCCCTAACATCCAGGCTAAAATTAAAAATGGCCATTCGTTCCTTCTGACATTCAGGTGTTTGATGTAGGTCAAAGTCAAACTCACACCTCAAGGTCCTGGGTAAGACCCTTCAAAGGAAATTATGTTCTTGGCATGAACTGCATGTTGGTACCACCATTTCTTACACTAGGCTCACTTCCCATATTTATAGGTATTGGATTTAGGATCAATTTCCAGGGATTGTGCACCTCTGTTAAACATTCTTACCAGGTTACTAGACCCAGGTGTGTTCTTGTTACCTTTCAGATCAGGAGTAGAAGGACCTCCTTCAAAAGAAACCTTCGGGCTGATGTGATTTACCAGAAGTTGATCTAACCGTGAGGCTAGTTGCGAATACCTCTCATAAGCCTTTTTATCTTGCGACTCCATTCGTTCTTTAATTGATCGGACATCATCTTCAATACTCTGCATCTTCTCTTCATTCTTCATTACTCTATCAGCTAGCTCAGCTTGCATCCGCAACACTTGTTGTCGTTGCTCATCACTACCTTGATCAGTCTGGCTTCGTGTCCCCGCCATGGCTGACCTCGCCTTGTTCAACCCAATTGTTGCTTTCAAGATCGATTCTTTGGCCGAAGGAAGCCCGCTCTGATACCACTTGTAATATCCCAAACAAAGTGTAATTGAGATATTACTGAGTGATTCGAACGATTTCCTGAGTTGGCTCAGGTTGGGGCTGACAGTTTGTCAGACCAACGATAGAACTCAACTGAGAAATTGGAATGGGATACAATGGAATTGGAAGTAAGGTTGTCCGACAAAAGAAGAAATAAATAAATCGTCAACTACTATTCCTGAAACAACGCTGGGCATATACTGGACCTGTTGGGAATGAAATGGTACCATAATCCATAATCCAGATATCAACCTTGTCACAGACACGTCAATAAATAAACATCATAGTAAAATACCCACCCCCCAAAACCACCACCACCACCAAAACACATGCACGCACAGCGATGTAAATGCAAAGAAGAAAATAGTCGTTATGTTATGTATAACTTTCATCGGCATCAAACTTTTTCTCTAACATTTGTTAGGAGCTTTATCATGTACAACGATTAAGAAAGGTACTAACCTGGAGAAGAAACTTGTTCAGAGCAAGAAACTCTGCAAAGAAAAATAGCTACCAGATCAGTGCGCTTTGACATTTCCACCAACATCAAGTTAGAGTAACACTACAAATAGAATACATATATCCAACATAAAGAAAATGTATGCACTCCTTCAAAGTTCATAGTGCCTTTCTTATCAAAGTCATACATCCTACAAATTACCACAGAGACACCTTCATATATTAAAAAGGCTCATACCATTTTTCATCAATAACGAGATGCTTCACTTCAACAAAGAAGAGAGATAGAGAACCTAATCATCTGCTGGACAATGGAAAGGTTGTCCGACAAATGGAGGTTCCCCCAAAGCGCTCTGTTAACCATCTCCAATTTCAATACAAATCACCAAAGAAGCAATAACGCGTCAATTCACAACAAAACGAGAAAGAGAAAAGAAACGTTTGATCGGATCTAGGGTTTGCGGACCTGGAGCTGAGAGGCGGTGACGTTATCGGTCCGGCGGGAGTCGACCTGGTCGAACCACTGTCTAAGTACAAGCGAGTTATCCATTTGATACCTGTCGGAGAAGATAGCAGCTGCTTTGCTGGAAGAATTTGGCAAGGGGCCGCTGCGTTGGAGCTTATTTGACAAATTGACCAGTACTACTAAATGGAACAGCCTAGGCTTCAAAATAGAGATGTGAATAGTCTTCTCCATTTCTTGTTGAAGTCTTCTTTGACGAAAATAAATGGTCTATTTTGCCAGATAGGGCTCAATTAAGTAAGTGGGCCGGGCTACATGTGCTCCTCCTAGTGCGGGCTATTGAGCTCCTAATTTGGTCTCCTGCTTATTAGAATCAACTACTCCGTTCACTCTTTCACATACCTTTTACTAACTGGGTACGACAAGTGGTAAGTTTCGAATTTATGGTAGGATTTTAGAGGAGTCTCAGAAAGCAATTTGAGATCTTGTCATTCAAAAAGCCAGTAATCTTGAAAGAATGTTATCATAAACCTCACCTTGCTTAGAATAAATATAGCAAAACCGACTTGACTCTTGCTTAGGCAGGATTTCATAAAAGCACTGGAACACTATCATTATCATACTACGAGAGGAAAATCAAAAAGTTAACCAGCCAGGATGCATGAAAGCTCCTTATCTTTCTTTAAGCATAAGAGTACAAGTACAACCAACATGTATTACAGCATGTAGTACAAACTCCAATATGCCATTTCCTAAAGTATTGTAGTATACTACAGGTCACTAAAAAGGCTTAACATTGGACACAGCATGCAAAAACGAGGGATGCCTTCTCTGGTCGCACTCTGACTCTCATTTGCACCAACATATTTTCATCCATTTTGGCATTCTCTGTAGGCAGGGAGCGATAGCATATCTCTCTCAGCTGAGGGGCCCGTTTCACCACCACTAACTGGTCAGATCTCCTCCTTGCATTGCATCTTTCTTATTGATCCCCACGTGATCCTTCCAACGGAACTGCTTGTCCCCCCGGATTCCCCCTGGAGAACCTACCAGCTGTAAGTAGAGTTGGTAGTTCATCCATACCCTACGCTCAAAGGGATGGCCAAGCAAGTTTTCTAGAGAAAGAACCTCCGTAAGGGAAGGACGGACTGAAACGAGTTTGATTTCAAAGTAGTAAGCGCAGTGCATATGACATGAAGCAAAACAATAGTCTACATAGTCATGGAGATTTGGCTTTGGTTGGTTTTGATCGTAAATAGAATAGAATCGTGTTTGTGTTTCGTTTGGGAAGGAAGAACAAGCTAGTGATAGGGCAAAGGGGGGTAGGGGTCTTTCAGAACTGCATTTTGCAATGAAAAAATCACGCGGTTCTGAGTGGCGGTGAAAGTGAGAAAAAATTCTCCAATGTCTTTTTCGTTATTACAACCTTCTTTTTTTATGTCAAAGACAAAAAGCTACGCGCAAATTCTCATTGGATCTTGGTTGTTCTTAACAGCTTTGGCTATTTATTTAAGTCTTTGGGTAGCACCACCAGATTTTCAACAAGGTGGAAATTCTCGTATTCTGTATGTACATGTTCCTGTGGCTTGGATGAGTATAGTTATTTATATTGCAACGGCTATAAACAGTTTCTTGTTCCTATTAACAAAACATCCCCTTTTTCTTCGATCTTCCGGAACCGGTACAGAAATTGGTGCTTTTTTTACGTTTTTTACCTTAGTGACTGGGGTGTTTTGGGGAAAGCCTATGTGGGGTACCTTTTGGGTGTGGGATGCTCGTTTAACTTCTGTATTAATCTTGTTTTTTATTTACCTGGGTGCATTGTGTTTTCAAAAGCTTTCTGTCGAACTGGCTTCTATTTTAATCTGTGTTGGACTGATCGATATACCCATAATAAAGTTTTCAGTCAACTGGTGGAATACATTGCATCAACCTGGGAGCATTAGCCGATCTGGTACATCCATACATGTTTCTATGCTCATTCCCATCTTGTCTAACTTTGCTAACTTCCTCTTATTCACCTGTATTTTTTTCGTTCTGGAAACACGTCTTCTTATTCTATCTTTTCTCGAATCTTCCTTAACGGAAGAAATAGAAGCTCGAGAAGGAAAAAAACCTAGTTCACTCGCTCAAGAATGAAAAAGTGTTTTGATTGGATTTTCCATATTTCCGAATCCTCAGTGAACTAGGACTAAACAAGGTACAGCTCAAGCTGGACACCGACCGACTCGATTAAATCAAACCTGGTGGATTGCTTAAGAAATTCTCGTGTGCTAAACGCGCACTTCGAAAGTGAACTCTTTTCGCGGATCCGAAGTCTGGAAGCCCAACTAAGTCATGGATGGGCTGCCTTCCTTCCCCATCAACTCAACCCGGGGGAGTACGAGAGCTTGGTCGGGGAGCATTTAGATGGTGAAATTAGTATAGACCACGACCGCCAAGCTCTCAATTCGTAATTCTTCGAGAGTTCTAGTTTGGAAAGAAAATAAAGACGAGATCCAAGAACGCCTTTTACTTTTAATAGACTCATTTCCGAGTCTCTCATTGCAGACATCATGCAGCTGTCCCCTTATGCAAATAGTTGGGAAGCAGCCCCTTCTTTTTTTAGAAGACCACATTGAAGGTATGTATACCAGAAGGATAACCTTTTTTTCAGGCTTAATTATTTCATGTCTGATCTATCTACACAATGAGGAAAATCCTTTTGGCGAGGAACGCCTGCGTTATTCATTGATGATTAATATAGATTAGAGCCGCCTGCGCGGCCCAGGTCAATCAAGTAAGCGCCGCCATTGACTTATAAGCTCGCTCCTTCCAACGCAGGGGAGAGGTAGGTGAGGCCCCCTCAATTTGATGTTAGGCCTGGCTGGCCGGCGTAGAGAAAGATTTGACATTCCTTAAGTAACTCTGTGATTTGGAAGACGGGGAAAATGAAAGCAGAATTCGTTATCTCACCTCCCACATGTTCAATCTTTTTTTAGCGGTTTTCCCAGAGATCTTTATCATTAACGCAACCTTCATTTTGCTCATTCATGGAGTTGTATTTAGTACCTCTAAGAAAGATGATTATCCACCGTTAGTCAGTAATGTGGGTTGGCTTGGATTACTTAGTGTTCTAATAACCTTGCTTCTGCTCGCCACAGGCGCACCTCTACTAACTATTGCCCATTTATTCTGGAATAATTTTTTGAGGAGGGACAATTTTACATATTTCTGCCAAATCCTTCTATTATTAAGTACGGCTGGTACTATTTCGATGTGTTTCGATTTTTTCGAAAAAGAGAGGTTTGATGCTTTTGAATTCATTGTATTAATTCTACTTTCTACTTGCAGTATGCTCTTAATGATCTCGGCTTATGATTTAATTGCCATGTATTTAGCTATTGAGCTTCAAAGTTTATGTTTTTATGTGATCGCAGCATCAAAAAGAAAGTCTGAATTTTCCACGGAAGCCGGCTTAAAATATTTGATCTTAGGTGCATTTTCCTCTGGAATATTATTGTTCGGGTGCGACTGGACTACTACCGATCCTTTAAAAAAACTTCTTTAGAGACTTTTGCCCTCTATGTAGTTTGATATCTAGGGCAATCGATCCACTTTCCCCATAGTCCTGAGGCTGTGTCTCTCCTAGTGTGAAAGAGAAGATACGGTAAAAGGGGGCCTATGGGGATTCCCCTTGGTCTAATTCCACGACGGAGAGTCGGCGTGGCGTAAAGTGAAGATTGGGGGGAGTAGAGCGAAATCCCCGTCTGGGGTATTCCGAAGGTGTAACCTAGGCAACGAAAAAGGGGCCCGAGACTTCAACAAGAGGAGCGGCCTGTTGGTTCACCAAACCCTGACCCAGCCTCACACCTTCTCCAGGTCCGAAGGGATCCAGTGCCCTACTACCGACTCCTCCCGGAATTGCGTTATCGGAGCCGAGCCAGGAATAGCCGTTAGTGGAAACCTACCATTTGTTTTTTTCACCGGTTAGAGAGGCCCTCTTTAATACATTAAGACAATATGTTCACAGGGGCCAGAAAGACTCGGTCATAGGAACTTTGACTACCTACGCGCTGGTGAAAAGCACCTCGACCAACCGAACGAAGAAGGCTTTTTCGCCCCGTCGACAGAATGAAGACGCCAAAAGGGCCACCTGCTTTCCCCCCACCCAGGGGGAGATCCGCTGCTTACTGCTCACGTAAACATACGACCTTATGGTAAAGTCGTCCGCCTATCTTTCTTATCTCAAGATATTCATCATCTTTTTGGCTTTGACCAATTCAAATTTTGAGTTATTTAAGTTTTTAAAGTTAAGGTATGACAGATGCACAAAAAATGAAGGCATTTGAACCCTCCTCATATATCACTATCAATAACATTATGAGTAAGCCTTAGGTAGGGATGGCAGAAAAGCCCATTGGCCCGTCGACCCGGCTATGCCTGTCTGACCCAGCCCTTTACCCGGCCGACCCGACTGTAACAGGCCAGGTAAGGTCCGGCCTAAGGACAGGCCAGGCCAGGCCTGGGCTTAAGCTGAAGCCCACAGGCAGCCCGTTGGGCCTATATTTTAATACAAACATAATTTTGAGTAAACGATTTTGAGTTTAGGGTTTCACTTGAGTTGTGAGCCGCTGTTTTGCTCTCTCTTTCACTCCTCTCTCTCTTTCGCTCCTGTCTCTCTCTCACTCTCTTTAGTACCCAGCTGCGATTGCAGAACCGTAGAAAAGCCCATCATCGGCGCCGAGCACTCTCTCCGCTTCTCTCATCTCTCTCTGACCTTGGCGCTTCTCCCCTCTTAATTTTTGCATTCGGAGCCTCTCTCGGGTAAATAAAAAGCACCCCTCTTAATATATGATCGTTGTGTATTTTTGCAAGATGATTTTTTGGGATTTGATGGCTGGGCGCAGGTTGTTGATATTCCCGGCTTGGCCAATCTTTGCTGTGACTGTGGGGTGCTGGGTTTTCCTTTGGTACTAGCTGGTTGGATTTGGCTTGTACCGGGCTGTCATGGTTTGCTTGTTTTCCGGTTCCCTTGTGTGCCTTGTACCAGGCTGCCCTGGTTTGCTTGTTTCTTGTGTGCCTTGTACCGGTCGTAACTTGACTGTTTTGTTTTTGGGGCTGGTTGCTGTTGCGCTGATTCATGTATTTCCTTACTGGTACTGGGGCTTAAGGCTGTGTGTGCCCTGGTTTGCTTGTTTCTTGTGTGCCTTGTACCGGTCATAACTTGACTGTTTTTTTTTTTTGGGCTGGTTGCTGTTGCGCTTGTTCATGTATTTCCTTACTGGTACTGTACCAGTACCGAAATTGGGGCTTAAGGCTGTGTGTGCCCTTCTTTTTCCTTGTTCTTTTACCTTAAAATTTTGAGTGAAATGTTTTCACAATAATCTATTATGTTTGTGTTGCTGAGTGGTTGATTCTTGGTCATTTGATAGGTTCATACCAATTTTTGCCAAAAGTAATATCTCGTGAGTTGCAAACAGAGTTGGTTCAGTATAGCACAAGGTACATTATGATGTTCAGTTTTAATTCAATTTTGATGCTTTAGACTTCATAAACTTACCATGGCTGAACCTTGTTTACTAATTAAAAATACTCTTCTTTTGTAGGCAAAATGGCAACCCCTCTAGAACATCTCCTTGAAATCCCTGGAAAGAAATACCATCCTTATTTGTACTGTACCTTTTGCATCAAGGCAACTCTACATTTATATAAACATCTCCTTGTATTGTACCTTTTACATCACACAATTATATATAAGCTTTTTACACTACATTTATTAATACTGTTCCAAGTAATTGTAACTACAAACCCTCTGTCATTAATAGGTGCTGATATGCATCTTTTAATACTAAGGTTTTTTCATCTTTTAATACTGAGGTTTTTTTTTCATCTTTTAATGTAACTGTTCCAAGTAATTAATAGGTGCTGATATGCATAAATTTGACTAATCTTGATTAGTTTATATTAAAATCAGTTCATATGAAACAACATAATTGAACTAATTATGCAGGTCAATACACTAGAAGAATTACAAGAGTAGTGGTTCGGTGCTTTGTTATTACTAATGATGTCGAGGTAACTCTTTCTTTTTATAAACAACTAAAACTGCACAGTTTTGATATCATAGAACTGCACAGTTATGGAACTGAAACATGAAAATAAATCTCAATTTGTATGCTTTGTTTGTGCAGGTTTTGTTGTGCTTTGATGTTTAGATGTTTCGACTATTATTTTGATGTCGTGCTTTGCTGCTTAGACGTAATCCATTTATTATTTTGATGTCAAACTATGTAGGCTTTGTTGTTTGTTGTTTGCTATTAAACTTTGAATTATTTTGTTGTGTGAACTTGGCTAATTGATACTTGAACTGTAGCTTGATCTATTGTTGTATTTTGATCTGTTTTTGTAGCTTAATTTCTAATCATGTTGTAGCTTGATTTATTATTTCTAATCATGTTGTTGTTGTATATATTTACTTTGTTGTTGCATATACTTTGATTTGATTATGTTAAATTCTATTTTGTGCAACTGATGGTGTTAAATTTTATTTTATTGGGCTGGGACGGGCATACGGGTACGAGCCGGGTAAGGTAGCCCATGGGCATGGGCAGGCAGGCACAGACAGGCGTGGGCATAGGGGAAAAGCCCATGGGCGGGGGCATAGATTTTGAGGCCCATCTATTGGGTCAGGCAAGTGGGCCATGAAATTTTAACAGGCAGGTCAGGCATGGGCTTAGCAAAATACCCGTGGGCACGGCCCATTGCCATCCCTAGGCTTAGGGTGTTATGGATAACATAAGGCCTTCCGTGCCACGGCCTCAAAAACCTATCCTATAAACTTTAAACTTCGATCTAAGCAACTCATATTGGATCGGAAAGTAGCAATTTTCCGATTTATTTACTGCAAACCTATTTTTAGGTCTTTTTGGCAGATTTTTGAGAAAGTTGCGTATGTAGGACAAAAACAGAGAAAAAATGTCATATTTAAGCAATTTCTGAATAAGGCGTCAAAATGGAACACTACATGGAGCATGCAACATCTCACATGAAGTGCACAATATGCGAAATAACAAAAACTACAAGAAAATCCGTTAAGTTAGGAAGCTGTGCAACCTCCTCTATGTCGCACGATCTGTGGACTGTCCTAAAAATAGGCGATTTCTTAATGGGTCTTCCATAAAAGCGTGAATTCCTGATGGGCCTTCTAGAAGGACGCATTTGCACTCTGTGAGAGTTATAAACTTTAGAGACCTTAATTTCTAAAAGTAATTAACAGTTATTTAGAAACTCATTTGAGTTGCTATCCGTCAAATTATAATATAACGGATGGAAGCAAACCAACAAAAAAATGAAAAATATTACAACCTTTGTTTCAAATATTTACCATCCCCTCCATCTCTCATCTTTTTTCTCATTTTATCATCTATAAATCAATATGGTGTAATCGAATAGTCTGATTCTTATGATCCCCAGATTATAGTCCAAGGAAGAATGCAGGGGATTGAGCTGGAAAAGCCAGGCAGGTCTTATTCTTGAGAACGGAGTAGGTCCGATGCCCATCGGACCTACTTTTAAGTTCAACGCCACGCTGACCATACGATCTAGTACAAGATTTGTGCGCATGAAATTGAAACATACATGCACGGGATTTAAAGCATTTCGCACGAATCTAAAAGCAAATCGATGGTGATTAAACCCATCGAACCGAGGTAGGTCCGATGCCCATCGGACCTACTCTCAAGTCCTTATTCTTAGCCTATTCTATTCCTACATAAAAAATCCTCCAATACGAGTATGTGAGGTGGGTTTCCCCTATTTGAAACAGAAATAGTGAGATTGGCCAATACTGACGGACCAAGTCTATGCATCGACCTCCTAAACCAAAACAAGCCGCCTGCCAATGATATCCCGATCGAGCGTTCGGATCAAATTCGTCTGGTGTCAAGTTAGAAACGTTTAATCTGTTCAAGATTTATGCGGACAACTTTAAAAATTGTTACATATCACATACGCACGAACCTTAAAGCAAAATCAAACAACACCAACCAGATATCGGAAGTCCGTGCAATTATTGTTGATGGCACAATTGTGTCATCATTCCATGCAATCCGTCGAATCTGATCAGATTTTAACCTAGGCGTCCCGATCTATTATACAGATCTAGTGTTTCTATTTTATCTGAATTGTGTTGGATAATTGACTGAGAAAAACGAGACATATTTGTCATCGCTAAAATGATAACAGATATAACCTGATATGACAACTTATAATTTTTTTTTTTTTTTGAGGAAAGAGATAGGGGTCACGCCCCTATTTATCTGTTGAACAACTTATACTTCAAATCGCATTGGATTTATTTTTTATTTTCAAGAACATATATATTTTTTATTTATTTCAAACAACATAATTTTTAAGTGAGATGATCTGACCCTTTCTGTCTTATCAACTCTCTGTCTGTTTCAGGAATTTAAACTACGTATACTCTGTTTCGTTGACTAATCGGTATACCTCTGTTTCCTATGCATTTCACATGACCGTTAATATCTTGTATACAAGCAAAAAAAAGTTACTCCCACAACAGAACTATTAAGAGACGAAGTTGATAAGACAACAAGAAAAAAGAAAAAGGGAATAGAAGAATCTCATTAATAAGAAATCAGGAAAAATTGCTTGAAACATGAGAAACTACATAACACCGTCGGCAGTGAAACTACATATCTAGTAAATATTGGAAAAGACAACCACCTCAAATGTAATATTTTTATGAAATAATGATGAATTCGAGTCTACCAATTTAATATATTCACAATATTTTTGTAATTTGAAACTTTCTACACTGAGATAATTATTAAACAGTCTGGTTTTTCCACGAACTCAAGTACAAGGAATCAACAAATTAGCAAACTATGCCTAAAACAATACTACTAACGAAATGGTCTCTGCATTATTTTCCAAAAATATAACAAATATACAGACGAAGAACACCAATAACATATACTTTGCACATGCAACCAACAGCAACCTCTTACCCTTCCACCCAACCACCCCCACATTTGGCCCAAAAATGCCAAGCACAAATGAACTACATCTCATGTCAAGACCCAAATCAACAAATCGAAATTAGTCAAAAGCCGGCTATGAATACCCCTTCACTAGTACGTACGAATCAACCAAGCTCCCGTGATCAACACTGCATGCTTCACCATTGCAATCACCAAAGCAGCGGTTCTGGGAAACATACTAACTACAAAAGAAGACATAACCAGCATAATACTCGACATTAAAAGCGCAAACCCCATGAAAACATGCTCATTATTGCTTGATGGCTGGAGAATTGCACGAAAAACAATCGATGCCCCGGTGCACGCAAGAAAAAAACCGAAATTACGGAACTCTTGGCGGAGGTGATTGAGATCGTAATTCGCCCGAGCAGCCATATCTGTGCTATGAAAAATGAAATCTTCTTAAACTTCCAAGCTTGGAGATGTACCTGTCAAAGGAAAAAAAAAATTTGTTAGATTATTAAACCATAAAATGGGAAGGTCAAGAAGGCATAGAGGAATGGAGGATGCTGCTTAAGGCCTAACAGATAGGGGTGTATATATATATTGGGCAATTTTGTATATATATATGCAGCTTCGTGGAGACTTCTTGCAAACCGAGTAAGCGACTTACCCCAATTGTAGTACTTAATTAAGCACAAAATTCTTACGAGGAATGTTCAATGATTTGAGTACCAAATTTGTTGCAAACTTCCTGCTCTGCATTGAACTGTTCATAAATAGTTATATATAACAATTTTAACGGCCGACGGGATCTTTCCAAACACGATCCGTGCAGCTTCAGATCAAGTGGGAGAGCGATTGTCATAGAAACCAACCCAATAGGCCTAGTTGTAATGGGCCAAATTAAAGCCCATTATTGCATGGCCGCAGGATCAGACACTTGTCGTTTCCCGAACGAAGTTGTAGATATCTTTTCTGATTCTGAAAAAAAAAAAAAAGAATTGATCTCATTCAACGAGGTTCATATTTAGATTTTATTACAAATCTGCAACATCTCCTTAATTACTTACAATGCTTCTGCATTCATATACTCGTTACCTCGTAGAATAAATATGAAAGATGGAAATTTTTTATTTTTTCATTTAGAAACAGAATTTTGGCCAATTTAAATTTATCAATAGACAGAAAGTAATAATTATTTAAAGTACAGAGTAGTGAAAAATTAAAAAAGTGGAAATCATCAATTGTGGTAAAAAAAAATCATTTAAAAAAGTACTCGACTGATATAACTATAAGTGTTAGAAATTTTTCACCCTCTGACAGTAAGACTGTTATTTTGAGAGAGGCAAAAAACTGGGGAAAATCAATTTTTTCTTATTTTTGAACATTCTAATTTTTACAGTGGAGATGTTTCCCTTTTGTATTACATTTGCTCCAACGATTAGAATTTTACCGTTGGTACCTATCCTAGTTACTGTTTGGTACAGCTGTCCCTATTTACACTTTTGCATATATATCCCTAATCTATGATGAATTTAAATTCTGAGATTATTCTTCAACACCCCCCCTCAAGCTAGGATTGTAAATATCGAGTAATCCTAGCTTGCTTGTGATTTTTTCAAATGGTTTAGGGTCTAATCCTTTTGTAAAAACATCCGCTAGTTGATCTTTACTTCGAACAAATGGTGTTTCTATTTCCTTGGCTTGGACCTTCTCTCTAATAAAATGACAATCGACTTCTATGTGTTTGGTCCGTTCGTAAAATACGGGATTTAGTGCAATGTGCCGAGCCGAATTATTATCACAATACATCTTCATGGGTTGATCAACGTTGATTCTCATGTCTTTAAGCATTGTTTGAGCCATATCAATTCGCTTGCGGTTGACGCCATGGCTCGATACTCCGCTTCCGCGCTCGATCGTGCCACAACATTTTGCTTCTTGCTTTTCCATGTGACTAAGTTTCCGCCTACAAATGTGCAAAAGCCGGTGGTGGATTTTCTATCAAAGCTACCGGCCCAATCTGCATCGGAATAGCCACATATTGCATTAGAATTATTATTTTTCATCCATATGCCCGTACCGAGATTACCTTTTAAATATCTTAAAATTCTATTTATGGCCTCCAAATGTGGTGTTCTTGGTGAATGCATAAATTTACTAATTTGGCTTACGGAAAAAGAGATATCCGGACGAGTAACCGTAAGGTAAATTAATTTTCCTACGAGTCTTTGAAATTGGTGTATGTTTTCTAAGGGTTCACCATCTTCGGTATTTAATTTGTACTTACTATCTATTGGTGTAGATGCCGGTTTACAACCCAATTTATCAGTTTCTTTTAACAAATCCAAAGTATATTTTCTTTGTGAAATTAATAGGCCTTTGTTTGAAAATGCTACTTCAATTCCTAGAAAATATTTTAAATACCCTAAGTCTTTAATGTCAAATTTTTCTTTTAATTGGGATTTGATTTTTCTAATTGCTTCTAAATTATTTCCGGTAATTATCAAATCATCTACATAAACTAACACAAGGGTTATATTTTTTTCTTCATTTTTGGTAAACAAGGAGTGGTCGGCATTACTAATTGTAAAGTTGCAAGAAATTAAATATTGAGATAACTTGCCATACCATGCCCTTGGAGATTGTTTAAGTCCGTAGATTGATTTGTTTAACCTATAAACAATGTTAGCATTTTTTTCTTTTACATGACCCGGTGGGAGGGTCATATAAACTTCTTCCTCAAGTGTTCCTTTAAGAAATGCATTTTTGACATCTATTTGATATAAATTCCAACCATTGTTTACGGCAATGGAGAATAAAATCCTAACGGTATTCATTTTTGCAACCAGTGCAAAGGTTTCATTGTAATATATACCATAGGTTTGTGTAAATCCTTTGGCCACTAACCTTGCCTTATACCGTTCTATGGTACCATCACAATTATATTTAATTTTGTAAACCCATTTGCACCCAACGGGTTTTTTATTTTTCGATAATGAAACAATTTCTCAAGTTTCATTTTTTTCTAGAGCTTTTAGCTCTTCTTTCATGGCTTTATTCCAAATTAGATTTTGAATGGCCTCTTGGTAATTTTTTGGTTCTATTTCATTTTCTATAGTAGCAAGAAATGCTTGGTATGAAGGTAAAAAATTTTTATATGAAACAAAATTTTGTATAGGGTATTAGACAGTATAAGTTATATAATCTCTAAGTCTACTCGATGGTTGTGATATTCTAGATGTTCTTCTAAGTCCCGAATTATCTCCTACTTCGGTCTCATTCATATCGTTATTATTATCATCTTCGGCATCACTTGTATTACTTTCTTCTAAATTATTTTGAGAAATGTAGGGTGTTACCGAATTTATTATTTCATTTTGAATTTGATTAGACTCTTGAATTTCTCCTAATTTTTTGAAATATGGTTCATTTTCAAAAAATATAACATTTCTAGAAATAAATAATTTTTTATTAATAGGGTCATAGCATTTGTACCCCTTTTTAAAGGATGAATATCCTAAAAAAATAGTTTTTGTTGATACAAAATCTAGCTTATCTTTTCTTTTAATGTGTACAAAGCTTGTACATCCGAATATTTTTAAATGATCAAAGGTTATTTTTCGTTGATAAAGAATTTCTAGTGGAATTTTGTTTTCTAATTTTGAACTTGGTAATCTATTAATTAGATGTGTAGCGCATAGTATGGCATCCGACCAATATATTTCTGGAACATTATTTTGAAACATCAATGTTCTTGTCATTTCTAAAAATGTCTATTTTTTCTTTCCGATACTCCATTTTGTTCGGGTGTATTGATGCAAGTGGTTTGGTGTATAATTCTTTTTTCTTTAAAAAAGGTTGCAAAATTTTTGTTTACAAATTCCGTTCCGTTATCCAATCTAAATATTTTTAATTTTGCATTAAATTGATTTTCTATAAGACAAAAAAATTCTTTGAAGCTACAAAAAACTTCATCTTTTGATTTGAGTAAATATAACCAAGTGGTTCTTGAGAAGTCATCAATAAAAATAATGAAATATTTAAATCCATTATATGATTCAATTGGGGCCGGTCCCCATACATCCGAGTGAATTAAATCAAACATAGCCTCACTCTTGCTATAAGAATGAGCAAAAGGAAGTTTAGTTTGTTTTGCCAATTTACAAACTTCACAATTAGTACAATTTAAATTTTTACAATTCAAAATATAATTTAAAGTCTTGTCGGAAGGATGCCCAAATCTTCTATGCCAAAGGCCAATATCAATGGATTTAGCGGAAGCACAAAAATAATTTTTTTAGTTCAAAAAATAGTGTCCATTTTCAAGAAATCCTTCACCAATCTTCGTCCCGGTTTTCCGGTCCTGAAATACAACATTTTTGGAAGAAAAAATTATATCACAATTTAATTCTTGTGTTAATTTTTTAACCGAAAGCAAGTTTATAGGAAAAGTATTTAAATATAGCACATTGAATATTTTCTTGTTACAAAATATAGTTTCACCTATACCATTTATTTTAGCCTTCGTACCATTAGCAACTATGACAAATTGGTCATTGTTGGTCATGTCTAAATTTTTTAGAAGTGCTCGATTACCAAACATATGATCCGTAGCACCACTATCAATAATAATTTTATCTAACAAATTTAAATTTTTTGAGTGCGAAGAGATACCAGAAAATTTAGACTGATTTTGTTGATTTTTCAGCATGGACATCTGCTGAATTATTGTCTGCATTTGATCTGCTGTGAAATCTGCCTTACTTGACCCGTTTCGGCCTGAGCTTGACCCGCCAGCGAAAAAAACAGAATTTCCAGCGTTCTTCCAGCGTTTCCAGCTGTTTCTCTTATTGGGCCGAACTCAGAGATTTTTTGTTTTGGCCCGGTTTGATTTTCTGTGTATGACCCGAGCCCCTCACATGCTGCTGAGTTTCCACGCGGTTCAGTGAAGGACCCGCACCCCTCACGTGCTGTGCAATATCTCCCTTGCTCCGAAGTTCTTTGATCAGCGCCTCGTTGGTTCTGGTCTCCTCTGCCTCCTGAGTTAGATCCCCTTTTTTCAGTGTTTTGGTTTCAAATGGGGATGGAGAAACCAACACTTCTCATGTGTATGTCCCTCCTTCTTACACCCTGTACATCTTTCAATTTCGCTGTGATTTGAGTAATTTTGAGATCTAGGGTTTTGGCCGAATTTGGAAAAATTGGATTGTTTGGTCACTGCAAAGCCGTGGGTTTCGTGTTTCTCTTCGGCTACGATCTGTGGACCACCCATGGCTTCCCTTCTGCTTTCTTCTTGTTGGATCATGTTTTTGATTTGAGAGTAGGAAGGAAGAGGGATGGTATTCATAATTTGTGCCCGTACGGCCTCATAGCTGGAGTTTAAACCGGCAAGGTACTCGAATATATCATCTTCTTCTTGCCTCTGTTTGATTACTGCCAAGTCAGTGGTTGGCGGCCGGTAAGATCGGAGTTCATCCTTTTTCTTTTGAAGAGCCCCAAGGTACTCTACATGTTTTCTATTGCCTTGCTTTTCTTGCTGGATTTCTTGCTTGAGTTGGTATATATGGGAATAATTATTTTCTTGTCCGTACATGTCTTTCACGGCTTGCCACAACTCAAAGGCCGTGTCAGCAAGTAGAAAAAGTTCTGAGATTGATGGCTCTATGGAGTTTGTGAGCCATGTTATGATTTTGTCGTTGTGTGTTCTCCATTTTTTGCTGCCTTTTTCTCGTTTTCGGTCAGCAAATTTGGGTTTGTGGGTTTTGGCTCGGTAATTTCTCCTGTGATGTATTCTCGCATCTCTCGACCGCTGAGCGCTCTAGATGCAGCTTTTGCCCATGTAAGATAGTTCTTGCCATTGAGCAAAGTATTTGTGAGCTTAGAGGTGTTGGTAGCCTCGTGTTGCCCCTCTTGAGCCATTTGTTCTTTGCTGATTTTTTGTTATGGATTTTGTTGCGAATACCAGTTTACTGGTACCGTGAAATGTTGCCTTTTGTTTTGGTCACAGAATCTAAAGCTCTGATACCATTTTATTTTGAGAGATGCAAAAAACTGAGGAGAATCAATTTTTCTTATTTTTGAACATTCTAATTTTTACAGTGGAGATGTTTCCCTTTTGTATTACATTTGCTCCAACGGTTAGAATTTTACCGTTGGTACCTATCCTAGTTACTGTTTGGTACAGCTGTCCCTATTTACACTTTTGCATATATATCTCTAATCTATGATGAATTTAAATTCTGAGATTATTCTTCAACAAAGACTATTATGCATGACGGATATTAAAATTAGATATACGTAAAGTAAGTTCTTGATGTGCGCTAGAAACATTATTTTATGAACTCAACAATGAAAATTTTAAACTGGAAAATAATGTTATGAAATGTCACAATATAAAAAATATAAATTGGAAGTAAACGAAAAAAAAAAGGAAGCTATAATGTTTTCATATGCTACCTCTCAACATCTCGGTTAGAACTTGGAAATGTCCATTGCCTAAAATTATGAGTGACGAAGAACCTATTCGGATATTTATTAAAGAAGAAGAAGAATAGAATTTTTTTTTTTTTTTTTTAGTTGAAGAAGAAGAAAAGATACGAATAATAATAGTGATGCATAAACGGATCGAATATCCGGCACCTATACGGAACCCAAAGTTCAAAGATACACACACACACTCCATTCTAATCTCTCTATCCCTTGTAAGTTTGCACCCAGAGTTCTAAATAGCTATAGCTACGCAATAGATTTTTTGGACCTCAAAACCTATAACGCTATTTACTATTTTTTTATAATATTTTTAAATAGCTAGCTATAATTGCACTATAACTTTTTCAGACCTTCAAAGCTATAGCACTATAATCATTATTTAGAACCTTGCTTGCACCTATTCAGAATTATGTCTTCTTCTTTTTTAACAAATGGTCCACATAAACCACGTCCATTGAATTTAATTCTAAAATGTTAACATTGACTTTTATAATTGAATAAAAAACTCGCTTAGAATTTGGCGTGGCTAGCTCCTAGCTAGTCGCGACACTGCAATACTATTTGATCCCCTCTGATAATCTGATTCTTGAGTTAACAGAGAGGATCCAAAATAATCTGTGGCGCATTCTTTACCAGGTCAGCCATGAATGTACCAAATTCCTTTGCTGGTTATTTATTATAACTGATGGTAAGAATTTGCAAATGTTAGTTAGTTTATATAGATCTAATAACACACATATGCATTTATTGTAAATCTATTATATCCACAATAATGCCTTTTGAATAGGAAAATATCGTATAGCATACAAAATTACTCATGCAAGGACATAAGACCAAGAAGGGCTAATTTGCACAAAAGAACGGTTGAACTAAGAAATCATGCATATTATATCATTAAGAAATTCACACTGTTGAATTTAGAGAAAAGTGGAGAAATGATGAATGATAATTTTGTATTGAATTGATCTGATCTCTACATGGTTTGTACATGTGTATTTATAGTCTAGAATTTCTATGTATCTTTACTAGCCGTTGGGCTCATTCCTATTTTACAATAGCTAGATCGATCTATTGCTTAATTACACCCTAATCATATCCTAATTACAGAAATCATGCTAGATACCAAATATGGATGCTAGCTGATTTGTTGTCTAACTATGCCTATGATGAATATAGTAACATTCTAATTTCTCAACACTCTCCTTCAAGTTGGACTCGAACAAATTGATTAAGCCCAACTTGTTAAGTATATTATGGAATGTTGATTTGTCAAGAGCCATCATGAAGATGTCATCAAGTTGCTCTTGGCTTCTGACATATGGCGTCTTGATTTCTCCTGATTGCGCTTTATCTCGAATAAAATAGCAATCAACTTTTATGTGCTCTGAAAAGCTTAGAGCTTAGAGAGAAAGAATTATAATCACAGAGAACTTTTTATTAATTCTTGTGTGTCTCTTGATTACATTGCTGAGTCTGTTTATATAGAGCACAGACTGCCTATTTCTGTTACAAACTAACTATGTCTGTTACAATGAGCTTCGACTCTAACTAACTCAGGCTTTGACTGCATTGACTAACTGTCTGTTATTGGTGCGTGATTCACATCTCCTGAGTTTATGCTATTAGTCCCCCCACAAGCTGACGGTGAGCAGTGAACTGTCAGCTTGGAACGCAAGAGAGAAAATCGGGGAGCTGCTAGTGGCTTAGTAAGAACATCGGCAATCTGATCTCGAGTGGATAGAAATCTGATTTGCAGTGATTTATTAGCAACCCGTTCGCGCACGAAATGAAAATCGATTTCTACGTGCTTTGTTCTTGCATGAAAAATAGAATTAGAAGCCAAGAAATTTGCACCAAGGTTATCACACCACAAAATAGGAGAGGTGGGAAGAGGGACATGTAGCTCGGCAAGCAAAAATTGTAGCCAAACCAATTCAGCACTCGTCACGGCAAGGCTGCGATACTCCGACTCAGTGCTAGATCGGGAAACAGTGGGCTGCTTCTTAGAGCTCCAAGACACAAGATTAGGACCAAGGAAAATGCAAAAACCCGAAGTGGACTTGCGGTCATCCGGTGAGCCGGCCCAATCGGCGTCACTATAAGCATGAATAGCAAGAGAAGAAGCCAATTTCAGCAGCAGTCCATGAGAGAGAGATCCTTTAAGGTAGCGGAGAATTCTCTTAACGGTAGCCCAATGGGTAGTAGTCGATGAGTGCATGAATTGGGAGACCTTATTAACTGCAAAAGAGATATCGGGTCGGGTTAATGTAGCATATTGCAAGGCACCCACTATGGATCGATACAAGTGCAGATCATGAAAAGGATCACCATCTAGTTGAGAGAGAAAGGTATGAGATGCCATTGGAGAGGGGCACGGATTGGCATTACTCATGTTGGCTCGTGTGAGAAGTTCACCAATGTAACGGGTTTGAGTGAGATAAAGGCCAAGAGAGGAAGAAGTGACCTCAATGCCCAAAAAATAGTGAAGTTTCCCCAAATCTTTGATAGCAAAGGATTGTTGGAGAGAACGAATGAAACCTTGAAAGAGAGTCTCATTATTGCCCGTGACAATGATGTCATCGACATAAACGAGTACAATGAGAGTGGTCTCATAAGAGGAAAAGATAAAGAGAGAAGGGTCATGGTTAGAAGCACGAAATCCCTGATTAAGAAGAGCGGTGCTTAGAGTGTGAAACCAAGCCCGTGGAGATTGTTTCAAGCCATAGATAGCTTTAGAGAGGCGGCCACACGTGATGAGGATTAGTTGGATCGACGAACCCGGGAGGTTGTTGCATAAAAACCGTCTCTTGAAGATCTCCATGCAAAAAGGCATTTTGAACGTCAAGTTGACGAAGAGGCCAATTGCGAGAAAGGCTCAAGGTAAGAACAACCCGAATAGTGGTGGGGCGCACCACCGGGCTAAAGGTTTCAAAGAAATCAATTCCTTCTTCTTGATGATAGCCTTTGCTACCAATCGGGCTTTGTAACGCTCAAGTGAACCATCGGCTCGTCTTTTGACTTTAAAAACCCATTTACATCCAATAACATGATGATCGGGTGAGGGAGGCACAAGATCCCAAGTATGATTGGAGAGAAGAGCATCATATTCTTTTGTCATGGCATCGACCCAATGAGGGTTAGATTTGGCTTGATTGTATGTTTTAGGTTCATCTTCAAGGGCAGTTATAGAAAGGAATGCCACATGATTTGGAAAAAGTCGAGGATTTGCGTGTATGATCACGAGAACGAGTAACCATAGGGTGTTGGTTGAGATGAGATGAGGGCACTGGAGTGTTGAAAACAGCTGCTGGCTGGATAGAGGCGCCAAGTGAGTTTTGAATGGTTTCTGGATCCGCTACAGGCAGGGTAGGACCCGAAAGTGGGAGAGGCCGCCTGGTGTATACATGAAGAGGGGGCGGATCTGGTACAGTAGCAGAAGCACCCGAAATATGAGAAGCACCAATGGTGGGAGAGGAAATTAGAGAGGCGCCATATGAACCCGAATTTGAAAAGAAGGGGTTCGGATCTGCTGCAGAGGAGGTAGGAGGCGCCAAAGGAGTGGATGAGGGAATAACCGCCAGAAAAGAGGAATTGCCAAGAACAGAGGCCTTTGAACCAGTAGCTGCACTAGAAAAATTCTTAAAGGGAAAGATTAATTCATCAAAAGTAACATGCCTTGAAATGAAAAGTCTATTAGACTCAATGTGGTAGCATTTGTAACCTTTTTGTGTAGATGTGTAGCCAAGAAAAACACATGGCAATGATCGTGGTTGAAGCTTGTTTGAATTGTAGTGGCGAATGAATGGGAAACAAAGACACCCGAGAACCCGCAAAAAATTATAATCGGGTTCTTTGTGAAAAAGAGAGAAGAAATGAGAGGCAAGATTGTTAGTAGATGGTTGCCGATTAATTAAATAAACGACACTTGAGAAAATATCGTCCCAAAATCTATCGGGAACGGAAGCTTGAACCATGATAGCTATTGAGAGTTCCACAATGTGCCTATGTTTGCGCTCGGAAATCCCATTTTGCTGTGGCGTATATGGGCACGTGGTTTGATGAACCAAAGAAGGGAATAAACGAGCAATTGGCTTATATTCGGTACCCCCATCGGTGCGAAGAATTTTGATGGAACTATCGAGTAAATTCTCAATTTGAGCTTTAAAAAGAGAAAATACATGAACCAACTCATCCTTGGTTTTAAGAAAATAAATCCATGTAAAACGAGTGTAATCATCTATAAAAATCACATAGTAACGAAACCCGTTATTAGAAATGAGAGGAGCGGGCCCCCACACATCGGAGTGCACCAACTCAAGGGGAGAAGAGGTAGATGATACACTAGGTAAAAATGGTAAACGATGTGCCTTTGCCACACTACAATGGTGACACAAGGACAATTTATTGTTGTTGCAAGGTAAAGCATGAGAATGAAGAATTTTTGAGGTTGTAGAAGAGGAGGGATGGCCAAGTCTTGAATGCCACACATCGGCCGAAACTCTTGCACCTAGAAAAGCTTGAGGAGAAGATGAAGAGGGAATAGAAAGAGTGTAGAGACCCTCATGAAGAAAAACCCGAAGAAGCGGCATCGAGGTGCGGTGCTCCTTAATGACACAAGAATTACCACAAAGCTCAATGAGAATTGAATTGTCATGCAAGAGTTTAGAAATACTCAATAGGTTCTTAGTAAAAGATGGTACGTATAAGACATCAAGTAAAACCAATGTGCAATTGGGAAGAATCAAAGTGCAAGAACCAATGTGACTAATTTTCATACCGGTACCATTACCAATTTTTAAAGCATCCGTACCATCATAAGGCATATAGGAAGAGAGGTTATTGATGTCATTAGTCACATGGTGAGTAGCCCCCGAGTCCAGATACCAGTCAGTGGTAGAACCCGCAACATGCACATGAGCACCACGAGGTTGAAAATACTGGTGTGAAGTTTCAGCCAAATTTGATTGAAACCCAGTCGGATTGAGCTGCACAGCTTTAGAAGGAACAAAATCTTGAATATACCAACAGGCTTTAGCAGTATGGCCTCTTTTATTACATAATTGGCACACATCAGCCTTTTCTGGATTAAAGGGCCTTTGGCCTTGCGCATTGGGCTGATAGTAAGCCGAATTGGGCTTGTGAGGAGGAGTAGGTAAAATCGAGTTAGACAAGGGAGCTCTCAGGTAGGATCTGTTACCGGGTCTAGGGTTAAAACCTGGTCTAGGGCTAGGCGCCCTGTAACCTGGTTTAGAGTAAGAACGGGAACCCGAGCGGGGCTGAGTGAAGAATGTGAGAGGAGAAGAAGGAGCAATACCAGCTTGATTTGTGAGCATCGTCTCATGTGTGAAAATAAGCGATTCAAGTTCTGGCAATGAGATTCCTCCAGGACGAGCTGTAATGGTGGTGACAAAAGGATTGAAATCGGCACCGAGACCGCCAAGAACATATAAGACCAGATCCTCGTCGGTCACTGGAGAACCGATGAAAGCCAGTTCATCAGCGATGGCTCTCATCTTAGAGAAGTATTCTAGGCAACCTGAACCTCCTTTGGTTGTGGTTTGAAGAGATCGGCGGAGTTCAAGAAGCCTTGATCGGGAAAATGCAGAGAAATTTTGTTGTAGAGCTCGCCACAAATCAGATGAGGTGGTGCAAGAAACAACCTCACCTAGAATTGTTTCTGATAGAGAGGATTGAAGCCACCCCAAGATAAGCTGATCTTGCTGTTGCCAATGGTCAAAAGCTGGATTTTGACTCAATTGCCCTCCAATTTCAACATTCTCAGCTGGTGGATCTGAGGTAAGGTACTTGTGAAGACGATATCCATGGAGTAACGGCACAATTTGTGATTTTCATGCCAAGAAATTTGTACGAGTGAGCTTAGTGGAAATCGGTAAGTGAAGAAGAACATTGGAGTCATGAGATTGAGTTAGAGTAGATGAATTAGGAGAAGGGATAGAAGAGATGGGAGGATCGGTGGTGCTAGCCATGGTGGCTCTGATACCATGAAAAGCTTAGAGCATAGAGAGAAAGAATTATAATCATAGAGAACTTTTTATTCATTCTTGTGTGTCTCTTGATTACATTGCTGAGTCTGTTTATATAGAGCACAGACTACCTATTTCTGTTACAAACTAACTATGTCTGTTACAATGAGCTTTGACTCTAACTAAAGCTTTGACTCTAACTAACTCAGGCTTTGACTGCATTGACTAACTGTCTGTTATGCTCTGTTCTTTCAAGAAAGATAGGGTTGGATGCAATGTGTCATGCTTCTTGATTGTCACAGTACATTTGCATAGTATCTTTGCACTCCACCTCCAAATCGTGAAGTAAGTGTTTGACCCAGGTAAACTCGCTAGCTGTTGATGCCATGGCTCGATACTCTACCTTCGTGTTTGATTGTGCCACAACGTTCTGCTTCTTGCTTTTCCACGTCACTAAGGTGCCACCTACAAATGTACAAAATCTTGTGGTTGATTTTCTGTCACAGCTTCCGGCCCAATATGCATCAGTATATCCAACCACATTGTTAGTACTCTTTATCCAAATTCCTTGACACGGAGTACCTTTGAGATATCTTAATATTCTATCAGTGGCACTAAAGTGACTGGTGCATGGAGCATGCATGAATTGGCTTACAACACTAACTGCAAAATATCAGGTCTGGTAACCGTAAGGTAGATTATTTTTCTACCAACCTTTGATACTGTCCTATATCATGTAGTGGTTCACCATCATTTGGTCCAAGTTTAATGCTGGTTTTCATTGGGGTACCGGCTAGTTTTGCTCATATCTTACCAGTCTCTTTTAACAAGTCAATGACATATTTTCTTTGATAGAAATAAGTCTTTGCTTGAGTGAGCTATTTCTATTCCAAGAAAATATGAGAGTTGTTCAGATCCTTGATATCAAATTCATCTTTCAAGAATTTCTTAATTTTTTAATTTCTTCATTATCATTTCCAATGATGATGATATCATCTACATAAACAAGGATGATAGTAGTAGAATTTTGTGTATGTTTGATAAACATAGAGTAATATGTTGTACTTTTAACAAAATTATTTTTAAGAAGAGAAAAGCTTAGCTTGACATACCATGCTCTTGGAAATTATTTTAGGCTGTAAATTGCCTTTCTTAGCTTACATACCAAGAATGAGTCTGATGTGTTTTTATGACCTGAAGGAAGATTCATGCATGTATACTTCCTTTTCTAGATTCTCTTGAAGAAATGCGTTTTTTACATCCATTTGGAACAAGTTTCATCCTAGGTTGGTGTCTACTGATAATAAAATTATAACTGTGCTCATCCTAGCTACTGGTGCAAATGTTTCTTGGTAGCCAATACCATAAGTTTGGGTATACCCTTTGGCTACTAACCTAGCCTTATACCTTCCAACCGTACCATCACTATTGCATTTAATCTTGTACACTCATTTACATCGTACAGGTTTTTTTTCCTTTTGGTAAATAGATAATATCTCATGTGTCATTTTTTTTCAAAGCTTGAAGTTCTTCTTTCATAGCTTTATGTCAAGTTGAATCTAGGTTGGCTCCTCAAAACTGGTTGGTTCGGTTTTGTTAGTTATCTTACCCAAGTAGGTCCGGTATTCAGGAGATATCTTTTTATAAGAAATAAAATCTTGAATTGGATAAATCACCTGATAGGATACATAGTCCATTAATTTAATAGGCGGTCGAGTCTGTTGTATCAACCTTCTCAAGGTAATTTCTTTTTGAGTTGGCTCCTCATTTGATTCTTGGCCTGGCTCCTCATTTGATTTTTGCCTAACTCTTCATTTGACTAGCTTTCCTCTTCATTTGGCTCTTCATTTAACTGTTTTTGTTAATTTATTTATTTTGTTTAGTATAAAATCAAGTATTAAAAAAATAATGAAAAATATATTTATTAAATAACCTATGAATCTTTTTTTAACTAAATAAACTAATTTTTTGTAATTTAGAACATAAATGTATCACTTATGCGTTTGTCCTGTGTGAATTTAATCCGGCATTTTTATTAATACTCCAAAAAAAAAGAAATTATCAAATCTGCCCTCACTTCAGAATTTTTATTAAAAGTTCCCTAACCGCCCTCCCGTGGGGCGGTTCACTATTCAATAGCAGACCGCACCCCAGTGGGGCAGTTCGCTAACTTTTTTTTTTACTGTTCATACCGAACCGTCCCACTGTGGGGCGGTTTGCTATGAACAGTAATTTTTTTTTTTAGAGAGACAATATGAATATCAAGATGCTAAATTCTAACGCTAAAAATTCGGATTTTTTTAAAATATTTGTTAGATTACTTCTTTTGATGTATAATTAGCATATTTATACTAAAATACGCTAAATTACTTGAAATTATGTTAAATTACGTTGAATTACACTAAATTACGCTAAACTCTTATTTTGGACAATTTCTAAAACCCTAAACCCTAAACCCTAAAAATTACCGTACATTAAATGATTTACAATTTTCACATAATATATTTATAAAAATTAGTGATATTTAAAAGAAACCTAAACCCTAATTTCTAAACCCTAATTTTCGACTTTTTTATTAATAAATATACCCACGTTAGCTGGATTTTTTGTTAGATTACTTCTTTTGATGTATAATGAGCATATTTATACTAAAATACGCTAAATTATTTGAAATTATATTAAATTACGTTGAATTACACTAAATTATGTTAAATTACGCTAAACTCTAAACCCTAAACTGTTATTTTGAACAATTTCTAAAACCCTAAACCCTAAAAATTACCGTACATTAAATGATTTACAAATTTCACATAACATATTTATAAATTGTCCTAAACCCTAAAAATTCTCTAAACCCTAACTTGTACGGTAATTTTTAGGGTTTAGGGTTTTAGAAATTGTCCAAAATAAGTGTTTAGCATAATTTAACGTAATTTAGTATAATTCAACGTAATTTAACATAATTTCAAGTAATTTAGCTTATTTTAGTATAAATATACTAATTATACATTAAAAGAAGTAATTTAACAAATATTTAAAAAAAATCCGAATTTTTAGCGCTAGAATTTAGCATCTTGATATTCAGTTGTCTCTACAAAAAAAAAAAAATTACTGTTCATAGCAAACCGCCCCACAGTGAGGCGGTTCGGTATGAACAGTAAAATAAAAAAAAGTTAGCGAACCGCCCCACTCGGAGGCGGTGTGCTTATGAACAGTGGATCGCCCCACGGGGAGCGGTTTGGGCATTTTTAATAAAAGTTCTGAGGTGAGGGCAGATTTGATAATTTCTTTTTTTTGGGGTATTAATAAAAATGCCGGGAATTTAATTGATCTAAATATTTGCATCTTATTACGTATATATAATTGTAGATGTGCAATCCAGTGTTTTCTTGGACTTGCATGGCACGTAACTGGAGATGCAACAACACGAGGGGCTTTAATGCTTTATCGTTTAGTATTGGATGCAGACTAACGTCTTTTTAATAGGAAAACAGCGTTGAAAAAAACACGAGTAGCCTTCAGCATGAAAACAGAGATACGCTAACTTTAAAAAGAATAATAAAATTTGCACATATTATTGTGTGAAGAATCTTAAACGCCGTGTTTAATTACATTAAAATTCCAAAAACCATGTTAAAAAAAGTTCGCGCCTATTAAATTATGGCAACTGGCAAAAAAGAGTAAAATGAAAAACAGGGGAAACAGAGGAACACAAAAACATTAACACTCAGCAAGCAAACTTGCAGACTAGAAACCAAACAAAAACAAACAAAAATTGAAAAATATCACACCAAATTCCGCATTAAATTGACCTTTCATCAATTACAAATCACAATTATATCAATACTGAGCATGGAACATCCTTCCAATAACTTGAACCACCAAAGCTCCAACCATCATTGCCGTCGGCGACCCGTGAAGAAGAAAAGCGTGCAGAAGCCACAAGACTGATCCAAGAATGAACAGCAAAAACCCCACAAAGATGTGCTCCAGATTAATTAATGGCGCTCCGACGGCCAACACGATAATTGAGGCGCCTGAAAACAGGAAGAAGAACGCACAGTGGCGCACCGACAATTGCAAGTGATTTGGCTCCTGCTCCTCGAACTCCGGCTCGTGTTGCTGGCGGTCCATGTGCCCTCTGCCTTGATTTGCCATTTTTCTCTTCTTCTTCTTTGGTACTGCAGTGCTGCACTCTCAATTCTACGATTCTATCTTATATTTTGATTTGGTACCTGTTTTCGTTAATATACTGGGCTAGAGTCACATCACTATAATCTAACAACTTCCTAGTCAAAGAAAAGGGAAGGATATTCTGACGGGAGTTCAGAATAGGAAAGCAGTTTGTTCTGTGTTGCACATCCAGTGCTTGAAATAAAAAAAATTAAAAAAACATCCAGTGCTATTATCTATGCAGCTAATAATTATCGGCGGTTATACGAGTCCAATGAAAATTCGTCACAATCTAAAAAGGATTTTGTTGATAAAATGGATGTTAAATATTTACAAATAATTTTTCAGCTGATTTTTAAATCTAGAATTTAACTTCTCGCGCAAATAATATTATTCTTATAACTAGATCAGAAACTGATTTATAATTAAAGTCTAAATAGATTGAATCTATAATTTGTTAAAATAATGTCTTATTTTTTTCAACTAATATTTAGTCTTTTGCAGGATTCAACACTTCAATCAACGCACAATGTTCAGATTTGAGATACACATCATAGTATCATACACTTGGGTAGCCTATGCTAGTGTTCTAAATAATCCCAAGTGCACTGGTGTAACTATTCCATGAAAGTGACACAATTCTTGTTTATGCATTCTTACGTGGCAGGGGAGAATCGTGTTTGTGCATTAAAAAAAGATGGCTAAGCTAATTTTATGGTTTTAGAATTTAATTTTCTTAAATAGTCTAGCCTCTTTCAATAAATATTAAATATTTGCTTGTAAGTTAGTAATTACAATTTTAATTTGTAGTTGAGAGGATTTGAGTTTAAATTCACTATACAGTGTATATTTTAATTGTAATTTGGTTTATTTTTTTTTTTAACTATGTTATAAATAAAATTTCGGCTGCTAGGGAGACTATTGGCCCTCCAGTATTCAATCACTGAAAATCTTGAACTCTTGTATGAAATTATGTATTACTTAGTTAAAAGAGTTTACAACTTTAGATTGCAGAACTAGTAATACAAATGAATGGAGATAGATTACATACATGCAATGAGCCTAGCTAGGTCCTTTCAAAGAAACCAAAATAATTGAGACCTCCTTGAATCAATTTTTCAAAAAGAACGCTATTAGTTCTGCATGAAAGAAGTTGGTTCCCAAGGAACAGACACACAAGCGTAGATTACATCTCTACTGTTGCTATAATAACGGGTTTGTTCTGTGCCTGTTTCAGATTGTCTTTTCTGTTGCTATAATAACGGGTTTGTTCCCGACGCTTGCTGGCACGTTATGTTTAGTGCCTTACTGTTTTACTGGCTTTGATTTTATGCTTACAGGTCTTTGTTTTGGGTTTTAGGATGGCTGTAATTGTGTTTTGCCTGGGTCTATGATGTCTTTAATAAAAGGCTGAAACCTTGACACAATTCCTTGATGTCAGTCAAGGGATTAGTGTCTAGTTCGGGATGCCGGGTATGCTACTGAGACCATATCTGGCACTGGTTTTTGCTTGGGTAGTTGTTACTTTTTATTTTTGCTTAGTTGGACAATTGTACTTTTCTTTTATATCTAATGGAAGGGCTTCTGCCTATTTTTCAAAAAAAAAAAAAAAAAGATTACATCTCTACTATCATTGTGTTGCTTTGTACATTCTGTACATGTTCTCTTTATTTTCTTTATTTTTTTTATATTTCCTGTAATTAAATAAACTTTTATGTAACTTCTACACCACTGGTGTATTTTCAATGGAATCTGAGGGGTGTGAGTGTGACTCCCACATCTCTACTTCAAAAAAAAGTTCTGCATGAAAGACCGTTCGGTCGAGGGTGCAGATAACTAGAGAGGTAGTAGCAGCACTTTAGGAGAAATATAGATTCTATCTATTCAATCAAACACTAACTTACTGTAAAATCAAGCAATGAAAATTTAAAAGTTTATAAATTAATTTTAATGTATTTTTTTAATTTTTTTTATCACTTGACTCTATATAAAATTAATTTGAAAATTTAATTTTTTTACATATAGATGCATAACTCTCCAAGTAGGTAAGTTTCAATGGTATGGATTCGCCAATTGAAATTAATTTGATAGATTTTAGTGTTAAGTTCGCGAAAGAACTTGATGAACTTAAGAACACCCTAATTCTACTTCAAACACTATATCATGTTATGATATGGCTTCTAAAATTAAAAAGCTCTCTATGCAGTGCTTTCTATGTGCTATCGAGTGTGTGGTTCTCTTTTTTGTGTCAATTGAGACCATACAGACCGGAAACATCATATTAAGAAGCATAAGGGTGTTCAAAGGTCGGTTCAGTTAAAACTGAAGTAAAATAATCAAACTAAAATAATTAGTTTTAAAAAATAAAACCGAACCGATCAAACCATCAACCGAATAAGAACCGAATTAAACAAACCGAAGTAAATTTTAATTTGTTCGGTTCAAACCGAAGTAAGGCCATGATTATGGGAATCATCACAAAATTGATAAAATACAAAAGATAGCAATATTAGTACCAATATTAACAAAAAATATACTTTTTCATACATAAAAGTGAATTTCTATGCAAGAATACACCTATCAAAACCGAACCGATCTATTTAAACCGAAATAATTCAAAAATTCAACCAAACCAATCTATTTAAACCAAACAACTGATCTATTTAAACCAGAATTTTCCAGTTGAGTTAAAAATCAAACTAACTGAACCGTTTGGACACCCCTAAAGAAGTATATCTCCAAGGTCACATCCGAGTTCCGACCGCGTGAAGTGACCGCGTCTAAACTGAAAAGAATCGGATCGCTATTTATAATAACATTTCCGAAAAAAAATTGTAATAAAATTAAATTTTCAAGTCAAACCATTTGGAGTTTGTCGCTCAAAATTTCCAATTGTCAGTTTGTCACGATGGCCGATGGGGACCCGCAAGCGGATTCCTCAAGTCAAACTGTCAATATCTAATTTCGTATCTATCTTGTTTTAAACTAAATTTGAGGTGATTTTGATTTCCTAATTTTCCAATATTATTTTAGAACCAACATAACTAGGATACGGCAGCTAATATAAATAATTATTTTACGAAAATGCAAAGTATGTGCACAGATAATATAACAAAATACACAAATTCAGCATTAAAAGAAATGCCTCTATTCTGGAATAGACTTGATAAATTTTACTGATCCTCGCGTCCGAGTTTGGCAACCGATGAATGATAAGTTTTTAGTTTGTTACCTATGCATTAATAGAGCCTCTCTCGGAGCACAGGGAAATTAAAAATTATAATTCCGACCTGCCGGATTCGGACCAGCGACCTAAGGATATCAGCTACACACTACAGTCCTCCGCTCTACCAACTGAGCTAAGGTCGGTTACGATAAGTTTTTCTCTTTATTATATATATAACATAGAAAGGTAGCCAGAAAGAAAAGTGAAGAAGTTCAATATTTTTTACAAATTGGGATAGAAGGATAATGTGAAAAGTAACCAAATAAGAGGATTTGAAAGATCAAAACGTACTACGGTTTCCACTCTATTCATTACGTCTTCGTGGAAAGTCTATTAACTCCTGACAACAAAGCACAAGTTTTTTAACCTCTATACGAAGTATTGATGGGCAGTTCATAGTAGAATAAACAGAGCAAAAAAAAGGGAAAAATCAATTAATTTTTTTTTTCTAAAATAGGAGGTTAATAACCACCAAAGTTAATAATCTGTTCATGAATCAATTACCTGAATATTGACTTTTTTTTTATGTCGTCACTTTTAAATACTGAATTTGATACACAAATAACAAAATAAATAAGTCGAATGTGCTCTACATTATTTCTTCCACGAGGAGGTTCAAATCTCTTCATTTTTTTTAATTTTAACAACAAAAATTATAAAATTAAAAGAGGAAGGCTATAGTACTATGCATAGCGCCGATTGGTCAGTACTATGGAATAGTGTTTTTATTTTTAAAGTTCAAATAATCGATCCAAATTATTCAACATGATCTTCATATGAGAATGTAATTGCAGACTAAATTTTACTGCCTCACTTAATTTTAAATGTCCATTTTATTTTCTTTACACAGAGAAAATTTTGATATTTGATTCCTTTTTATATGACTAATAAGATAAAAAAAAAATCAACACCAACAATTATCATATCAATATATTTTTTAAACTCTTAATATCAATTAAAACAAACTTCAAATAAAATAATTTTTTACACATGCAAAAAAAATGACAGGAACCATATCTAATTGTTTTATTTTGACTTTGAGTTTGAAATTTTAAGTTATTAACAACAAAGTTTGAAATTTTGACATAAAAAGTTGAAGATATTTGAACAATTCTTATAAAATATTAAGATAGTTTAACTTTATTTTAATAAAAAAATTGCAAATTTAACATCCAAGAAAGTTTCCATATTAGTATTTTTTACAAACTCTTCATGTCAATGAAAATAAAGTTAAAAGATTATAATTTTTTTTTTTTTTTTTGGATATAAGGCTACGAGGCCCGTTTATATAGAAACTATTAGTAAGTTACAAAAGGGAACATCGCTTCTCAACGCGACTACAGTTGAGGGATATTCAGAAACAAAAAATAAAAGCTTCCAACTAAACAAAGCAGCATAGCAGTATTTAGGTAAAGCAGGAAATAGTATCATCTGAAAGCAACAAACAAACATCAATTAAAGAACATGAAAACTCAAAAACTAAGCCGTATGGTCAACAGAGTTATCTTCATCAGTAGCAGTCATCAGACCAACAACAGAGGGGTTCCAGTTTTGCAGAGGAATGTCTCCAGTGCCCCTTGGCACCCAGTTTTGCACTCCAGTCTGTGTGTCTTCTGGGAGAACTCCTGATGATAAGTCTCAATTATATGTACTTTCGGTTAGAGTTTCACCTGTAAAATTGTACCAAATATTTTGTATTTTAGCTTAGTTTAGTATATAATGCACCAAAGAATCAAATTACTGCATTTGCCTTGTTTCAAAAATTGAGCAAATAGAGCAAAATATAGGCTAGTGCAGGCCACACGAATTTTGTGCGGGCTACACGAATTCTGTGCGGGCCCCCACGAAAATAAAATGAAGCTACACATGAAATTCAGAATTAAAATCGGAAAATCTCCAATTCTTCCTAAGAGTTCTGCGGCCTATACAAGCATTTTGTGCGGGCCGCATGAACCAAAAATCTCATTTTGTGCAGGTCTCTCTAGCCACACAACCAGCCGCACAAACCTCTTTCCTTAGCAAAATTCGGCCAACTTCTCATTTTATGAGGGCCGCACGGAATTTTATGAAGACCGCACGGGAGGCCGCACCAATGCCAATCTTGCCTGATTTCGCGATATCTTCTTAGATTTGCTGCCATATTCCGGGGGATTGCTTCCCATGACGCAAAAATTGTTATATATTGGAGGGAGACAGCAGGAGAAGGGCATCTTTGTTTTAACTTTTATTCTACAAAATTTCTCCACATTTCTCCACCCTTTTTCAAGTGAATCAAGGCGATTGAAGCGAAGAATTGAAGGTTGCTCTAGTGGAACAAAGTGAAGACAAGGGAGGAGATTGGTGTATTATATTCTCTTATTTGTTTTTCTTAGTTTTTATCATATTTACTCTTGTATTTCTTTTGGATGTTAGCGCACCCATGAGAGGCTAGATTTTCTCTTTAGAGGCTTAGGCTTTAAGCATGAATTTGTGTTAACATCTACCTTATTTGGATGGTTTTCTCTATTATGATTGTTGTTTGCATGATTGTTCTTGTTGATTTTATTATTTGTGTGATTGCATGATTTGTGTTGCTTGTTGATTAGTGTCCCGCTTAGGTCTAAACAACTTAAGTAGATTTGGATCAAGAATTGATGGTACCAAATTATATACATGAATATCTTAGGATTTGAGATTAGAAATGATAAAATCTAATTCTTAGTCCGGAACCACAAGAAACAAAGATTGAATTGAGGTGAATGATTTAATCGTGAAGCCTCATATTTGATTGAGACATCTAGAATTGAACCAAATATTATATATAAGTTTTGTAGATTTTTCCAATGGAAGAAATTTATATATTAAAAATATATAAGATAAATATAATCATAATTAGTTACCTACTAATTTACTTAATTTTTATCTAGAATATCTGTCTAACAAAGTTACATAGAGTAGAATTATGGTGTTCTTAAACTCATTAAGTCTTGTGATGAGCTTAACTTCAAAATTATCGGATTTACTTAAAACAACGAATCTAAATTATTGAAACTGATTCACTTGACAAGTGATATTTGCATGCATCATATTAATTTTTTTTTAAAAGTCAATCGGTTAAAAAATGATGAAAAACAAATGCATTAAAATTAAATTATAAATCTCTTTTTTTCTGCTTGATTTTATATTAAATTAATTTGAAAATTTATAAATTTTGTATGTAAACAAATCATTCCTATTAGCAGATTAGTTTTAACATTTAAGTTTCTCATTTGAAATCAATTCAGTAAATTTTAAAATTGAACTCAACCAAACCTAAAACACCCCTATTTTACTCAAGTTGCATAACCAATGTTGTACTAAGCAACATGTCTTCGCAGCAAAGTTCAAGGGTAGAATCATAGTTTAAAATTATACAAGGAATTTAAACGGAGGAACAGTGGAGTATCAAAAGTTAAATCCGCCCGTGCAATACAAAGAAAATATAAAACTAAATTATGACCAATCAAATGACAAGAAAAAAAAAAGTTAGTAATATTTTTTTCAGTTACATATCGTGAAATCTCTTTTGTATTTTCATTTTCTTTTGACCTCCTGATAATTAATTACGAAAAAAGTTTTGCTCATAAGCCAAATAAACAATGTTGGTAAATACTAATACATTTTTTTAAGTAAAGATTTAGGGTTTAGGGTCAAGCCACCAAACTATTTAATATTTACAATGATTTTCTCATCCGGATTTCGAACCTGTGACCTTTCACATGTAGAAATTGGTAATACATTTAAAATTACAAAAAAAAAATATTTGATAATATTTTGAAGATCACTAGCTTGTCACAGACAATTACAAAATGAGATTTTTTGCCGTTAGAAAATAACAAAAAAGAAGAGAGAGAAATAGAATAAGTACATGTAATTTTTCATCACTAGAAAGATAGATAGGGAGAAACCGATTCAAAAAAAATCAATATTAGAATCAGCAGGGGGAGTTTAGATATAATATAAATACTTTATCTATTTTCTTAAAACAATTATTTTTTTAATAGAGAAAATTAAAAACCAAAAATAGAACTGGGTTAGATTGGGTGTCTCCCCTACCGACTCTAACATTGGATTTTTTTGGATCGGTTCCTCCTCTACCTATCTTTCTAGTCATGAAAGATCACAGGTATTCTTTCTATTTCTCTCTCTTTTTTAATATTTTTTATAGACAAAATTCTCTTAAAAATTACTAGTACACAGAAGAATAGAGTGCATGCTAGGGGTGTAAACGGATGCGGATATCCGGGCAGATATCCGCTCCGAATCCGCATATAATCAGTATCCGGATTTAAACGGATACGGATATCGCGGATACGGATACGGATAATTATCAATTACCCATAGAAGATGCGGATACGGATACGGATATGGTTTTAAATTTTGTTATCCGTTTACTATCCGTATCCGTATCCGTACCGTATCATGTGAGGTTTTAAATTATTTTGCCTTCAAGGGAATTTGAACCCATGTCATGTGAGGTGAAAATCTAAGCAACCAAGGTACAAACCACTACACCACACTATCAATAGAATGAATATCTTATATTCTCTCATCTTTCTAACATTAATATCTCCATCAACTTACAATTATTCATTTATTTTTATATTTAAAATTTATTAATTATTAATTATATCTTAAAGTTCATATAACTCAATATCCGATAATTATCCGTTCTATATTCGTATTCGAATCCGTATCCGTAAATTATCTGCTCCGTATCCGTATCCGTTTAAGGCGGATATGGTTTTAAATTTTAATATCCGTTTACTATCCGTATCCGTATCCGTTCATTGAAAGGTGGATACGGATTTGATATTAGCATTATCCGCTCCGAATCCGCTCCGTTTACACCCCTAGTGCATGCAGGTATAAAAGGATTTCACGGATGATGATGAGAGCAATAATAATATATATTACGGATGAAGAGCAATAATCACAAAGGACTTGGATTTGATTTCTTAAAAATACATCAACAAAAAAATAGATCAGAATTAATAAACACACTACTACAGAAAAACAGATTACACACGGATATTAATGGAAGAGCTACACGGATTTCCTGCTGTGTTTAAAGCCAGGGTGTATGAATAGGTCAGGAACTACACACGGATATTTGACCGTGTGTGATTATAATGATTTCTACACGGATATTCCCTAATTAACCGTGTACAAAGACCTAGCGAGCTACACGGATATCAACTAAATAACCGTGTACGATTCCTCTTTCTACACGGCTTTGTATTAAAAGTCCGTGTAGCTCTATTAGCTATTATACACGGACTTTTGGTAAATATCCGTGTACAAATAGTTTTAGATTTTTGTATTACGCCTCCAGCAAGGCTATCATACACGGATTTTTAACAAAAAAACCGTGTATGATTAGTATTGCACACGGACAACTGTTAAATAGCCGTGTATAAATACCTTTTTTTTTTTTGTATATTTTGTTTTTGGGCTAGCCTCCAGCTTTGCTAGCCAATTTTTTTCAACAGAAATACAAATATTCATTCGAAACAGATTAATTAGCAAGAAATTCATATACTAAATTTATACAAAATTCATATAGCAATAAATTCATTCGAAACATATTTTTATTACAAATTAATCTATGCAAATCCATATCGAGGATTACAAAATTCCATGGCAAACCACCTTGCCCACATGCACCGCACATCGTCGATCTTTCCAAGTGTAATGATCTTGCTTTGTCACATTCTACAAAATTATAATTTGATAATAGTTAGTATTTCAGAAAAGGTAGATATCAATTGCTTATTATATAGGAAATTCATATGAAGTACATACCGCTTTTGGGAATTCGAATTGTATTCTTTCGACAAAGTCAAACATGAATATCATCGTGTAATAAGCGCATTCCCAACCCTCCTTCTGTTGTGGGCTCTGAAATTTACATTTAGCGGCATTTGTTAGAATGACAATAATTTTTTTAACAAGATATGAAATTTCTAACTCATAAAGTGTGCTCACCAACATGTACTTCCAATTCAACTTGCTTTTCTTGCCCGGGCCCGTGCTATCTGATCCTCCCTCTTTAATATATTTCACAAAAGCCCTTACAAAAGTGAGTGAATGTAATTAGCAATTTTATAATTTGATATGATTGAAAGAAATGCAAACCTATAGAATTATTATTGCTTACTTATTCACAAAAGGCAAGATAACTTTGCACTTGGCAGCCGCGGTCCTTCCTTTTGGCTTACAAGAATCAATAATTATGCCCACACTTAAGTACGGCACAATGAGAATCGTGCACCAATGTTTGCTGTTGGATCGAGGAGAAGAATTATAGTACTTTAGCATATAAAAGTCACACGAGTATTTGCTATGATTGATGGTGTGATTTCATTTTTTTATGTTTAACTTTTAATTCCTTTATACAATTCTTTAATTAAAATATAAACAACACATAAGTTAAGATTAGAACTAACCCCTCGTGGTATGGCATGAGAATGAATTTCTTCTCCTCCGCCTTAGCACGATGCATCGCAGAACACATGTACTCGATAGCCATATCCGGATAATATGTCGCTGCCGTACCACTCACTTTCTCGGGGTCCAGAAACACGCACAAGTTCTTCCTTTCAACCATCTCATCACAGTTTCGGACTAGCTTCCTGAAAACTCATCATATTGTAATTAGAATATATATTTGAGTTCTATACAATAATGAAAATATTTTAATATCACTAACATGAGGAAAATGGTGATGTGTGAAACATCGAGCCATTTGTCGGATGACGAGTGGTGGAAGAGGTCCTTGAAGTCTCTGAACGACAGCAGAAGCTCCCTGCCTTCGTGTAGAAACATCCCAGGTGGGACAGGGATGACGATAGCCTCCATGCCGTCGGGCGCCGTCATCAAGTAGTCGTGGAGAAGGCGCAAATCATTGGGCAAACGGCTGTATTCTTCTTCTGTGACCATAGGACGGGGCGGTGATTGTGGCGCGTCAGGCGCGACGTCGCAAGCCACCTCCTGACGTACCGGTGAGAGAGCCGTACCGGTAACATCATCTCCTCGTGTCTGTATCAAGTTATAGATGTATTATTCTAGTATTTCAAAAAGAATGAGTTGAATGTAACAAAATAAATGAATTTTTTTATGGATTACCTGATCCAAAACAATCTGACTCTTGGGCCATTGGACAAATGACATCCGTGCGTCATCAAGCACAACCGCGTCGTCGGTAGGGACAGGAAGGGGTACGCGCTGCCATCCATCCACGACTAACTCAACCTGCACGCATGCATGGTCGGGTCTTAGCTGAGTATTGTGTACACTTTTGGCGAGTGGATGTACAACGCCCTTAGCAACGATCAGAGAAACACTGCCATTCCGCAGGACGAGGTCGCATGCTCTGGGGTCCTGCAAATTTATAGGAAAGTTGTTTATTCTAGTGATGCGATATTGTCCAACAAGGTTGCAAACAGGTTTTAAATACCTTTAGATTATGAAGAAGTATTGATTACCTTGAGATTATCCAAATCGTCTAAGGCGCCCCACGTGCCGGATGCTTGACTACTTCGCCGAATTCCCGGCGAAATGGGAGGTGGTTGCTCGGATGGCTGCGTAGTTGCTGATCTAATTTGTGTCAACATTGCATGCATCTCTGCAAACCTTGCGTCGTACTCTGCGCTCACCTCCGCGCGTATCTGCGCAACTATCTCGTCTTTGTTTACCTTGGCACGAGATTTTCTTCGAGGTTTTTGTCCCTCCACTCGGAACACCTCCTTCCAGCCCCTGTAGACCCCTACACCTCTTACTCGACCCGGGTGTTCTGGATTCTCGAGCGCTGCGGACAAGGAATCATTTTGTCGTTCGACACTCCGGGCACCCGAGTTGACCTCCTCCTCCACTTCCAACTGTTCAAGTAGAAGAATTAGTTAAAGCAAAAGAACAATTGACGTACTTTCGGAGTTATAAATGACTCTTACCATTCTTTGAGCCACGCTTTGCAAATCCGTTGGGAGTACTATCCTCCCGTCAGCGGTTACCTCGGCTCTACCCATGACCCAATCTTTGCCCCTAGGATTTTGGATCCTAACCACGGGTGAGTCAGAATCCTTGTTCGCGTTCAGGACTTTCCTCCATTCTGCCGTCTTACCCTCGTAACCACCTGACCCTAGATGGTGTGGATACTTGTTAAAGGCAACGGTCCTCCTGCCTTTATCACTCTTTGCCTTCACAGAAACAAGACAATAACGATCAATTAGTTTTAGAAAGATAAGTACATATCGAGAAAGAATAAGCATAAATTTGGCACGAGTTAGATACCTGGAACTCTTCGGTAGACTTCAAAGCTTGAAACGCATCCCAGTCCTCTTGTTTTAGCCATTTGTAGTAGCCGACCGGATTTTTCCCTTTCTCCATGAACTCCGTCTTCAACGTGCTCTTGTATTGCTTCCAACCATTGTTCATAATCTTCAAAGTCTTATCCTTTGGAACATCATTCTCGATGTTCCACTGAGCCTGATTGACACAAAAATTTAGTGTATTTAAGTATAGATCATACATAAGTGAAAATTCAAGAGAAGAGTTGTTAGGCACTTTACCTTCACCGTGTTCCACCACTTGTCCTTCACCTTATCCTCGAAATGATCCCATCTCTCAACAAGGATACTCGCATTTTGCCTCACGAAGCTCGTACACCAATTTGAGTATTTCTGCCGTTTTGGTCCCTGCGCACGCCCGTCTTCTGTGAACCAGATTTCTTGATGGGTCTGCTCGGACATGCTCGTGCACATTGTCGGCCCTCTTCTCCTTCTTTCTGACGAGGCAGTAGCTTGCTGCTCCTCTTCTTCCATCATATCGAAGTACTCATCCTCATTCGACATGGTTCTGCATGAAATTAAAGATCAAATCATAAGTGACCAATAATTGAAGAGATAAATTAAAGAGATAAATTAACAAAATAGAGATAAATGAACTGCATATTTTGTCTACTACATTCGACATGGTCTATTACATATTTTGTCTTTTGTAGGGATAAATGAACAAAATAGAGATAACCTAAAATACCCTAACATGCAAGTACCATAATTATTTGAATAACCTAAAATTAACAAGTACCCTAAATTAACAAGTACCCTAAATTAACCTAAAATACCCTAAAATTAACAAGTACCATAAAATAACCTAAAATACCCTAAAATACCCTATATACAAATTATGAAAAACCACAATGTATTCAATAACCTAAAATTAAAGGCTGGCCATTTATTTAAACTCAAATTTCCCAATTTCTTCTCAATAGCGCAATTTCAACAGAGAACAAGCACAGGGGTTGCTGGTACACCATACCAGTAGCCAAAATTGGTACACAAACCAGCAGAACAAAGGAAAGAGGCCGGTACCAGTGGGCGTCATTGTGCTGTACCAACTGGTACAGCAACACAACAGTATCAGATAGTCAAAAAGGGGCAGCACGATAACAACAGCCAAGCCGCAAATAGCAATACTTTTATTAAATTGGCTAACGGGTTCAAACCCAATAAGAAAAAGAACGAGATAGAGAGACGCTAACCTAGGTGAGAGAGACCACGGGTTAGAGAGAGAGAGACCACGGGTGAGAGAGACCGAGGTGGTGAGGCGGCGAGGCGGCGAGGCGGTGAGGCACGCGGTGAGCGGTGAAGATCGAGCTCGTGTCTTTGGGAGGTTTTTGGCAGAGAAGGCTTTTCGGACTTTTGAAAATTTTGGCAGAGAAGGATTTCGAAATAACCAATGTTTCCTCATTATACACGGCTGTTAAGTTAATGTCCGTGTGCAAATCACCTTTCTACACGGTTGTAGTTGGTGCAAAAATCAATCACCTCCTCCGTAGAATATCCTTCTATAATGCTGCCTTCGGGTCGATGTCGGTTCCTTACGTATTTTTTCAAGATGCCCATGTATCTCTCGAATGGATACATATACCGAAGGAACACGGGACCACAAATCTTAATTTCTCTCACAAGATGAACAACAAGGTGAACCATGACATCGAAAAAAGATGGCGGAAAATACATCTCAAGTTGGCAAAGAGTAACGACGACCTCCTTTTGCAAAGAGTCCAATTTTAGAGGGTCTATCACTTTGGAATTTATTGCATTGAAGAAAGAACAAAGCTTCGTAATGGTTTGACGAACGTGCTTTGGTAAAATTCTCCGAATTGCAACCGAAATTATATGTGTCAGTAAAACATGACAGTCGTGAGATTTCAGACCGACCAGTTTCAAGTCCTTCATCGACACCAACTTCTTAATATTCGAAGAATATCCTGATGGGACTTTTATACCATTGAGGCATTCACAGAAGCTTGTTTTCTCTTTCTTTGACATTGTGCACAGTGCGGGGGGTAGGTATGTGCGCTTCCCTTTCTCCTGCGGTGCGAGCTCGGGTCGTATTCCCATCTCTACCATGTCTTTTCTCACTTTAATACCATCTTTCGTCTTCCCCGGAATGTTCAATAATAAACCAATTAAACTGTCACAGACATTTTTTTCGACATGCATGACATCTAGGCAATGCCTCACTTCTAAATATTTCCAGTACGGTAGCTCCCAAAATATGGACCTCTTTTTCCAAATATTCTTCGGTAGTGCTTTGGCGCACTTTCCAAAAACAACATCAATGTTTTTTACCCGTTCGAAGACACTCTCCCCGTCTAATGGATGACGAGCCACTCCAAGCTCAATTTTCCCGTTGAATGTCATCTTCTTCTTACGATATGGGTGATTAATAGGAAGAAACCTACGATGCCCCATGAATACATTCTTTTGACAATTTTTCAACCTCAGCACCTGCGTGTCATCTTCACAGATCGGGCACGCTTTTGCTCCTTTACAAGTGTAACCCGACAAATTCCCGTACGCGGGGAAATCATTTACGGTGCAAAACACCATGGCCCGCAAGTTAAAGGTCTCTTTCATATACGCATCCCACACCGGGACGCCATCACGCCACAATTTTTGGAGGTCCTCGATTAATGGTGCGAGATATACATCTATGTCATTTCCGGGTTGTCTGGGTCCTTGGATTAGTAATGACATCATTATATATCTGCGTTTCATGCACAACCAAGGAGGAAGATTGTAGATGCATAAAAGAACAGGCCAAGTACTGTGCCGACTGCTCATACTTCCAAACTGACTCATTCCATCTGAGCTCACCACAATCCTAAGGTTCCTCGTTTCAGAACCAAATTCTTTGAAATGTCTGTCAATGTTTCTCCATTGAGGAGAATCAGCCGGGTGCCTTAGTTTACCGTCATTTTTGCGCTCTTCTTCGTGCCAGCGCAATAATTTTGCATCTTTGGGATTCGCAAACAACCGTTTGAATCTCGGTATTATCGGCAAATACCACAACACCTTAGCCGGAGGTCGGCCACTTGTGTCCTCGTTACAATCATCAGTGTCCTGGTCCTTACGACGTTTATATCGTGAAACACCGCATTTAGGACAGACATGCATGGCCTCGTACTCGTTACGATACAATACACAGTCATTCGGACATGCATGTATTCTTTCGATCTTCAACCCCATTGGACATATCAACTTCTTTGCCTGATATGTTGTACCGGGTAACTCGTTGTTATCTGGGAGCATTTCTCCTAAAAGCTGTAATAAGGACGTGAAACTCTTATCGCTCCAACCATTGTCTGCTTTTAAGTTTAATAATTTCAACACAGCTGACAGTTTTGTAAATTTGGTACACCCGGGATACAACGGCTTCTTGGATTCATTAGACAAATTTTGAAATTTATCATAATTTTTATCACTAATTTCATCTTCCACATCACGTAACATATCCTCTAAATTTTCAGTAAACTCGTGTTCTACATTTTCATCAAAATTTCTCTCCATCTCATCATCGTCATTTTCGGGTTCGACGTTAATATCAGAATATTCGGCACTCTCATAATCCTCGTTCCAATCAAGTTCAAAATTATCAGAAATTCCAACATTCTCATCATTTAATTCACGATTACAATCTTTATTGGCACTACTACTTTCCCCAAATTTCTCACCATGCATGAACCAACATGTATATCTCTTCTTAAATCCCCGACAAATCAAATGAGCTCTAATTTCTTCGATGTCCAAAAATCTTAATAAATTTTTACAATCTTTACAAGGACATAAAATGTCTTCTTCTTTTTTCTTCACTCTATAACTCTCAGCAAATTTTATAAACTCATCAACGCGAATCAAATATTCTTCACTGTCACGTCGCATTTCATACATCCAGCTTCGATCCATCTGTAAATTAAATTAAAAAAATGATTTGATCAATTAATCATGCATGGTCAACATTCTCCTTCGTGTACAAAATTTTGGGCTTACAAAGGGCCGGTTTACAATCCTAACCCACTCTTTGAATATTATGTCTCATATGTGAACACATATTAGCGAGATTTAATTAGTATTTGAGAAAAATTCGGCAGCATTTCCCCTTAACTCCCCAAGTATGCGTACGAACCACATACTCGTAGGAGCAATAAGGGAAAATACTGTCGAACTTTCCTCAAATACTAATTAAATCCCGCTAATATGTGTTCACATCCTAAATGAGACATAATATTCAAAGAGCAGTCCCAAAACGGGGACTATCCAAAATTAATCCCTATTGGATTAATTTTGAACGGGCATGGACCTAAAAGCATCTAAAGGTCGGTTATTGGACCACAATACACTAATTAATTACATCTAAAATTAAGAATTCAAGCATGCATGAAATGACCTAATTAAATAAGCCTAAATAACAGAAAATTAGAGGAAGAAAATGATTTAAATACATATTACTAACCTTAGAAAGATGGAGAGGAGAAAATACAAACTTAATTCAAAGATCTCATATCTCAGCTGCTGGCCTCGATCAATTCGCAGAAATAAAAAGCTCAGTTCGAGATGTATTAACTAAAAGACTTGATCAAAACGGCGCTCTGGAAGGGAAGAGATAAAAACCCTACACTATTATACACGGCTATTTAGTTATAAATCCGTGTAGCTCTCCAACTATTTCTACACGGCTATTTAGTTATAAATCCGTGTACAATTATAAGAATTCTACACGGCTATATTATCAAAAAGCCGTGTGTAATGTTCCTATACGGATATTTAGTTATAAACCGTGTAGCTCTCTCAATTATTTGCACACCCACTTCTTTACACACGGATTTGTGGTTTCTAATAAACCGTGTAGCTCTCTCTAATAATTCTACACTGATTATTAACTAATTATCCGTGTAGAAATCGTGCAGATCTTTTGGACTCATATTTGGTACACTGTTTTTAATATAATTGCCAAATCCGTGTACAATGTGCAGTGTACAAAGCCAGTTTTTGTAGTAGTGACAATTCATTAAAACACAAACAAAAAAATTACATTCTATGAAATGAGCAATTATGTCTCAGAGAAACTAAACATTATCATATCCTCTTTTATTCTGAAACTTACTCTATCACATATTCACATGATGGATTTATCTTAATTAAACAAACAACTGTACTTGGTTCCCCCAACCGATCTAATAAACTCAAACCCCAAAACTGACCATCTCCTGAACCAACCATAGACCTTTTCACATGACCCTCTAGTTTTACTGTAACCCCTTTTGACCCTATAAATACCACCCAATGTGTCTATTTCAAAATCATCCCAGAAATTTTATACATCTCTATCATGGCTTCCTACCAAACTTGCCTTCTCTCCGTGTTCGTTTGTGTTGCTTTTGTGCTTTCATCCAACATTTACACAGTGCATGCGGCTCGCAACCTGGACGTGACACCACAGCAAACCTTTCCCGGTATGACAGTACCGGAGCTGCCAAAAGTCGACCCCTTGCCAAAAGATCCCCTACCAAAAGACCCCTTGCTGAAAGACCCTGCGCCTGTGGTACCAATTGTACCTAAAGATCCTGTTGTACCAACCCTTCCAAAATTACCACCATTCTTCGGCTGGTTTCATTTTCCCACAATTCCGACAATTCCAGGAGTACCAGAGCCCAAAACCCCATGAGCGATGAGCTCCTTGAGCTAAAAGGAGGCAATTTACATGGTGCACTACCCTTACGCAAGACCGTGTGCATGCAAGTGCCTTGTGGAACTAGACCTCAGTTTGATTTCCTTAATTAGATCTACTACTGCAGTGTGTTTATGCATTTCATGTGCGAAAGAAAGATCTTGTACTTTTAATGTTTTGTATGAATAAATTTATAATTATCACATGAGTTTTCATTTTCATCCGTTGTGGTATATATATGCTTATTGTTCTTGGCTAATTCCTTGCTTCAGAAGTGGGTTTAGTTTAACATCAGGGACGTATCTAGTAACAGAGTGGAGATGGCTAATTAAGCTACCTCATGATTTTTGAAATCTTGATCGTATATATTAGAATTCAATTTTAGTACTTTTATTTTGGCCTGTTAGCTATGGTTCTGAAAATCAGAATCGGAATCGGAATCGGATACTTGATTATGAAATCGGAATCGGAATCGGATGAATCGGCCGGAATCGGAAGAATCGGATTTGAAACTCGGATGCATTCCTTTGTCATTTATTTTCTTTTAATTAACTATGTAAAATAAGATGAATTGTTTGTATTCTTATTACTAGCTGGAGTTTGGATCTATATATTGCGGAAACAGGGGAGCAAACTTTCAAACTTATAGGGATCAAACACGTAAAGGTTAATCATATAATGTTTTTTTATATATATGGGGTCAATTTTAAATTATACAGTAAAATTATGTCTGAACACTATATTTATAAAATAAATGATGGATCAAGAATCCGCCCCGGTTAACTGTGTAATTAGGGGTTGCTGAAGTGTAAAACATGGCGTCTTCGAAATGAGATGAGACCTACACCTACAATTACAAATCCCTTTGTCAACTTTAACTATTGTATCATTCGATGTTTAGCATAGCTTTTATTCTAGTGGAAAGAAACAGAGTGGTGGGCTATGAAAAACACGGCCCAGCCCAATCCGTATCTGCTCATGTTTGGGCGCCTGTTCTAAAATAAATTAATAAGGTTTTCGGCTTGAATTAGACAATTTGATTCAGAAATATAAATAAAAAGTGTGTTTGTGATATTTAGTAATATAGTTTCAATTACATTTCATTTTCTATTTTCCTTTCCCTTTTACCTCCTGAAAATTAAATTGGATAAAAGTTTTGCTTAAAGACAAATAAACAATGTTGATAAGACATTCAACACGATAAAGAAAATGATTGATAGCATTTTTCTTAGATGACTAGCTTGTCACAAGCAAATAAAATCACCATGTTGAAGATATCAAATCCAATCAAGATCAAAATTTATCCATTTATGATTTCTGACAGCCCTCAAGCTTACAAATAAAATATTGTAAATTAGGAAATTCCAGTTGGTACAAATTAGCTAGATCGGAATCAAGCGGTATACAGCAAATTGTATATTAGGAAATACTTGTACATTAGGAAGTAGCAACGGCTAGTCAATTTAGCCTATATATACATATGTACTCTGTGTAAATCAAAATAGAAATCATCACGTTTCACTATGATTTGCAATACACCAGCACACAGAAGAATAGAGGGCAGGTAAATAAATATCTCACTAATAGGGGTGTCAATAGTACCTTTTTAGCCGTTTACCCGACCCGTATCGTATTCGATAAGGCGGGTATGGGTAAGATTTTTTTTTCGTTAACTTATCGGGTATGGGTATGGGTAAGAATTTTTTTTCGTTAACCAAATGGGTATGGGTATGGGTAATGACTGTTTCGTACCCGTTACCCTATAGGGTAATTATAAAATCTAAAATTATACATAGTAGTGATGTGCTTTTGTTATTTAGTAGTGTATGTCTTTTGTTATAAGAAATATGTCAAACATATTATTTTTATTTACATGTTTGTTATTTAGTTAAATAATTGAATTTGTTTGAATAGATATTCGTGTTTCTGAATTTTCTTGATTTATAAAAAATAATTTAGTTGGAATTGATTGCATATTTATTTTTACTTTTTATTAGTAATGCAATTACATATATGTGAAATTAATGAATTTTTGATGTTCTATTTGTAAAATATAATAAATTAATTATTATATTAGTATTATCCATTATTCACCCACTACCGTTTCATTACCCGATAATATTAACGGGTAAGGGTAGGGTACGGTACGGTCAATTTTTAATGGGTAAGGGTAGGGTATGGGTAAGATCAATTTTAATGGGTATGGGTATGAAAATACTTCCACCCGACCAGTACCGTACCCATTGACACCCCTACTCACTAATACATAATATAAAATGAGAACAATAATTATATCACGAATGAGAAGGATCGAGCTTATCTCTTTACAAAGGACTTAGGTTTGATTTCTTAAAAATGCTCCTAAAATAACAGATCGGAGTTAATAAAAATTCTTATTCGAAGAAGAAAAATAAAGAAAACATTGAGCAATTATTAACAAGCCATAAATTATCCAAGTCTCTGAAGAAACAAAACACTGAATCTTATCCTCTTTTAATTTGAAACTTTATCACATATTCACATGATGGATTTGTCTTGAACAAATAATGGTTCAGGTTCCCCCAACCGATCTAATAAACTCACTGCCCAAAACCAACCATCTCCTTAACCAAACATAGACCCTTTCACATGACATGCTACTTTTACTGTACTCTTTTTACCCTATAAATACCTCCCAATGTGTCTCCTTCAAAATCATCCAGGAATTGTATACATCTCTATCATGGCTTTCTACCACATTTGCCTCCTTTCCATGTTCATTGCTGTTGCATTTGTGCTTTCATCCAACATTTATACAGTGCATGCCGCTCGCAACCTAGACGTGACACCACAACAAACCTTCCCCGGCATGACGGTACCAAAAATCAACCCCCTCCCAAAAGATCCTGTACCGGAGCTGCCAAAAGTCGACCCCTTGCCGAAAGAACCTTTGCCAAAAGACCCCCTACTGAAAGACCCTGTGGTACCGACCGTACCTAAAGATCCTGTTGTACCAACCCTTCCAAAATTACCCTTCGGCTCGTTTCATTTTCCCACACTCCCAAAGATGCCCGGAGTACCAGAGCCGAAATTTCCAGGTTGGCCCAGAATCCCATGAGCTTCTTGGGCTAAAAAGAAGGCATTTTGCATGGTGCACCTTATGGAAGACAGTGTGCGTGCAAGTGCCTTGTGGAACTAGACCTTAGTAAATCTACTACTGCAGTTTGTTTAAGTATTTCGTATGCGAAAGAAGATCTTGTACTTTTAAATGTTTTGTATGAATAAAGTTATAATTATGACATGCGTTTTTCTTTTCATCTGTTGTGGCCTATGCTTATTGTTCTTGTAACCCCTATAATTTAACACTAGCAAATAGTGGCAAGGAAATCTGATAATTGCATGCATGAAAGTCCCACAGAGCCATAAAGGTTTGTGGTAATAAGAGTTGTCCAATATTATTATGAAAAGAAAAGATTATAACTACATATTAGTATGTGAAACAAAGAATTACTAAGAGCTCCAATTGAGGATGAAAGCCCTGAACTGCTCATTGTCCATCACAGTGACTTTGATCCAAATTTTAACACTCTGTGCGGTCTCAAGAAATGTCGCCCTGTCTTTTTCTCGCAAAACAGGTTCAAAATACATAAACAGCTTGCGGTTAGCATGCATTAAGTTGGCGATATTCTCTTCGAGAATTTTGATTTAAACTTCCAAATATCACCTCGTTCAAAGCTTGGAGGACCCGGGAATAGGGGTGTCAATGATACCTTTTTAACAGTTTACCTATTCCGTACCGTATTTGATAAGATAGTATGATGAGTATGAGTAAGTTTTTTTTTAAGCTTATCAGGTATGGGTAAAAAAGCAGGAAAAGGAAAATTAAATGAACCTGGAAAATGACCTCCCAGACCTAATTTTAGAAGCAGAATCTAGCAGCCCGGACATGTCTCAGGTAGTGGATCTTCTGCTATCATTAAACAGGGAGACTCCCGAGGATATTCGGGATTCTGGAGCTGGCAGCCTTCAAAGTCAAATGTCTGGCGCCGACTTGAATAATGGGGATGATATAAATTGGGAGGAATTAGAGTAATATCCTAATGCAGTTCTAGTCTATTATGCTTTTCTGTTATAGTTCAGTGTTTTTTGGGTAATATAGGCTATAAGCTCTTTGGATGTAGTTCTGTTCTTGTTGTGCTTGTTTAGCTTAGCTATGTTTTTTCTAGTTGCTCTAGTTAAGCATGTCAAATATGTCAGTTCTATTGTAAATGACTCTTATGCTTGACTTTTGGTATCTATTTTGAGTCCCAATCAGGTTCATATGATTTCTAATGAAATCGGTAGAAATATCTACTTTTCTTCAAAAAAAATAAAATGAACCTGGAAAAATAAATGATTCGTGACATGTGATGCACACAAATATATGTTTAAATTTTATTTTGTGTGCATTATAAATAAAACAAAATCATTTGTTCTCATAAAATTAAGCACGCAGATCCACGCTGGAAGGTTTCAGCATGGCAAAAGGTTGCTTCTCATAATCGAGGTGGCAAACATGTAGACAGCATAACATACTTCGAAAATATTGCTGATGTATAACATTGTGCAAGGATAAGCCGACATTTTTATTAATATCTAAAATTAAATACAAATTATTAATTATATTCAGCTTAGCTGGGTATTTTTAAAAATGTCCGAACCGGCCATTTTCTGGCTGGTTGGATTAAAAATTCGGACTGACTATTTTTAAGCCGGTCAGGAGGATTTTTTTTTAAATATTTGTTAGATTATTTCTTTTGATGTATAATTAGCATAAGTATACTAAAATATGCTAAATTACTTGAATTATGTTAAATTAAGCTAAATTAAGCTAAATTATGCTAATTACGTTAAATTATGCTAAATTACTCTAATTACGCTAATTATACTGAAATAGGCTAAATTACGCTAAATTAGGCCTATTTAGTTACATCTTTCATAAATCATAAAAATAGTAATCCAAAAATAGTAAAAATTGGTATTCTACAAGTTCATTATATAACCAATTTACTGAGCTATTTAGATCAAAAAATAGAAATGAAAATCTTAATCGGAAATTTCAACTCAAGATTTGAGGCTCTTTCCTTTATTGTTTGGCAATTATGAATTTTGAAAAACAGCAAAGTCGTCACCGACGCATGCATATTTTCACAAGCTTTTTGAAAAGTGATCATTTGCTGAAATCGGACACTCGAGCGCCGTTTTATAGCCGTTTAAAGTTTCGTCGTCGTTTTTCACCTTCTCAGTGAAGATATCATCTCTATTAGTGTAATTTAGCATAATTTAGCGTAATTTAACATAGTTTCAAGTAATTTAGCGTATTTTTATATAATTATGCTAATACATCAAAATAAATAATCTAACAAACTTTTCTAAAAAAAAAAAAAAACCTCCTGGCCGGTCCTAATTTAAATCTCAACCGGCCATTTTTTTGCCAGCATTTTAAAAAATATCCAGCTAAGCTGGGTATAATTAATAATTTGTATTTAATTTGGATATTAATAAAAATGTCGGAAGGATAAGCTTGTCATAGAGGATTAACTTGGTGGCGGAGCTCAATTTGTATTTTGATAGGCTATAGTACACACTATTAAATTTTCTTAATGAATGATTCTTTATAAGTAAGTTCAGAAATATTTGAAAGGCTGATCACCAATTTTAACTAAAATCCCTTTAAAATATTATATAACATCGAAAATTTTGGAGGCAGCAGTTGGCTCTAGTTTCTATTAAGATCCGCCCGTGAAGTAACTAACAGAGAAAAGAAAAAATACAGAGAATGAATAGAAATGAGCAATTAGGAAGCAACCTTAGAAGACTTTAAAGAAAGTAAACACTTAAATGTAATGTTATCCTTTCCCTTTAAACTTAGAACTACATTTGGTCTTGAACTAACAACCATACTCGATTCCCAACAAACAACCAATCTACTAAACATTTAAAGCTTACACACAGCAAATACATACAAGTACTTTAATCAATTATTTAACCAATTACATTCCCTTTTCCGTGACTCAGTTTTGCCCTAGAAAATATAAATACAACCCAAAATGTCTCCTTCAAAATCATCCCACGAATATTGTACATCTCTATCATGGGTTCCTACAACACTTGCTACTTCTCATTCTTCCTTGCTATTGCTCTTTTTTTTTCGTACAACATTGACACACTGCATGCCGCTTGCAACCTAAATTTGATGCTACAACAGACCTTCCCAGGCCTGACTGAACCAAAAATGAACCCTCTGCCAAAAGATCCCTTACCAGTACCAGAGCTGCCAAAAATCGAACTCTTGCCGAAAGATTCCCTGCTGAAAGACCCGGTGATACCGACCATACCTAAAGATCCTGATGTTCCAAATTTTTCGAAGCAGAAAGTATTACCAATACTGCCAAAGCCTGAACACTTGCCAAAATTACCTTTTAATCCATTCCATTTTCCTTTATTTCCATTTTCCTCAATTACTAATTCCTGTGCCTCACTTTCCTATTGGTCCCAAAATACCATGAAGGCCTTGGGCTTTAAGGGGCCACTGTGCATGGTGCTTCCTCATGGAAGGCAGTGTACAAGGGCCTTGTGAAACTAGATCTCAGTTTAGTTTCCTTCGAATTCAGTAATTCTATTACTGCTGTGTGTTCATACATGTTTCATCTGCAAACGATCTTGTAATTAAGTTGTTTGGTATGAAAGCTTTAATATTATGACCTTGGTTTAATTGGTTCCCCTGTTGTGATGTATTTAATGTTCTTGGCTTATTTGTGGTACTATAGAGCTCAATTTAATCATAAGCAATTACATTATAGTCCCATAGATATTTGTGGATTGTTGAGTAGAGACACTATATTGAAACTAATTTTATTTCTCACTCTAAACTATTCTTACAACTACACCTCTACTAAATATTTCCTACACCTCTAATCTACTATCACTCTTAGCTAGAAGAGAAATTGCTTGATTTGCTTGATGCAAAATGAAGACTAAGGATCCCTATTTATACTAGCTAATGGAGTACTCTAGAGACTAGATATTTTGTTTATTTCTATTTTTAATTTAACCTACATTGCAAAGTCGGTTTGAATTTTCTGGAGAAATCTCCGCAGCTCTAGTTATTTATCAAATATTTGGGCTGGGCCTTACGGTGCTGACTTCAACACTCCCCCTCAGCACCGACTTCTTTGAGATCTCCGATCGACTGATCATTCCAAGTTGTGCACGCATCTCTTCAAACTTCTTTGTATTGAGACCCTTTGTGAAGATGTCTGCAACTTGTTCTTCTGTTGGCGTCAGCTCCATGTGAATCTCACCTTGAAGGACTTTCTCTCGTATGAAGTGATAGTGTACTTTTATATGTTTGGTCCTTGCATGGAACGCTGGATTCTCTGCTAGGCATATGGCTGACCTGTATTCACAATGAAGTGTTACTTGATCGATTTGTTAGTGAAGATCCTTAAGCAAGCGTATCAACCACGTGCTCTCTTGTGCTGTCATAGCCGTTGCTCTGTATTCTGCTTCGGTTGTTGAGAGTGATACGGTAGGTTTCTTTTTCTGCACCAGGACACAGTTCCTGATCCTAGAATGAAGACGTAGCCAGTTGTCGATCGCCTAGTATCACAATCTCTGGCAAAGTCAACATCGCAGTAACCCGTCACTTGGCATTCTCCTCCTTTGTGGTACATGATGCCATAGTCCAAAGTACTCTTTATGCATCGGAGTATCCTCTTGATAGCTTCGAGATGTGGTTTCTTTGGGCTCTGCATATGACGACTTGCTACTTCAACTGCATAAGCTATGTCTGGTCGAGTAAGCGTCAGATAGATGAGACTACCTACCAATTGTCGATACATCTTGGTATCTTCTAGATTATTTCCTTCTCCAGCGCAAAGCTTGATGTTCGGCTCCATTAGTGTAGACAATGACTTGCACTCCAACATGCCGCAAGTCTCTAAAAGATCTTTTGCATACTTGTGTTGGCACACGAAGGTACCTTCTTTAGTCTTCTCTACCTCGATCTTAAGAAATGCTTCAGCTCTCCAAGCTCCTTCATCTGAAACCGGACTGATAGGTCTTTGTTTGTTGAATCTCCTCAGTGAGGTCTCCAGTCAAGATGAGGTTGTCCACATATACCAAGATTATAGCGAGCATACCTCCGATGTCTTTGATGAATAGACTCGAGTCTGATGTTGCCACTATGTAGCCACTTTGTACGAGAAACTCTGCAAATTTTTCCGTACCATGCCCTTGGAGCCTGTTTTAGCCCATACAATGCTTTCTTGAGCTTGCACACGTACTCTGGTTGGGTCTTACTTTTGAACCCTTGCGGTTGATCCATGTAGATGTCTCGATCAAGCTCACCGTGTAGAAAAGCATTCTTCCCGTCCATTTGCCACAGCTTCCAACTTTTGGTTGCTGCTAGCGCTAGAAGGACTCGCACTGTTGTTATCTTTACCACCGGACTGAATGTCTCATCATAGTCCATCCCATACTGTTGTAAAAATCCTCATGCGACGAGTCTAGCCTTGTACCTATCGATTGAACTGTCTGCTAGGATCTTCACCTTGTACACCCACTTGCACGAGATCAACTTTACTCCTTCTGGCTTGGACATCAGATCCCATGTCTGATTCTGCCGTAATGCCGTCATCTCCTCCTCCATTGCTTTCCTCCATTTGCTGCTCTTAGATGCTTCTTCGTAGTTTACCGGCTCTGATTCCTCCTTAATGAGTGCAACATTTGCGTACTTTGAGTATGGTCACCTTTATCTTATTGACCTTCGTAGTGGTGGAGGCATTTCTTTTTCTTCTTCTGGCAGATGCGAAGTCACTTCTTCATCTTCGTCGTGTTCTCCTGTTTGGTCTTAGAGGAGATTGGACTTAAGTCTCCTGATTTTTTCTTGTTGCATCTTCAATACTTGCCTCGAGATCTTTTGTTTCTGTTTGGACCACATTTTTGGATGGCCACCACATTGAGACTTCGTCAAACATCACATTTCTTGAAGTGTAGATGGTCTTCTTGTCGGATCACATCACCTCCAGCCCTTTCGCTGCTCGTCATAACAGATGAAGATGTATCGTACTACCTTTTTATCGAATTTTGTTCACATATGATTAGGCATAAACACACAGCACACACACCCAAAAACTTTGAAATGTCCTATAGTGGGTTTAATCTTCCAGGGCTTCTGAAATAGTGAGACGAAACCCATCTTTTCCTGTAGCAGATGGTTGATGATGTAGGCAGCGGTTCTCATGCTCTCGGCCCAAAACCTCCCTGGCACATTTTGGGCATGTAGCATGCTTCGGCAGACTTCTACTAAGTGTCGGTTCTTTCTTTCAGCTACACCGTTTTGTTGAGGGGTGTTGAGGCATGTCAGTTGTCTCTTGATCTTGTGCTCCTTTAGGTATACGTCAAACTCGTGAGACACATACTCTCTTCTATTATCCGTACGGAGGCACTTCACTTTCTTGCTGAGTTCACTCTCCACATTCTCTTTGAATTCTTTGAATTTGGAGAATGTCTCAGATTTCTCCTTCATGAAGAATATCCACACATACCTTGAGAAGTCATCGATAAAAGTCACCATATACTTGGACTCGCTTATTGATCCTTGTCTTACGGGACCAAAGACATCTGAGTGTACCAGCTCCAAAGGCTCCTTTGCTCGATACTTTGAGGGTTGGTAGGGAAGTTGGTGAGCTTTACCGAATTGACAGCTGACACATATGGTGTTGGTCCGAACCTCAACTTTAGGTAGTCTGTGACCATCGACTTCTCAACCATCAGCTTCAACTCGTGATAACTTACATGCCCCAGTCGTGCGTGCCAGAGATCAGCTGTCTTGTTCCTCCGAGTCTTATCCATGTACACTGATTCTACTGACATTACGTAGATTGACTCCAACTTTTGTCCCTCCATTATTGGCGTGCCCGAAGCTTTAAGGCTGCAATAGACTTGTACTTCTTACAGCCCGAACAACACGTAATTTCCTTGCACCGTTAGTTGTGAAATTGACAGTAGATTCTTCTTCATGCCGGGAACGTGATATACTCCATGTAGTTGGATTAGTTAAGAATTGTAGCGGGGAGCTCTCATTGTCTTATCGATGTAGTTGATTGGCAGCTTAGAGTTATTAGCTATCACAATCACTTGTCTTCCCTTATACTTCTCCAACTCTTCTAGTTTTTCAATGTCCCTGGTCATATGGTTTGAGCAACCAGAATCAATGATCCAGTCACTCTCGTAGTTAATTCTCTTTGTCTTTGATGCCGCCATTAGAGCAACCTCATCATTCTCCTCCTTCTCCTCTTCTACGGTTGCGACTGCATATGCTGCTTCTGCATCCCAGTCTTCTTCACTGCCACAACTTTCTTGGCCTTTAGCTTGTTGTGGGTTGCTTGAGGTTGCCACATTCCATTGGCCTTGTTGAAAATAATCCAAGTCAGCAATGAATACGGACCGTATCAGCCAATACGGACCGTATCAGCCAATAAAAGATGCAATTTTTTATATTTCGGTTTTAGAGCAGTTTTATTTTCTGTTTAGAGTTAATTGTAAACTTATGCAGCAAGTTATCTATTTAGACATGTGCAGGAAAGTAGTGGGTAGTTTTTAATTAATATGTCATGTAGTGGGTTGGTTATAGGTTAGTTATAGCAAAGTTAGTGGAGTTAGTGGGGTGCGAAATGAGGGATATGCACCACTATAAATATCGGATCTGTTTATGTTAATTAAATCAATAAAAAAAATGGAGTTGTGAAAATTTCGGCTGCTGCCCTGTTTTCTATTTTTTCCTCTTTTCCGAAAAACTCCCAACAAAATTGGTATCAGAGCAAGGTGAGAGATCAAGGCAGATCCGACCAAGCCAAAGGTGAGAGATCAAGGCAGATCCGACCATGGCCGACGCAGGCAACAACACCACCATTAGCATGTCAAATCAGATGGTACCTTTGTTCAAGGGTGAGAATTACGAATTCTGGAGCATCAAGATACGAACTATGCTGAAATCTCATGGCTTGTGGGAACTAGTAGACAAGGGAATACCGAATCCTGATCCGACACCAATCGACACAGCCAAGCGAGATGCAAAGGCGCTCTTCTTCATTCAACAAGCAGTACATGAGTCGGTGTTTGCAAAGATTGCAGCAGCAGAAACAGCAAATCAGGCTTGGACAACTCTGAAAACCGCATTTCAGGGAAGTTCCAAGGTGGTAGCCATCAAGTTGCAGGGCTTGAGACGGGAGTTTGAGACATTGAACATGAAACAAGGCGAGTCAGTTCAATCCTTCTTCACGCAAGTTACAACAATAGTCAACCAAATCCGAAGTTGTGGAGAAGATCTTCCCAAAAAGACGGTTGTGATGAAGGTGTTGCGCAGCCTTACAACAAAGTTTGATCATGTGGTCGCGGCGATCGAAGAATCCAAAGATCTGTCCACTTACACGTTTGATGAGTTAATGGGATCACTGCAGGTCCATGAAGTTCGTCTCAACAGATCAGAAGTGAAGGATGACACCAAAGCTTTCTATACCAATGGCAATTCCTCAAGAAGCCAACAGCAAGGCAGAGGTAGAGGCCAAGGTTACGGCAGAGGTCGAGGCAGTCAAGGCGGCAGAGGCAGAGGCAAGCCGAGTTACAATCAACCGCATTCTAATCAACCGAAGAAAGATGTAGAATGCTACTACTGTCACAAGAAAGGGCATATGCAAGCCGATTGCTACAAGAAACAGAGAGAAGAAGGTCAAGATGTGGAGTGCTATTACAGCCACAAGCCCGGTCATGTGCAGGCCGACTGCTACAAGAAGAAAAGAGAAGAAGGACAGGCAAGTTTTGTTGAAGAGAAGAACAATCAGTCACAGTTGTTCATGGCCAAAACCTATGAAGAATCAGATGCGAGTCAAATCTGGTTTTTGGACAGCGGGTGCTCAAACCATATGACGGGTTTCAAACATCTATTTGATGAATTAGATGAGTCATACAAGAAAGCAGTAAAGCTTGGTGACGATAAAGAGATTCATGTTGAAGGAAAAGGAAGAGTAGCGGTGCAGACCAGCAGTCACAATACACGGATGCTACATGATGTGTACTATATTCCTCAACTGTCCCAAAACCTACTCAGCATCGGTCAGATGATGGACAGCGGGTGTACCATCAAGTTTGAAGGCGACAATTGCAGAATTGTAGATGCAGCCACGGATCAGACGATGGCAACAATCAAGAAGACACGAAACAACCTGTTCCCTCTGGAGATAGCCAAGGTGAAAGACAAGGCACTTGCAGCCAAGGAGATTAGTTCCAGCGAGTTATGGCATTTGAGGTATGGTCATCTAAACATGAATGGTTTGAGATTGTTGAATCAAAAGAAAATGGTGAATGGGTTACCCGAAATTGGTGAAATCGGGTTATGTGAAGGATGTGTGTTTGGCAAGCAATCGAAGCTGCCATTTCCAAAAGATCAGTCGATGCGTGCAACCAAGGTACTTGAGTTAGTGCATACTGATTTGTGTGGACCCATGGAGGTTGAATCAATGGGAGGAAGCAAGTATTTTATGCTGTTTATTGATGATTACAGTAGGATGACCTGGGTTTATTTCCTTAGCTATAAAAGTGAAGCGTTTGGGCTGTTCAAAAGGTTCAAAGCCATGGCAGAGACGCAAACAGGGGCTAGGCTGAAAGCTCTAAAATCAGATCGCGGTGGTGAGTTTCAATCAAAAGAATTCAAGCAGTTTTGTGAGAAAGAAGGGGTGCTACAGCAGCTGACCACTCTATACACACCTGAGCAAAACGGTGTCGCTGAACGCAAGAACCGCACGGTAGTAGAACTAGCAAGAAGTATGCTGAACTCTAAAGGTATGCCGAATAGTTTTTGGGCTGAAGCAGTAGCAACAGCGGTATATGTTCTAAATCTGTCACCAACCAAGGCAGTGATGAACAAAACACCATTTGAAGCGTGGTTTGAAAGGAAGCCAAGTGTGGGGCATTTGCGTGTTTTTGGGTGCATTGCTTACACTCTCATAAGTGCACAAAACCGAAAGAAACTGGACTCAAAATCTGAAAAGTGTGTGTTCATTGGGTATTGCATACAATCTAAAGGTTATAGGTTGTTTAATCCGGTGACAAAGAAGATTATAGTCAGTAGAAATATCATGTTTGATGAGAATGGTAGTTGGAATTGGTATATGGAGAAAGACAACACACCAATAGCAGAAATAGAAGATGAAGAAGAAGAAGGCAGCGGTGAGCAGCCGCAAAGCAGTCCAAGCTCGAGTAGCACATCACATCGGATGGTTGATCCGGATACACAAGGAAGAAAGGTACGATCCTTACAAGAATTGTATGAAGCAACTCAGGTTATGTATGTAGCAGATCCATTGTCCTATGAAGAAGCCGTAGAAAGAAAGGAATGGGTGCAAGCAATGAAAGAAGAAATGAGTTCAATCGAGCAAAACCAAACCTGGAAGTTGGTGGAATTACCAAAAGATCGCAATGCAATTGGAGTTAAATGGGTTTACAAGACTAAATTTGGTCCAGATGGCAGTGTATTAAAATACAAAGCGAGGTTAGTGGCAAAAGGATATGCACAAAAGCAAGGCATAGACTATGAAGAGACGTTCTCCCCGGTGGCAAGATTTGAAACGGTTCGGTTGTTGATTGCAATGGCTGCCCAATTGAGACAACCTATCTATCAATTTGATGTGAAGTCAGCATTCCTCAATGGTGAACTAAAAGAAGAGGTTTATGTTGAGCAGCCGGAAGGGTTTGTGGTGAAGGGAAAAGAACAGTGGGTGTACCGTTTGTTCAAAGCATTATACGGCTTGAAGCAGGCTCCTCGTGCATGGTACAGTAAGATTGATGCACATTTTCAGAAATTGGGATTTGAGAGAAGCAAGAATGAGCCTAATCTCTATGTCAAACGCAAAGAAAAAGGAGGTTTAATAGCGGTATGTCTCTATGTTGATGATATGATTTATTTTGGCACAGATGACGCAATGGTGAAGGAGTTTAAAGAGCAAATGATGCGTGTGTTTGAGATGACCGATCTAGGAGTAATGCAGTACTTTCTAGGTCTGGAGGTTGAACAAGAGAAGGGAAAAATCTTTGTGTCCCAACGCAAGTATGCAAGAGACTTGGTAGAAAAGTTCGGATTAAAAGATTGCAATCCCGTACTAATTCCAATGAATACAAACGAGAAGTTGACAGCTATTGATGGAACCGGAGCAGCAGATGCAACTCGGTTTAGGAGTTTGGTGGGAGGTCTGTTGTACTTGACGCACACAAGACCAGACATCACACATGCAGTTGGAATGGTTGCGAGATACATGCAGAATCCAACTAAACAACACATGGGAGCAGCAAAGCGAATTCTTAGGTACATTGCAGGTACAACAAGCTATGGTCTGTGGTACAAGGGTGTTGATGAACCGTGTTTGATAGGCTACAGCGATAGTGATTGGGCAAGCAGCATAGATGATCGAAAAAGCACAACAGGTCAGGTGTTCTTCTTTGGCAACAGTGTAATAAGTTGGAATTCGAAGAAACAGTCAACAGTTGCACTATCAACCGCAGAAGCTGAGTACAATGCAGTAACATCAGCAGCATGCCAAGGTGTATGGTTAAGGCGCTTATTGGAAGAGTTAGATTGTGAGCAGAAAGGTGCAACAATACTCTATTGTGATAATCAGTCGACAATTGTAATTAGTAACAACCCGGTGCATCACAACAGAACAAAGCACATAGACACTCGGCTCCATTTCATACGAGATATGATTGAGCAAAAGATGATAGAGTTGCAGTATGTGAACACGAACCAGCAAGTTGCAGATGTGCTGACCAAATCACTCCCACGAGAGAAGTTTAACTGGTGTCGAGACATGATGAATGTGCTGGACTTTGGATTAAGGGGGGGTGTTGAAAATAATCCAAGTCAGCAATGAATACGGACCGTATCAGCCAATACGGACCGTATCAACCAATAAAAGATGCAGTTTTTATATTTCGGTTTTAGAGCAGTTTTATTTTCTGTTTAGAGTTAATTGTAAACTTAGGCAGCAAGTTATCTATTTAGACATGTGCAGGAAAGTAGTGGGTAGTTTTTAATTAATATGTCATGTAGTGGGTTGGTTATAGGTTAGTTATAGCAAAGTTAGTGGAGTTAGTGGGGTGCGAAATGAGGGATATGCACCACTATAAATATCGGATCTGTTTATGTTAATTAAATCAATAAAAAAAAAAATGGAGTTGTGAAAATTTCGGCTGCTGCCCTGTTTTCTGTTTTTTCCTCTTTTCCGAAAAACTCCCAACAGGCCTTTCTTCTTTTTGTGCCAGCAATCTCGTGCGTGTCCCTCTTACCACAGTTGTAGCATCAATAATCTTGATCTTCATTGCTCCTGAGCTGGTTTCATGCCCCTCCTGAAGCGTGACTCCTCTGATTTGGCCTCCTTTGTTGGTTTGGCTTGCCTTCAAATTTTGGCTTGGATTTGTTGTTTGGTCGACCCTTCTTTTGACTGCTGAATATAGCCTCTTCTTCCAATCTTGATGAGACTCCATTTGTCTGCTTTGTCAAAGCATCTTGGTTGGCGAGCATATTTTCCAACTCTATCAATGTCAGTTGAGTTGACCATCCTCAAATGGCAGCCATAAACCCATTATACTCGGGTCTTAGGCCATGTGTAATTATCCTCCTCATCCGTTGCTCGCTAATCTTCTCTTCAGGGTCGATTGTACATCTAAAGTCTAAACTAAGAATAGATAATGCATCCTAAATGTAAATAAAGTAACATAATCCAATATCAATATAATCACGTATTAAAATACTAAGAGTTACATTTAATAAGCATATATTGCATTAAAGCTTCATTAATGTTTTCATCAACATGACTTTTATGATTAATTTGATTGCATAATTTACGATTCTAATATGCAAAAAATATTTTAGTTGGTTGATATTAATATGATGACGGAGAAAAAAAAAGAATCTTGTAGTATCATGAAGACTGAAAGGTTCCCTCTTGGCGAGTTATAGCAAGATATATCAAATTGGCCGGGCAGTTAGGAGGCCAAGTAAATTTAAAACACGCGGGGAGGAACTATGTCAAGCAAGCACACAACTTGGCGAATTGGGCAAGAATCAGGAGAGTTAATTCCAGTGGCAAACTGAGTTCTAGATTCATGAACGAGCTCGGATTGCAAAATAGGACAGACCAGGCTTTATTTGAGTAAACTCAGGATACTAAACCTTCATGTCTTGGATGATAGCACCAAGCTGCTCACTTTGATCACGTAGAGATTCGATCTCATTGTTAAAATCCTGTATGGCATGAACCAATTCTCCTTCCACAGCAGCTCCTGGTGCAATCTGAACCAATTTTGCCATGCAATCCTTTTAACTTGAAAATTCCCATGCATCTTAGAAAGAGTGAAGCCTCACTTGTGCAATGGAGCACACAAACTCGGCTTGCTAATGAAAATGCAGTCAATTTCTCAATCTTTGAAAGGTAATCAACTCATCCAGAGTTCGCATTAACCGGGCTTCACATAAATTTATGATTTTGCTTCAATTCGGCTATTTAAATTTTCATTCCCTGATTTTATGATTTGCTTCAATTAGAACTTGATTGCATAACAATGGCTGAACACAATTAAGCTACTAAAACACTAAAGAAAAAAAGAAAGACCAGAAATCAACTAGTACAGATAAATGTGGGCCCGCGCGTACCGGTAAAAGACAGACAAATGGATAGCTTGCTTTGGTACCATGAGTTGCTCTGGAGTGGCGGTAAGGAGAGCGTCGATGCATTCGCACTTTCTGAACAGCTCGACTCGTGACATGGCACCTCTTCTTTTCTACCGTACACTCTCTGAGGTACCTTTTATACAGCCGCCTCTGCCTTCTTCTGGAAAGATTTTGATGGATCAAATGAATTAAACTAACAACAAAATAGTAATCCAGTAAGAGAGATGAAGAAAGAGTTACATGGAGTTTATCCATGGAAAGTATGGTAATACAATTCAACCACCTCTTATTCTTGATTTATTTTGGTTTTACATTCTAGAATTTCGGTTTAGGCGTTTTTGACTTTTCATGGGGAGTAGCATAAGGAAACCAATTTTGATTTTTAGCCACTTTGATATTTTAAGAAATGCGCTCAGTTGGTGTGGCGGGCTTTGTGAACTCAGCCCGGCCCGGTAAGAAAAATGGGGACGGGTGAGGGGAATTCGGATCCAGTGAAGTAACTCAATTTTTGGGTTTTAAATCGGAACTGTCCAATTCGAATCCGAGACCATCCATTCCGAAGTGGAGCGCACACATTCTGACGACGGATTCGAATCTCAAAACAATCTCGAGCGACAGAATCGAATCGGACGGTCCCAATCGAAAACCCAAAAGTTGGGTTACTTTAGGGGATCCGGACCCCGGGTGAGGGGGGTAGTTATCCTCTGCGGAGTTCTATAAAACTCCGCAGGTGCGGAGCAAATGAACGGACCAGATTAACTCTCAGCCGCTTTGTGATCGGGTTAACGGAGGGGGCAGTATTATTGTGCTTTTAGATTCGTGCAAAGTTAAAACTAACGGACTACTAACGGATCAGATTAAAAGAACCGCAGCAGAGGATAACGTTCCGGGTGAGGGGGTGTAGGGTGAAGATTTTAACCGAGTAGTTTTAGCTGTATCATACAGCGTACGGACGGTAGAATTAAAAGAGTGTTGCACAGAGTCCTAAAAATTCATCCAAAACTTCCACGTTAACTTGAATCTTACCAATAAAATTAAACTAAACAAGACTTTTGGTCTGTTTCTGAGTTAAACCCTAGGCTTTTTTTCTCTATATAATTTCAGCCTATCAATCTTGTAGAAAGAAATATTAAAGGGGTTTATCTGCATATTTTTAATGTTCACAATATTATTTTTCTTATATTTATTTAGACTAAATAACAATAAGTACTAAAAAAATACTGTAAACACAATTAATTTACTTCTGTTAAATTTGTAATGGTAGGTGTGGTGACAACAACAAAAATCATGATTTTAAAATGGTTGTATTTTTTTGTTTTGGTGAATAAGAACAGCTTGTTATATAATTATCATCACACTATTTCTTTCAAGCAATAAGTTGTTGCGTGTTAAGACCTTTTCTTTCAAGCAAACAATGTATAATTTTCTTTTTAAATGTAAACCCAATTCAACGTTGAATTTCTACATAATTAATATCTGTGGAAGAAAATTTATGAAAATACTCCCCACCATCAAAATCAACCTTCGCATCTTTCCGAAATCGTAACTTCAGATCCAATAACAACCGAATACAATACAGGCCGGTATTCTGGCCAATGAGCCCAATCATATCTGGCCATCGACTAAAGACATTTCAGTGCTGCTACCAAGTTTTATCAGTTTAAAACAGTGTTGTAAATAACAGTATGTGGTCAGACGGACCGTGTACTTCTAAGCAATTAATTGGTATGCGGCTGATTAATCGGAATTATACGGATAATTTAATGTTTTTATTAAATTTATGTTTATATATATATCATAATTTATTAAAAATAATTTATTTAAATCATTAAACTTATTAAATAAACTTAATTTAACTTAGTTTTATATTATAACATGACATTACGCTTATTTCTTCTTAACACATAAGCATTTTACATGTAAGTATTTAATGAAAAAATAAATTTGAAAATTAAGTTTTTTCAAATACTAATTAACATATTATTTGAAATAATTAAAACATTCCAACATAAAATCACTTAACATAATTGAACACATCGTACTAATTGAAAAACTTACATCTGTAAGTAAGAAAAATATATGGTATATAAATAATAAAAGAATTAATCAATTTCAAAGTAAGTAAGAAGTAAAAAATATATATAAAAAATATTGGATGTATATCTAAGCACAAATAAAACTACAATATAGGATTTATTAACCTTATTATTACACACTATCACAGAAAAAAAAATAATGTGAAAATAAATATTCACTGGAATAAACGGGAATAAACGGAAATAAATGAGAATAAACGGACGTAAATGGTACGGCCGATTAATCATTTTCATCCGCAAATAGGCATCCGTTAAGTGTATTAATAACGGTTTGGCCGCGTTAACGATTAAACGGCCGTTTAATCGGCCGTTAAACTGTTTTTCACAACACTGGTTTAAAATTTTAATGGTAATCTTGTCCCAAATTTGCTTAATCAGTGAACTAAAATGTTCCACTTTTAACTGTAGTATATTTTCTTTTTCTGGAATTGCAAGGCAAGAAGAAGTGCCAACTTGTTGTTTACATTGTGATCTGTTATTTTTTCTTTTCTGTCGCTCGTACACACACGCACACAAATGCAATTTTTTTTGTTATATACACTACTACAGAAAAAGAGATTGCAGACGGACATTACCGGAAGAGCAACACGGATTTCCCTGCCGTGTATGAGTTGAGGGTGTATAAAAGGTACCCTCTATAGACACGGATATTTACCCGTGTATATCTAACGCTTTCTACACGGATTACCAAATAAACAGCCGTGAACATACACCTGCCTGTGGCGCTCTCCATATAACCGAGCAAAACGGATATTACGTAAACGACCGTGTACGACTACTCTTTATTCACGGACAATGCAACTAAATGTCCGTGTCGGTTACTTTATCTACACGGACATTTAGTTGTATATCCGTGTCCCCTCTCTTAACAAATCAATAAAAAATAAAATAATCCTTGTATCTCCGAACTCGTTCTACACGGACATTAGTCAGAACAACCATGTCGAATTACTCTAGCTACACGGACGTTTAATTTCATATCCGTGTCCTGTCATAACTATCGTACACGGACAAATATAAAATAATCGGTGTAGACACCGAAAACGATCTACACGGGTTTTTGTTAAATAACGGTGTCAATTATTGTTTTCTACACGGACTTTTAACTTCATATCCGTGAAGCATTCTTAACTATCATACACGGACTATATAAAAGAATATCTGTACTCATTTCTACACGGTTGTTTGTTTAACAACGGTGTGGAATTACTGTGTTTTACACGGACGTTTAGTTTCATATCCGTGAAGTTCTCTTAACTACCATACACGGACTATATAAAAGCATCCGTGTAGCTCTCTGTGCACATGCACGGGCTTTTGTTTAAAGTAGCGTTTGCTTTGACACGGACTTATAATTCACATCCGTGTAGGTATCGTAACTATACACGGACAAATATAAAATAATCATTGCTCACTCAACTCGTTCTACACGGGCTTTCGTTTAATATCCGTGTAGAATTGTCCCATTTTTTTTTCTTGATTTTTTTCATTTATGGGCTAGCCTCCAGTTTAATTTACTAGCCAGTTTTCCTACAAAATTCATATACCATTCTGTTTTGCTAGCCAGTTTTCCAGATAATTTGACATTAAATTATGCTTGCTAAATTCATATATACACTAAATTGTTATACAAATCCATGTTGAGCATTACAATATTCAGATAGAAACCATCTTGCCCAGCTACATCTTACAAAGTCGATCTGCTCCTTGCTGTACTCGGTTTGCTTTGATGGTTGCTACAATTATAATTTGGTATTAGTTAGTAACAATAAAAGGTAGATGCAAGACAGTCGCAAATATCAATTGCTAATTTAATGAAATGAGAATTATAAGTAAGCATAATATGAAAATATCAATTGCTATGATATAGGCACAATTAATATGAATTACATACCACATCTGGAAATTTGAATTGCATTCTTTCGACAAAGATAAACATGGAAATCATCATGTAATATCCGCATTCCCAATCCGCCTCCTGTTGCAGGCTCTACAATTTACATCTAGCGGCCTATGTTAGAATGACAATAATTTTTTGAACAAAATATGAAATTATAGAATTGTGTTGTGCTCACCGGCCACCACCTCCAAGTCAACCTCTTTCCCATTTTCTTGTCCTTGCTGCGCAATCCTCCTTGTGTAACGTATGTAGCAAAAGCCCTTACAAAATGGAGTGACTCTAATTAGCAATTCCGCAATTTGTTATAATTGAGAAAAAATCAAACATAGTGAAAGATTATTGCTTACTTTTGCACATACGGGAAGATTGCTTCTTTGCACGTGCTAAATCCGATCTTTTTGGGTTGCAAAGAATCCACGACGTAAACCGCACTCAGGCAAGGCACAATGATGATCAAACACCAGTGTCCCCTATGGGAGGAGAAGAATTATAGGATCTTAGCATACAGTACCCAGATATTTTGGCATATATAATAGTGAGACACGTGTTTGCTTGACTTGATGGTGTGATTTCAATTATTTATATATTTAATCACAAGGTTAGAACTAACATCTGGTGGTATGGCAAGAGAAGAAATCTCTTCTTCGCCTTAGCAGCTTGGAGCATCGCACCACACAGGTAATCCGTAGCCACCTTCGGAGCATTTTTCACGTTCGACGCACTAAGTACACTGGGGTCCAGAAAAGCACACAAGTTCTGTTTGCCCTTGTAGTGAGTACTATTGATTAGCCTCCTGAAAAATTATCATATGACATTAGAATATATTCTTCAGTGCTATACACATGATATAAATAATTTTTGGTCACTAACATGAGGAAAATGGTGATGTGCCCCACGGAGAGCCATTTATCGGACCCCGAGGCATGTAGTAAGTCCTTGAAGTCAGTGAACGACAGCAGTACAACCGAGCCGTCGTGTAGAAATATCCCCGGAGGGACAGGTATGACGACTTCCGTCATGTCCTTGGGTGCCGCCATCAAGCGGTCGTGCAAATCCCGCAAATCCTTTCCGGGAAGGAGCTTGTATTCTTCCTCGGTGAGCAGACGAGGTGGAGGTCCTGCTGGTTGGACAGGAGGGTCATGGCCTGCTGGTCCGGCAGTAGGGTCAGCAACTACTGGTCTGGCCGTAGGGTCATGGCCTGCTGGTTGGGCAGTAGGGTCAGCAACTGCTGGTTGGGCATCAGTTGCTGACCCTGTTGCCGGAGCAGCAGTTGCTGCTCCGGCAGCATGGTCAGCAACTGTTTGGGAAGGTCCTTCTGCTTCGTCCCTCCGTACCGGTGACATCACACCCTCCGTGCGACTACCACCATCTCCTACTGTCTGTATCGAAATTTTTTACCTTTTTCAAGTATTTGAAAAGGAAGTGCTTTGAATGTAACAAAATAACTTGACTATTTATGCATTACCTGATCCAAAATAATCTGATTCTTGGGCCATTGCACGAATGACAGCCGGGCATCTTCGACATAGAGCATGCCATTCTCGGGTCTTTGGACAGGAAGAGGTACGCGCTCCCATCCCTCCACGACATTGTCAATCTGTACGGCGGCATGGCCGGGAAGTAGCTGCTCATTGTGCACTTTGTCGGCTGCTGGATGTACCATGCCCTTAGCAACAATCAGAGGCTTACTCCCGAGCCACAGCATGAGTTCGCATGCTGTGGCGTCCTGCAATTTCATGCAAGTAGTTATTTTTAAATTGAAATATTGTCCAACAAGTAGTAATTGCCTTTAGAATACGAACAAGTAGTGATTACCTTTAGATGATCCAAATCGTATCCGAACGTCCCGGATGCCTGACTACTTCGTCGAACTCCCGTCGGGGTGGGAGGTGCTTGCTCGGCTGGCTGCGCCATAGCTGTAAAAATCGGCACGCAACCTTGTTTCCAACTCCTCCATCTTTGCGTGGTACTCGGCGCTCACCTCCTTGCGTATCTGCGCAACTATCTCGTCTTTGTTCACTTTCGCACGAGATTTCCTTCGAGGCTTTGGTCCATTGAATACGTCCTTCCAGCCCCTGTAGGCACCTACGCCCCTTACTCGATCAGGGTGTTCTGGATTCCCGAGCGCTATGGACAAGGAGTCATCTTGCCTTTCGACCGACCGGGCACCGGAATTGACCTCCTCCTCCACCTCCAACTGTGAATAGAAAAATTAGTTATAGCAAAAGAATTAGTGATGTACACAAAGTTTTTAACACGCTTGAATTACACATAGTTCTAACGAACGACTCTTACCATTCTCTGAGCCACGGGTCGCAACGTGGGATGTAGTACTATCCTCCCGTCAGTGGTTAACTCGGACCTTGCCAACGTCCAATTTTGGGCCCTAGTATTTTTTATCCTAACCACGGGTGAGTCAACGTCTTTGTTCAACTCCAGTATTTTAGCCCACTCCTCCCTTTTACCCTGGTAACCACCCGACCCCAACTTGTGCGGATACTTGTTCATTGCAACGATCCTGCTGCCCTCCTCCCTTTTTTTCTTCACACATCAAATTAAGTAAAAAAATTAGCCTAGCTACTATTTTCCATTTATTAAAAAGTAAACAAACCAATTAAAAAGCAAACAAAAAAAATTACAAGTTGTGAGTGGAACACCATTTCAACTTCATATTAATTCAGTTATTCAAAATAAACACCATTTTCACATTTAGATATGATTGGAACAACAGCAACAGGGTGTCTATTTCGGACACCATTTACCAACATAATTCAAATCGATAAAGGAAAAAAAGGTAATTTTGCTGAATTTACATACCTTGAACTCGTCCGTGCTCTTCATCTCCACAAACTTCTCCCACTTCTCTTGAGTCAGCCAAGTATAGTAGCCTACCGGGCTTTTACCATGATCCATCCAATCCGTACTCAGCGTGCTTTTGAATTGCTTCCAAGCTTCATTCATTATCTTCAAAGTCTTATCCTTTACCACCCCCGGGATGTCATTCTGGATGTTCCACTGAGCCTGCATTGACTCCCAAATTACTGCATTTAAGTTCATGTACAATTAAAAAAAAGATGTTAACTGGTTAGGTACTTCACATTCACAATGTTCCACCACTCGTCCTTTTGGGCTTTCGAAAAGTGATCCCATCTCTCTACCAGGAAGTCTACCTTTTGCTTCACCGTGGTGCACGCATAATTTTTGTACTCAGCGGACCGTGTACCCTTCGCACACCCATTTTTACTGAACTCGATGTCCAGTTGCTTTGCCTCGGACGTGGACGCACACATTATCGGACCTCTTTTCCTTTTGCCCGAACCTGATTGGGCAGCAGCTTGGTGCTCGCCTTCTTCCATCATATCTACGTGCTCATTCTCAATCGACATGGTTCTATAAAAAAAAAAAATAGAACTTTTTCAGTAAATACCAAAGTAAATACAGTAAATACATCCAGTAAATACCAAAACTTTTATACCAAAATTTCTTCGCAATGGAGGTGTTGAGCGTTTCCCCGAGAAAGAAGAGGTAGGTTGTCGGTCCGGAGAGTTGGTTGGACAGGAGAGGCAACGAAATCGAGGTGAGGTGGGGAAGAAGGACTCGAGCTAAGTTTCGAAATGTTTGGAAAAGAATTGAAGGCGCGAGCTAAGTTATGAAAAATTTGGAAGAGCAGGCGCGTAATATGTATTGTAACCCTAGTTCTACACGGACAATTCACTTAATTCATTTGTGTTGGAACACCTTTATACACGGACATTTGATCTAAACTCCGTGTAGAGAGGAAGTACAAGATCTACACGGACTTTTTATAAACAATCCGTGTAGAAAGACTCTCTCGACACGGATATTAACTTAACAACCGTGTAGAATGAGGGAGAGCTACACGGACTTTAATTCGAAAGTCCGTGTAGAAAGACCCTTTCGACACGGACTTGATTTTAACATCCGTGTCTATACCTTTTCGGACATTGCAACGACACTCGTGCACGAATACCTTTCGACACGGCCGTTTAATTAAACGCCCGTGTCTTTTTACAATTATACACGGACATGTAATTAAACGTCCGTGATAAAAGTATAAAAATCAGATTATTTATTTAAGTTTTATTTAATTTGAACAATTCCACGACGGAATTCGAAAAGTTGCCTCTTTATTATTTCTAAGGAGAAGACGAAACGACTCTTCAAAATTCTATATAATCTGAGAAACCCCGATTGAGATTTGGAATGTTCAAATGGCCGTGACACCGCCCCCCTCAAGTGTGCCACGGCGAAGCCCAAGGGGGCACCCACCACCAAATGTGCCAGGGCCACGGCCCCCCTCAAACCCTCCCGAAGTCCCTCTCAAAGTCCCTGCCGAAGGTCCCGCAGTCCCTCCCGGCTTCGAAATGCCTCCTCCCTACGTGAAGAGGACATGGCCATGGCCCCCCTCAAGTGTGCCACGGCGAAGCCCAAGGGGGCACCCACCACCAAAGCCCTACGTACGTAGGGGCAATGCAGCCAGACCATTCTTCCCTTGGATTACAAGGCCAAGGCAGCCACCACCATCTAACTAGTTTAAATAAGTTTTTTTTTTTTGTTTGCTTTGTAGTTATTTTGTAGTTTTTCTTTAAATTTGTGGTACATGTATGAGGATCCTTTCTTTTGGTACGATGTATGGGGATCCTTTTTTATGTAATATATTTTGTTCTTTAATCAACAATTTTTTTTTTACACAGTTTCTTTTTTGTTAAATACTTCATGCTATCTAAATAAATACTTTTATAGATATGAATTAGCAGCACAAAACAACAACATGCAACAATATATAAGCACTACAAAGGTTATTACTTAAAAACCTTTAATATTTAAAACTTTGATTCTAAGTAAAATACTTAATGCTGTCTAAATAATCTGATTTGAAAACATAAATTAACACTTACCTGATATGAAGAATAAATAATTTATGGGGACTTTACAAAATAATTACAAAAGCTAGCTTTAACATAGAATAATTTCCGAGAATTGCAAATTAAAAACCTTTTTACATGGATTTTTAATTAAATATCCGTGTACGATACCTTTCTACACGGACTTTTAATTAAACGTCCGTGTAGCTCGCTTTGCATTTCTACACGGATGTTTAGTTAAAGAGAAGGGAGTAGGTCCGATGCCCACCGGACCTACTTTCATGTTCAACGATGATGACTGTCTGATGTAATTTAAGATATGCGCACACGGAAACTGAAACAGATACGATCGAATTTTAAACGATTCCGCATGAATTTTAAAGCAAATAGACGGTGATTAAACCCATCGCAAGCAAATACGAACGAATCAGATAAACTTTTTTTCAACGATGATGACCTACTTTTAATATGTTATGTACGAGAGCAGCTTATGTCCGATGCCCATTGGACCCAAAGTGAGTTCGATGGGCTCTACCACCGTCCGATCTATCTCAAGATCCGTGCGCACGTAAATTGAAGATGGCGCGAAAGTTCTGGCGGGAATCAATCGTAAAACAGACGGGCATCGGACCCAAGCTGCTGGGCTCGAAAGTTCTGGCGTGAACCCACTTTGAGTCCGATGGGCATCGGACCCAAGCTGCGCGCTCCCCTAAAAAATACGTACATAACGATTGATTCCCGCCAGAACTTTCGCGCCATCTTTAATTTGCGTGCAGATCGGATCTTGAGATAGATCGGACGGTGGTAGAGCCCATCGAACTCACTTTGGGTCCAATTGGCATCGGACACAAGCTGCTCTCGTACATAACATATTAAAAGTAGGTCATCATCGTTGAAAAAAAGTTTATCTGATTCGTTGGTATTTGCTTGCGATGGGTTTAATCACCGTCTATTTGCTTTAAAATTCGTGCAGAATATCGTTTAAAATTCGATCGTATCTGTTTCAGTTTCCGTGCGGGCATATCTTAAATTACATCGGACAGTCATCATCGTTGAACATGAAAGTAGGTCCGGTGGGCATCGGACCCAAGCTCCTCTTGGTTTTTTAGAGTGATTTTTGTGATAATACAAGTTAAAATTCAAAGATCTCAGATAATACAGCTTGATGGATGGGTAAATGAAGTTAAAATTCCATCAAAATTTGCTGCACTTGATTAAAGGCTGTAATCTTTGATTTGAACGGTCCCGATCAATCAACGGACTAACTATTTTTGTGCGTCTTCACAATCTCACAAGGCAAGAGTTTATGTTTCATGAAACATAAACTCTTGCCTTGTGAGATTGTGAAGACGCACAAAAATAGTTAGTCCGTTGATTGATCGGGACCGTTCAAATCAAAGAGCATTGCATTTATTGTCTTCCGTGAAAGTTTGATCAAAAATTATTTTTATTTACCCATCTATCTAGTTCATTGAAGATTGAAGTATCGGATGGCCACAAACACTTCGTGCTGGATCAAACCTCATACATAATAAAATTTCCAAACTTTTATGTTGGTTACATTCAATGTTCTCCCTTGATCATTTTAAAACAGATATGGAATGATTTCGTTGCAGATCGACCGTTGATTTTCCGCTTGAAAATGAACGGTCCAAAAATATTTTTACAATTTGAAGGGACATACAATGATGAAAGTTTATAAAAATAATATGTATAAGTATTATTTGGCCATATAAGATGTAAAAAAAATAAAAATATATTTTTTGAATTATTTTCGTATGTACTGTTGTACATGTATTAGGTGATTAGTAAATATCAAGCTTTGTGGACCGTCCGATAAACGAAGAACGGTCCTGATGTCTTCATTTAGGAGGTGGTGGGTAGATTTTCCGCCCTCTCTGAGGTAACATAATATTTCTGTTTAGATCTGGTTCTAGATGATGCACAAGATCCTTTAATATTTGTGCATCATAATGATTAGACGGTCGGATATAACCACAGATATTACGTCACCTTTGAGTTTACGAAAGCCCTTCTATCCCTCCTCTCTGTGGATAAATTTTTTCGAATTTCCCTCCTTTAGCTCCCTGATGGGACTCCCAAAAATTCAAAACAAATTTTACGAAAATTTTCGCCTAGGTTGGCTTTTCCCCGCCTCACTTTCCCTCACCTTTTTTACACGGATTTTTAATTAAATATCCGTGTACGATACCTTTCTACACGGACTTTTAATTAAACGTCCGTGTAGCTCGCTTTGCATTTCTACACAGATGTTCAGTTAAAGAGAAGGGAGTAGGTCCGATGCCCACCGGACCTACTTTCATGTTCAACGATGATGACCGTCCGATCTAGTTTAAGATATGTCCGCACGGAAACTGAAACAGATACGATCGAATTTTAAATTATTTCGCACGACCTATAAAGCAAATAGACGGTGATTAAGCCCATCGTAAGCAGAGTAGGTCCGATGCTCATCGGACCTACTCTCAAGTTTTAATTTGTAACTGGAAATTAAATAATATAGAGTTCAAGAGCACAAAAAATAAAAATACTACATATATTAATTTCAACATAGGGATAGTTACTGGATACATCATCACTTAATACCAAAACAAAAACATAAAATATATAACAAACATAAGTATCTATCCCTAATTAAAAAACTATTCTTTCTCACTAATTGCCTCCCCTTTTTATTTTTAACATCCGTGTCTCTTACCTTTTCTACACGGACTTTTATTTAAAAGACCGTGTAGCACCCTTCTAGAGATCTAAACCCTAAACTCTTTGCAACTTGCATCCGAGATATTTGAAAACCTGCAATTGAGCATTGAGTTCCTGTACCAAACCTTCATAGGGATCATTTTCTTTTTAGAAATACAACTCCACAGCAAGCGATTTCTCCAAATGCTCGACCTTCCTCTCCCAACTCAGATTTCTCCCTCCTCTGAAGGCAGAACAGGCGCATGCAGCCTCCCGGGAGAAGTTCTTCAATCTGAGTTGGAGAGGAAGGTTGAACATTTGGAGAAATCGCAACGAGGGTACTCGGCCTTCGAGAAATAGATAGGTGAAATTGGCAAAGGACTCGAAGCGGCGCGAGCCAAGTCATTTATTATATTGTAACCTCTTTCTACACGGATATTAACCTAACAACCGTGTAGAATGAAGGAGAGCTACACGGACTTTTACGTTGAACGTCCGTGTACAAAGACCCTTCTACACGTATTATTAAAAAAAAGTCCGTGCAGAAAGTAATTAAAAATATTAAGTGAATTTACTTCTTATTTTTTGTATTATTTGAAGTGATAATGAATTATTATATGTATTATTTTGAACTAATATTTGATATTTGACCTAGAAATGTTTGAAATATAAATATTTTTTATTAATATTTGATATTTGAACTAATATTTAAAACCAAATACTAATACTTGTCTGTCCTCAAATGGACTTTTCCAAGTTTGATAAATTTTTAAGACAAGCTTTGTTTAACTTATTTACATGCATCATAAATTCAAATTTGGAAAGTGTAAATGTTCAAAAATGTGAATAGCACAAAAAAGGTTAAATAAAATAGAGTTCAAGAGAATAAAAAATAAAAATACTTCATATATTAATAACATAGGAATAGTTACTGGATACATCACTTAATACCAAAACAAAAACATAAAATATATAACAATATAAGTCTCTATCCCTAATTAAAAAACTATTCTTTCTCACTAATTGCCTCCCCTTTTTCTCTTTTCAGGGAAATATCTTGCTCGCTTGCCTCCTTTCTTGTTTACATTTTCCCATACTCTCTTGCTTCGTCTCAACCTTAACCAAACTTTGGGATCATCAAACTGACCGTGTGGACCGTAAGGATCATCAGGATCGGAATCCGAATCACCTTCATAAGACTCAGGATCGGATTCGGATTCTGAATGAGAAGAGACTTCCACCATAGGTGGCGGGGGTACATCCTCCCACTGAATTATGTGAGTCTTGAGACCATTCTTCCCGCAGTTAGGACATTTATCACCTCGTCCACATGGTCGGATTATACACGGATTTTTTGGAGGATTGCGATTTCCCATATCTGAATAGCACAAAGTTATTTTCCAAGTAATTCTTAATTTCTTTTGATCAGAATTACTTGATCAAAACGGCGCCGGGAGGAGATTGCCTTTTATACCAAATTTTTCCATTAATCTACACGGATTTTACCTTTAACAATCCGTGTAGCTCCCATCCCCATGAAACCCTAAACTCTTTACACACGGACGTTTACTCTAACATCCGTGTGTGATTACCTTTATACACGGACCTTCATTAAAAATCCGTGTAGCTCTCCTCATTTTGTGTGGATTTTAGTTAATAATCCGTGTACGTTACTATTCTCCTCACGTATTATTAAATAAAAGGCCGTGTGTGAAGTAATTGACAACATTGCGTGGTTTAACTTGTTATTTTTTATATTATTTGTTAGTGACAATAAATAAGTTTACGTATTATTTCAACTCGAAATGTTTGAAACGCCAATATTTTTTTACTGAAATGTAATATTTCAACTAATTTTCAAATCCTAATAGAAATATATTAACTGGAAATATTATTTTACTAATATTTAATATGTGAAATAATATGTAAAAACCTTTATGTTGTTTTGAAATAGAAATATTTTAACTAGAATATTATTTAAAAGTTGTTTCCAAACAAGATAATTAAAAAGTTATTTTCTAAACAAAATAAATATTATACATCTCTCTTTTTTTTCCTTTTTCTCTTTTTTTTCGCTAATTTCACATTACATTCGGCCCATATTCCTTCATTGTGGTCGGATCGCAAATAGTTTGCTTCGTCTTGTTCTTCAATTGAGGCTACCTCAGTTTGCACGTCGGTACAAAATGGAGGTATTTCGTCGAACTGGTCATACTCTTCTTCGTCGACGTCGTTTTCTACCCCAAGAATTCTTCTTTTCCCAGATAGGACGATGCTCCACCTATTATCACTCGGGTCAGTGACATAAAAGACTTGGGTTGCTTGCTTGGCGAGTATAAACGGATCATCAACATACCCAACTTTATTAAAATCAACGAGTGTGAACCCGTCGTTATCAGCTTTAACACCCCGGTCTTCGACCCATTGACACCGAAACAAGGGAATGCTGAGGTCAGGACTGTAAATGAGCTCCCAAATTTCCTCAATAACGCCATAATACGACTTTGATGCAAAAACCGGCCGGGAATCTCCGGATCGACTAAATTCTTGAGACGTCGCCACCAACATCACCCCACTATTTTGCATCGTGCTCTTATCACTTTGGGATTTAATGTAAAATGTATATCCGTTAATTTCGTATCCTTGGAATGTTCTAACAACAATTCGGGGTCCTTCGCCCAGCAGTCGAACAATTTCATTTACGGGCCTCATATCGGGGTGTGACTGCACCCTTTCTCTCAGCCATCCTACAAATGAACGATTATGCTCGTTGGTAAGCCACTTCTGACTTCTCGTGTAGTACTCTTGTTGAAGGATTGCCATGTGCTCATCTATATAGGGAGCAACATCTGTCATGTGCTGTAGTACCAAAAAATGCGCCTTCTGTAGTTCATCTCTATCAGCAACTACGGCTTTCAACCCAATTGTCCCGACTCCCTGGAGCCTTCCCTCATATCGAGACTTTGGAACGCCAATAGGACAGACACCGGTCATGTAGTTGGTGCAAAAATCAATCACCTCTTCCGTAGAATATCCTTCTACAATGCTACCTTCGGGTCGATATCGGTTCCTTACGTATTTTTTCAAAATTCCCATGTATCTCTCGAATGGATACATATACCGCATGAACACAGGACCACAGATCTTGATTTCTCTCACTAGATGAACAACAAGGTGAACTATAACATCGAAAAAAGATAGCGGAAAATACATCTCAAGTTGGCAAAGAGTAGCGACGACTTCCACCTCCAAAGAGTCCAGTATTAGAGGGTCTATCACTTTGGAATTTATTGTATTGAAGAAAAAACAAAGCTTCGTAATGGTTTGACGAACGGGCTTTGGTAAAACCCCCCGAATTGCAACAGGAATCATATGTGTCAATAAAACATGATAGTCGTGAGATTTCAGACCGACCAGTTTCAAGTCCTTCATCGACACCAGCTTCTTAATATTCGAAGAATACCCTGATGGGACCTTAATACTACGGAGGCATTCACAAAAGCTTGTTTTCTCTTTCTTCGACATCGTGCACATTGCGGGTGGTAGGTATGTGCGCTTCCCTTTCTCCTGCGGTGCAAGCTCGGGTCGTATTCCCATTTCTACCATGTCTTTTCGAACTTTGATACCATCTTTAGTCTTCCCCGGAATGTTCAATAATAAACCAGTCAAACTGTCGCAGACATTTTTTTCAACATGCATGACATCTATGCAATGTCTCACTTCTAAATATTCCCAGTAAGGTAGGGCCCAAAATATGGACTTCTTTTTCCAAATATTCTTCGGCGGTTTTGTGGCACACTTTCCAAACACAACATCAATGTCTTTAACACGCTCGAAGACACCCTTCCCATCTAATGGACGACGGGCCACTCCAAGCTCAACTTTCCCGTTGAATGCCTTCTTCTTCTTACGATATGGGTGATTAATTGGAAGAAACCTACGGTGCCCCATAAATACATTCTTTTGACAGTTCTTCAACCTCAGCACCTGCGTATCATCTTCACAAATAGGGCACGCTTTTGCTCATTTACAAGTGTAACCCGACAAATTCCCGTACGCGGGGAAATCATTTACGGTGCAAAACACCATGGCCCGCAAGTTGAAGGTCTCTTTCATGTACGCATCCCACACCGAGACGCCATCACGCCATAATTTTTGGAGGTCCTCGATTAATGGTGCGAGATATACATCTATGTCATTTCCGAATTGTCTGGGTCCTTGGATTAGTAATGACATCATTATATACCTGCGTTTCATGCACAACCAAGGAGGAAGATTGTAGATGGCTAACAGAACTGGCCAAGTACTGTGCCGACTGCTCATGCTTCCAAACGGACTCATTCCATCTGTGCTCACCACAATCTTGAGGTTTCTTACCTCGGAACTAAAATCTTTGAAATGTCTATCAAAATTTCTCCACTGAGGAGAATCAGCCGGGTGTCTTAGTTTACCGTCCTTTTTGCACCCTTCTTCATGCCAACGCAATAACTTCGCATCTTTGGGATTTGCAAATAACCGTTTGAATCTCGGTATTATCGGCAAATACCACAACACCTTAGCCGGAGGCCGGCCCTTTTTGCCATCGTCACAATCAGTAGTGCCCTGGTCCTTACGTTTATACCGAGAAACACCGCACTTAGGACAAACATGCATGGCCTCGTACTCATTACGGTACAATACACAGTCATTCGGACATGCATGTATTCTTTCGATCTTCAAACCCACTGGACATATCAATTTTTTCGCCTGATATATTGTACGGGTGTTTGACCCTAAAAAGTCAGGATAAAAAAAAATGGTGATGAAAGAAATTTTGGGCTGCTGCTGGCCAAAACAAAAAGGGGAAATTAAATGGAGTTCCTATATGGGCCGAGCCAATTGATATGTTGCATGAAATTAAAAGTTGCGGCAAGATAAAAAAAAATGATGATGAAAGGCTTTGGCCGAATTAAATTGGAGGCTAGCCCAATTGTTGCATGGCCCAATTTGAGAGGATAGAATATACTCTAGATATTTTTATTCTCATGGACACATGTCACTTTACCAATAAAGATGTCAAAATGGGAGGGAAGAATATATTCTAGAATATCTAGATATTTTTATTCCCATGGACACATGTCACACTACCAATGAAGATGCCAAAATAGGAGAGAAGAATATATTCTAGAATATGATCTAGATATTTTACTCCCATTGACACATGTCACATGACCAATGAAGATGCTAAAATGCCAAGAATATTCTCTTCAAGCTTGAGGGATAAGCACGACACTTGGATGCATCTAAACCTTTGGATGAGAGTTAATGCAAAGGAGTGGTGGGGATCATGCCAACAAGGCTCCTCTAAACCCTAGGCTCTACCCCTTGCCATAGTCTATATAAACCCCTCATTTGAAGAAGAAGAAAAAGATATAGAAGAGAGGCACAATATATACAATAGAAACCACACATATACAATATATACACCACACAACACAAAAAAAAACACAAGAAATACCAAGGCCGAAACCTCTTCCTCTTCTACCAAAAATCAAAAATAGAAATAGGTAGAGATTAAGATTTTGCAATGTAGAAGCTTAAAAATAAGCTTGATGTTCATGTAAATTAGCCATGAATCACTGAAAGAATGTTCTTTGTTTATAGTTTCTTATATTATATTTCCTCTCCTCTCTTCTTTTCTTTACATACTTGGAGCTTCCTTCATTTTATATTTTTTTCTTTTGCTTTCTTTATTTTATTTTGAACTTTTGTGAAAATGCAAAATGAGAAAGCTTCATGATGTTTTAAGCTTATTTTATAAGCAAAGCATGAAGTTTAATGATCATCAAACAAAAAAATAATATATGCATGAATATATTAAATAAAAGAAAAATCCTTTCTTTTCTCTTTTCTTTTCTTTCTTTTTCTAAACACCTTTAATTCCTTCTAAAAATAGTTAGATAATGGAAGTATGAGGGTTGATCCATGAGGTATCCCCCTATATGAAAATTATATTAATTATTTTATGAAGAAATTAAAAGGTAATAAAGTGACAACAAAAAAAATTAAACATACAAGAGTTAATAGGGTTGAGCCGTGAGGTCTCCCCTATTATTCTCTCAACCCAAAGATCCAAAGGGCCTATTTGTGCAAAGAATCTAATTTGGTCAATAATTGATGCATTCATATGCATAAATGTTGGCAAAATTAGAAACTATGTGTAAATAGTGAGAAATGGAGGTTCAAAGTGTAAATAGACAATAGCTATGGCTATTTCATGTCATTTACATCTTTAAACCTATGATATTTCAATGATATGTCTTTGATCAAGATAAAGAACACTTAAATCATGATTTCAACAAAAAACAAGGGTCTTCTTGCAAAATCATACTTTGACATCCTTTTGATATTTAAAACCTTTTGATTAAATAAACTTTTGAAACTTTGATCTTCTCTCTTTTGTTTCTGGTATGGTACCAAACCAAACTTAGCAACAAAGCACCATGCAAATGCCATTGATACAAAGAAAACCCTCAAAACGGTAAAATTGACCTGTTCTGGTAAAATAGCCAGTGCAGACTGGTACGAGGACCAAAATGAAAAACAAACTATACAGTCAGATAGAGGACTTCAAAACACACAATTTAGACCCAAATTTTACATTTGTAGCATTTTTATACGATTTACTAGCTATTTTTAAAGTTGGCTTTCAAAAATACAAAAAAACTGATAGATAAGCTTGCTGTCCCAGAATGTGCCTCTTACAAAATCGCAAATTAAAAATAGATTTAGGCCTTCTAAATTCTTGAAACTTTTTGAGGATATAGATTGTGCTTTCCTGAAGATTTTGGTACCAAGAACACTCAAATCGAAGTTGTAGTCTATCTTGTACAAATTTTACAAAAATAATTGTCAGCAAACAAAACTGGTACTAGACTGAAATGATCCTCTCTGGTAAAATGATTAATCTAGACCAGAATAAAGGCTAAAATGCAAAATGGACTGCACCAAGATGTAAATAACTTCAAAACACAAGATGGACACAAAGTTCATATTATTTGGATTTTATTTCGATTTAATATGGATTTTTGAAGTTCAGCTTTTCAAAATGGAAATACTAAAACTGTAGAAAGAAAAACTGCATCTTTTACCAGTCTATCTCTGCACTCAAGCACCTGTTAAAAATGGTTAGGAAAGTGCAAAGATCTTGAAATTTGGCATGCGTATAGAGTAGACTTTTCTCTACACTCTCATAAAAAGAACCAAAAATTTGGCTTTGTAGATTGTCCAGAATAAATATTTAAAGATTGGTCGTCAGAATAGCGAAACGGCAGCTGAAAATAAAATACCAGCAGATACCCCTGCCTTTGCATGGCCTTTAAGCATAGAAAAAGAACTCAAAATTCCATGAAATTCCACAGAGTTATAGATTGAATTCCCCTCTGTAAAACCATATAAAGAATACAAAATTTGGTTTAGCCAATTGTCGGAAATGGCCTTCAAAGTTCAGCAAAACAGAAAACTGCTACTCCATCTACCAGCAGACACCTCTGCACGAAAACACACATTTGGCATAGCTCTGAATAGAGTCTTGCAAAACTGCTATACATGCATATAGATCATGACTAAACAAACATTTTCATATGCAGGATACAAGATTTGGTGTAGCCAATTAATAGGAATCGACCTTTGAAGTTCAGCAGTTCAGAAAAACAGAAAACTGCTGGTCACTACTTGGAATTTCCGTTTGACATAGCTAAACACCATAAAAAATCATGAAAGTTGGCCGACTTATAGTCCTAATATCATAGTACAAGACGGCAAAATTCCATTTAAAACCATCAAGTGAACTGAAAGATATGAAGTCTCAAAAACTGACCAAACTGGTGAAAACTGCACATGTAAAAGTAGCAGCTCCCACGTCACCTGTGCCTTTGTGCAATCTTAAGACCCAGAAATAATGTGCTAAAATTCTCATATGCCCTCCAGATCTAATGCTTCATACTTGTAGGTTAAAACCATGCCATCATATGATCAAATCCCATGAAAAAGGAGTCGTTGACATTCATTTAAAGCAATGTCGGAAACTGGCAAGAGTTACTACTCGACAAATCCAATTCGCAAAAGAATTAACCGAAACCACGAAGAACATGAAGGCAGCAATAGCAAGAGGCCCTCAACACAAACCTTGAAGGATCAACACAGATCTCAAAGCCCCGAATAACAAAGAATCGAAACCTTTTTTCAAACAGACCCTTATGACAAAAGAAGTCACAAGTGCAGTCCTTCGACATCCACAAATCAGTCCTTGACGTCTTGCAAACTTCTCAAACAAAGTCCTTGGAAATCCCACTTACAGCCCAAACTTCATCTCAAATCCAAATTACAAATCTCAATCCTTCAGCTTCACAAATAAGTCCCTGAAAAACATAAAACTTCACAAACAAGCCCTTTCCAGCCCTTTTTGGTCATAACTTCTTCATTTCAAATCCAAACCAACTCAAATCAACTCTAAATGAACCCAAATCAAATCATTCATATTTCTAAATCGAAATCAAGCATAATCAAACAACATACAACCTGCCAAATGACCAAAATATCCTTTTCTTCACGTTTAAATCATTTCCTCTTAAATAAAATATAAATAAAGCACAAATATATTTTCTCAAATATAAATATGTTTCTAAAATAAATAAAAAGGTATAATAAATATATTTTAATAATATTCATTGCATCTTGTGCATACATATTAATTAAATACCTAAAACAATGATAATCAAAGGAACACAAAAAGACCAAGTACATGAGTTCTCCCCTTTTAGCCCCTTTATTCAATTCACAACAAATAGGCTTCAAATCCTGGAATGAACGAGGTATTCAGTATGGCTTGGAAGGGTCATCTGATGTAATTAACAGCGGGGGCTTGCGCCCACTGGGAGTTAAACGTCCCCACAATCATTAAACTCTCACGATGGACTGATTATGAATTGTAGGTCTGTCGAGGGTGAACCGGAAGGAATAGCAGAAAGAAAGAAATGAATGTTTCAAGTTCGATGTTCTTTAACCAATCGAGAGCATTGAACCATGAGACATTTAAATACATATGCACACACCTTCCATACCAGCTGTGCAACTTTCTGCGCCCTACAACGGGGTAACTCGTTGTTATCTGGGAGCATTTCTCCTAAAAGCTTTAATAAGGATGTGAAACTCTTATCGCTCCAACCATTTTCTGCTTTCAAGTTAAATAATTTCAACACAGCTGACAGTTTCGTAAATTTGGTACACCCGGGATACAACGGCTTTTTGAATTCATTAGACAAATATTAAAATTTATCATAATTTTTATCAGTAATTTCATCTTCCACATCATGTAATATGTCCTCCAGATTATCAATATACTCGTGTACTACATTTTCATCGATTTCCGTCTGCAGCTCATCATCGTCGTTGCGATCAAGTTCAACATTATCAAAATTTTCGACATTCACATCATCATCGCTGAAATCAAGTTCAAAATTATCAAAAATTTCTACATTCTCATCGCTCTCTTCACAACGGTTAGAATTCTTATTGGTACAACTACTTTCCCCAAATTCCTCACCATGCATGAACCAACATGTATATCTTTTCTTAAATCCACCACAAATCAGATGAGCTCTAATTTCTTCGGAGTCCCCAAATCTTAAAAAAAAATTACAATCTCTACAAGGACACAAAATGTCGGCTTCCTTCATCTTCACTCTATACCTCTCAGCGAATTTTATGAACTCATCAACGCGACCCAAATATTCTTCACTATCACGTCGCAATTCATACATCCAACTTCGATCCATCTGTAAATTAAATTAAAAAAATGATTTCAATTAATCATGGTCAACATGTAAATTGGTACCAAATTCTAAGCTTACAAAGGGCCGGATTACAATCCTAACCCACTCTTTGAATATTAGGTCCCATATGTGAACACATATTAGCGAGATTTAATTAGTATTTGAGAAAAATTCGGCAGCATTTCCCCTTAACTTCCCAAGTATGCGTAAAAACCACATACTCGTAGGAGCATTAAGGGAAAATACCGTCGAACTTTCCTCAATTACTAATTAAATCCCGCTAATATGTGTTCACATCCTAAATGAGACCCAATATTCAAAGAGCAGTCCCAAAACGGGGACTATCCAAAATTAATCCCTATTGGATTAATTTTGGACGGGCAAAGGACCTAAAAGCATCAGTAGGTCGGTTATTGGACAACAATACACTAATTACACATGATCTAAATAAGTACAAATAAGTAACATAAAAATAGAGGAAGAAAAGGAAAATATATATATATATATACACTAACCTTAGAAAGATAGAGAGGAGAAAATACAAACTTCAAAGATCTCAGATAATACCAGCTGCTGGCCTTTGCAGAAATCGGATCAGCGCATTCAATACAGAGAGAGAGACAGTATTAATTACTCGATAAAAAAAAACGGCGCTGGAAGGAGAAGGCCTTTTATACCAAGACCCTACAAAGACTTTTCTCCACGGATCTTAAGTCAAGAAATCCGTGTAGCTCTATCACAAATCATACACGGTTAATTGTATTTAAGAACCGTGTGTACAATGCTAGCATTTTCTAGGAATTTATAAAAAAATCCGTATCACTTAATATAGGAGAACGCGGTTCTACACGGATTTTCAACAAACAACCGTGTACATTTACTTTCTACACGGATATTTCGTTAAGAAATCCGTGTAGCTCTCTAACAAATCATACACGGCTATTTTTACTTAGAACCGTGTATAATGCTAGTACAAATATCCGAGTAGCTATTTCGTACACGAATATTCAACAAATATCCGTGTACAGTTACTATTTGGACACGATTTTAAGTTAAATATCCGTGTATGATCCTGTATATTTTTTTATTAACAATTTTTTTCTGGGCTAGCCTCCATTTTTGCTAGCCAGTTTGCTACAAAATTCAATATTGAGTTTACCACCAGATTTTCAGATAATTTGACATCCATTTTTCCAATTACAGCACACAAATTATACTTAGCATTACAAAATTCATAAATTCATATTTAGCATTACAAAATTCATAAATTCAACTCCTTATTTACTATTACAGCACAAAAATTACTAAATTCACTAATAAAACATTACAAGAAAATGCTTACAAGAACATTACTAGAATTCACAAAAATTACTAAATTCACTAATAAAACATTACAAGAACATTACTAAATTCACTAATAAAACATTACTAATATGCATAAATTCATATTTTATTTAACACCTTACAAGAGAATGCTCTATCTTGGTTAGGTTCCAAAGAAATGGGTCAGACTAACTTTCAACTAACAAAACATTTTCTGAAAATTAAATTATGTTTTAGTCCCTTGTTTTTGGCGATGTCGAAATGGACATGTCGCAGTGTTCTTACGTTGTTGTTTAAATTCTTTCGCAAACCACGTCCTATTCAAAGGGGGCTTGTGTAAGAAATTAAACAACAATGCACTGCGACATGCCATTTCGACACCGCCAAAAACAAGTGATCAAAACATAATTTAATTTAAAGAACATGTTTTATTATTGAAAGTTAGTTTTACCCATTTCTTTGGAACCTAACCAAGAAAAAACATGTTCTTGTCAAGTGTCAAATAAAATATAGTGAAAATAAAAAGAAAATGAAATTCATCACATGCTGTCCATCAGAAAGTTCATCACAATCTGTAAATAAAAAAAAAATGATGAGTAAGTAAGCAACAATAAGTAACAGAAAATTAGAGGAAGAAACGGAAAATACATGCCAGAGATGAAGGAGATATTCATGCCAGAAGTGAAGTCCAGATGTAGGTTATCAATTATATCACATCGCTCGTCTTGATAGATGAGCTTCAAAGATAGCGACTTATCGTGATAGATAAGCGATCTGACATAATTGATAAACCTAAATCAAAATTCCAATTATTAACCGTGAAATGATTGTCAAAGTTGATCATAAGCGAAATGTAAAGTGACCGGTCTTTCTCTCTTCCTAAGGTTATACAGGAGAACCTACAATTTACCTATTAATTGCAAACACTAACCTTTATGTTTGTTGAATTACTTGATCAAAACGGCGCTGGAAGGAGAAGGGCTTTTATACGGCGGGGGAAGGAGAAGGCCTTTTATACCAAAACCCTACACTTTTTTACACGGATTTATAGTTAACAATCCGTGTAGCTCTCTAACAAAGGATTCACGGATATTTATGCTTAAGAACCGTGTCCAATGGTAATATTTCTACACGGACTTATTATCAAAAATCCGTGTATTATTCCGACACGGATATTCAAAAAATATCCGTGTACAGATACTATTGTCCACGGTTTTTAGTTAAATATCCGTGTAGTCTGATGTAATTTTCTTTTTAATTTTTTTTTTCTGAGCTAGCCTCCAGTCTTGCTGAAGCTGCAATTCAAGCCAAACTTAATTAATGTCGGCAATAAATTCAAGCCAAAGCTGAAAGGGCACCATGATTTGTTCATACTGGGAAAATGCTTCAGATTCTTAAAAAAGGGGCATAAGAGCATGAATTGTAAGAACCAAAAGACGTTTCTGTAATTGCCAAGGCACAAATCACCTCTATTCGGCAATCCACTTTCTTCTAGTAATATATACATTCAATTCTTCAGTTATCAAAGGGAGTAAGTACATGCATGGCAATAAAGAAGAAGGTAAACAGACTAAGGAGACTCATGAGAAAACTATTGAACTGCAGCCACAAGGATCTATAAAAGGAAGGAACACATTTGCACAGAACCATGCACCATCGCTCTTGACATCACAATTCATAAACTAAAAACCATGGCAACACCACCAAATTGGCAAACTATGCAAATGCAAGATCCGGCTAATATCCAAAATCGCATTGAAGAGCTCAGGGTCTATTTGCCTCGACGGGATCAAGAAATGGCGGAAGAAAATCAGTTCCTTCTTCGCTCTGCAATTGTATTTGCCGGGCCACACTACAATGACCACCGCACAACAACACGTTTGGCGAGTGCATTGGGTAGATTTTTTGGAATTCCACCACATTATTTCAGAATATCTGAAATTGACCCATCAATTGGGGACTTTGTTGCCACTTTCCCAAATTCAATTATGAGAGATGCTGCGGTCCGGGTGGGCGTTTTTGTTCTTGACCGGGATGTTGAAGTCCAACTGGTGAAATGGACGGAATAATTAGGCATGCTCCACGAGCCCACAACCCACCGTGCTAGAATTAGGCTGCACGGTGTTCCTCTCCAATATTGGAACAAGGAAGACCTCTCTGATCTCGTATCAGGTTTTGGCTATTTGGTAAGAGTGGCGCCTTTCTTTCCCTATGGTAATTATGAGGTGCTTCGTGTTTTTGTGGCTTGTCATGATCCGGCAAAAATCCCAAAAAATATCCTTCTCATTGACGACCCAAACTCAACAATTGTGCAAGTGGAATTAGAAGGATACTTCCTCAGAGGTGGAAATTACATGCCACCTCCTCCGCCCCCGGGCCCCCCCTCCATATAGGGGAAATCCACCTCCACATGCACCTCCACCACCCTCGTATTCTCAAGGCAATAACTCCGATGATCATCGCATTAACCACCATCAAGCACCCTATGACAGTCACAGGTTCGGGCCAGGTGGGCGTGACAGTCGCAGGTTAGGGCCAGGTGGGCGTCAACTTTAGTAGAGTTTGAAGTTGTCCGTTATATCAAATGTTTAGGTTATCTTTTAATTTTGCAAATTCGGGCAGCAAATCCCATTGTTTAGGGATGCTAAAAATTATTATGGAAATTTATAGTTCATTGATGAATAGAATTAAAGTTTTCGTGTCCTATATATTTTTTGGGTTTTTTTTATTTCTGGACTAGTCTTTTCTACACGGATTTAAAAAAAAAATCCGTGTAGCTATTTCGTACACGGCTATTCAACAAATATCCGTGTACAATTACTATTTGGATATAGTTTTAAGTTAAATATCCGTGTATGTTATCCTATATATTTTTTTATTAACAATTTTTTTCTGAGCTAGCCTCCAGTTTTACTAGCCAGTTTGCTACAAAATTCAATATTGAGTTTACCCCCAGTTTTTCAGATAATTTGACATCCAGTTTTCCAATTACAGCACAAAAATTATACTTATCATTACAAAATTCATAAATTCATCTCCTTATTTACAATTACAGCACAAAAAATTACTAAATTCACTATATTTTATTTAAGGGAAAATTTCCGGTGTACCCATCTAAATATTTGAAATAGCCAATTTCCCCATCAAAATACCATAATATCCAATATCCCCATACAAATTTAAAATTCTTTCTTCTATCCCCATTTATTTATTATCCTTTTTATTTAATTATTTTTAAATTTAAAATGACCATTATGCCCCTCTGATTGTAAATGGATATGTCCATTAATGTTTCAACAGGATTGAATTTACAGGATTGAAGAAGAAAAGGAAAGACGCTTCATCTTTCGCGCCTGATATTTCATTTATCGTATCTTCCCTTCCTTTCTTCGCTAGAAAAATCTAATTTTGAGGATTTAGTTAAAATCAGTGAAAGGCTTCCTCATTTGACGAGTTGAATCCATGAAAAAGCTCTGTGACATTTCTCATTTAAGTTGAGGCTGAAATTTCTAATTTGGAGGTTAGTTCTTTTGTTAATAAATTCTAGCGGTGCTCAAATGTTCTTAGCAGCAACTTTAGTTGCGACATTGTTTTTTTTTTTTTGGAATGATTGGCGGTAGCTGCCAAAGTTGTATTAAATGGTAGATAACGTCTGATTACAACAAACAAAAAACAACCAAAAAAATCCAAACCCCAAGGCCTCACTCCCTATGCCAGTAACTCAAAGGGAAAAATACCCATACTGTACCAACCGGTACCATCCAAAAGAAAAGGGAACGCTTACAGCCAAAACACCTGAAATGTGGAAAAGAAAGTAGAAAAATAAAAATGGCTTTGTAACACTTTGCACATCCCTTTTCCAGCCCGTACCAGTACCATTAGTTGCGACACTGTTAGATGTGAATAGTAGATTTTTTTTTTTTGCAGATGAGATGAATTCCTGAGATGTAAAAAAGGGTATAGCCGGTGTTTATTTTTTTCTGGTATTAAGAGGACTGTCTTGTAAACCAAATTTAATTATTAAAAAACTAAATTATCTTTCTTCTAATCAGTATTTACTATGGAAACCGAAGATCCTTTCTCTTCTTTTATAATCCATCCCGACCCTAAGCCATCGATTGAAGCTACAATCTCAAGCCAAAACTCCGAACATCAAATTGAGAATCCAAAGTTACAAACAAGGAGAAAAAAGAAGCAGCATGTTAATAGGAGTCCAATGTAAGTAGTATTCTTTTTCTTCATTTCTAATTATTTCTGCATTAAGCTAATAAGTTATAATTTAGGTCAAATAAGTGAAACACGGTCTATGTAACTTAACCCCGGTTTTTTAGTTAATGGAATTCTTCCTTTTATTAAAAAAAAATATAAATTGATAACAGTGACTAAAATATATTGAAAAAATTAATTATTAGTTTTGCAATATCTGACTTTCTTTTTTTTTCAGCATAAATGAATCTCGTTATAAGATAATAGTGAAATATGGCGGATATTTTAAACCAATCAACAATGGAGCAAAAGAGAAATATTATTCAGGGAAGCAGAGGACTATTTATTTGGATGAGACATGCTATAGAGTAGAAGAATTATTCGAAGAAGTGAGTAAGTTCTATCTAGATGATGACACTTTGAAGCTCTCATTACTTTTTCTAGACAAACGTGTTAGTTTCCAGTCCTTCATTCAAATTGAGGATGATACAAGTTACAAATTCATGCTTTCAATGTATGAGGAGGAGAAAAAGGTGATAGTATATGTGAATGCAAAGAAGGTTACAACTTTAGAAGAGGGAACAAGGATAGATGAAATTATTGGGACTGATATAGAAATTGGGGAAAATGAATACCGGTTGGAAGATATTGAAAATGGGTCAGATTATTGTCACAGTGAGGATAGTTATTCGAGTCTTGATAGCGAGACCGAGGATGAAATTGATATAGAGTATGAGGGAGAGTTCTATTCATATGACAAGGATGATCCTAAGATGGATGTAGGTGCACAATTTCCACATGTCATAGCATTTAGAAGGGCTTTGAGTCACTATGCCATTACTCATGATTTCGAATTTGACTTGGGTAAGAGTGAACCAACAAGAGTAACAGCAACTTGTGCAAGCCTAGATTGTAATTGGAGGATTCATGCAGCAGTGGCTGAAGATGAGGTGACTTTTGTAGTGAGGACCTTGGAGGCAAATCATACATGTTTCGGAATTAATAGAAATGGCAATAGACATGCAAGTAAAGCATGGATAGCTGATAGAATTATTGATGATTTAAGAAGAGAGGGGGATGTATCTGCAAAGGAATTGAAACAAAGAGTTGAAACGAAATTTGGCATTTCATTACCATACAATAGAGTTTGGAAAGCAAAAGAACTAGCAATAGAGGAGATATACGGTAAATGGAAGGATTCACTAGTTCAAGTAGGCGCATTAAAAGAGGAGATACTAAGGAGAAATCCCGGAAGTGTGGTGGAATTAAAAACTCAACCTGAAAATGGGAGTGAACGACATTTTCAACGGTTTTTTGTTGCACTTGGAGCTTGCACATCCGGTTTTCTTATAGGTTGTAGACCATACATAGGCATTGACGCGTGTCATTTGAAAAGCAAGTGGCAAGGAGTGCTTGCTTCTGCAACAGCAATTGATGGAAATAATTGGATGTATCCAGTTGCATATGCTGTCATGGAAGTTGAGAGTGAAGATTCGTGGGAATGGTTTCTAACAGCTTTGCACAAAGCAATTGGGATGCCTAATGGTCTTGTAATATCGTCTGACATGCAAAAAGGGTTGAAGAATGCTATCGAGAAGGTTTACCCTCTAGCTGAGCATAGGGAGTGCATGAGACACCTTTTTAGCAATTTCAAAAAGCATTACCACGGGGATATTTTTAAGTTCGGCTTATGGGGAGCTGCACGGACATACTCTCTAACTCGTTTCACAGCTTTCATTAATGAGATTGAGGCAGAATGTCCTGCGGCTATTCAATATCTTAGGAAGGAGCATAACAAATTGTGGAGTAGAAGCAAATTTGGGGAAATAGCAAAATGCGATAATCTTACCAACAACATTGCAGAAACATTTAACAATTGGATAACTAAAAAGAGGAATAAACCAGTTGTGGATTTGATTGATTCTATAAGGCAAAAAATAATGATGAAGTTTGAACAAAGAAGAAGAATTGCAAGATCCTTGAAAGGCCCGTTGGTTCCTAAGGTGACCGATGACATAAAACTACTTTCACGGGTAATGTCCTATATTTACTTAATTATTATAGCAACTCTTAATTTTGCTATTGAGTCTGTGATTTTGTTGCTAAATACAATATTTTATTTTTTTAGAATTTAGGTGGGTATGATTTGAGTAGAAGTACGGACTTTTGTGCAGAAGTACAAAAAAGTGGAAAACGATGGGAAGTGAATTTACAAGAGAAAGAGTGTAGTTGTAGGGCATGGCAAGTGAAAGGTGTTCCTTGTGTTCATGCGGCGGTGTTTATTGCTTCACTTAGAAATGCAAGTTGGGAAAACTATGTTGATTCATACTTCACGGTTGCTCGGTTGAGGACAGCTTATGCTAATGGAATTGGTACCATGCCGAGTAAGGATGAATGGTTGAGTTTGGATTTGGGTTATAAAATGTTGCCGCCAATACTAAAACGACCTGCAGGGAGACCTCGAAAAAATCGTATAAAATCATGTGATGAACCAAAGAGGAGATCCAATAAATGTACGCGTTGTGGCCAATTTGGTCACTATAGAAAAACATGCAAGAATGCAGTTCCATCACAAGATAGTGAAGCTACCTCTTATGGAGGGATCAAACAAAAACTGAAAGCCAAAAGGTAAAACTATCAGTAAGCCCCTTGCACGTAAATTTGTCTTCATTAATATCATACAATTGCTCTAATTTTTGCTCCTTTGTAGAGTTTTAAGCAAAGAGAAAACGGGATCAAAGAAAAGAGCGTGTCCACCTAGTATCTTCAAGCTACTTCAAGAAGAAAATATTTAGCTTTCTACTTTATCCAATTTCATTTTGTGTTTTAATTAGAAGTTCTATGACATTGTGAACAATATCAATATCTTTTGTTATGTATTTATTGACAGATTTTTATATGTATTTATTAAACTTTTGTATCTGATTGTTGGTACTGGTACAATCCGAACCAGAAAAAAAACCAGTTACTGGTAATGTCAAGTTCAACTTTAATGTTATGTTAAGTTCAACTTTGATGCATTCTTGAGCATTTTCTTTGAATGCTAACTTTTTTTTATCCAATCTCTTTAGTGTTATGATAAGTTCAACTTTGATGCATTCTTGAGCATTTTCTTTGAATGCTAATTTATCTTTATGCTCTTGTCAAATTCAATGTTATGCCCCCTCTTAACTATTGTACCAGTTGGTACCAACTTTTTGTTTGTTAATCCTGACTAAATTTCGTTAACCATCCTATCTAGGTAGTATTGCTCCTTCTAATCTGTGGTTCTTCTTGTATTTTGTAGTGATTTCAAAATAAAATAAAATAACTGTTACTGCTACTGATTGTACTAAATCATATTGGTTTTCCATTATATAAGGATCTTGATGGATTCGAAACCATCACCCACCTGAAGATTCAGGGACTCTATCCATTTGAGCTAAAGATCCATTTCAAAAGGCAAACTAATTTCAAATATAATTTCATTATAAACTTGTTCAGTGAAAAATAGTTACTAAAAAAAGTATGAAATAGTAGTAGTATAATTACCATTGTTCCAATTACACAGATATAGATGGTACCAAGTATCACCTACTTCACATTTAACCCAATTTAGTCCCAATCGAGCATCAGATAAATAAAATCGTGCAATTGAGCTTTCTTAAGCTATAATGTCCAATTGTACCTCAATTCAGTTGAATTTTGCATCCACATAATCTCGATTCTTCTACCACACCTAGAAGTACAATTAGATGTGCTCTAATTTTAGTCAAAATCTAGCTCAATACTGGTAAGAATACATATCTCAGCCAATTAGAAATGATGTCCACATAAGACGACAGGAGAAAGAATCAAATAGCTGGCAAATTTAATCTGAAGAGAATGAATGAAGCATCATGCTTATGTAGTGTCAGGAGTATTTAATTGTAATGTCGTAATATCAAAATCACCTGTCAATTTTTGACTTAAAAGTACCAAGTCATTAATTCATTCATTCTATAATCAATTCGGAATAGATGAACTTCAATATGAATTGAACTATCATTTCTCTGAACCTGATTAAGAGGTTTCCAGAAACGCTTTTACATGATACTCAAAATAGTTCAAACAATATGTTGTCAATTGTGATTACATAATATTAACAAAAAAATAAACGAAATTCCCCGTAACTCAAGTATCGAGTGCCAGTACATATCATTCTAAAGTCCCAAATAAGATACATCTCTTTGCAAATGTTTTACAGGACGAAATGCATAAACATGACTGAATCAACAAAATTAAAAATACAAAATCAAGAGATAAAAGCTCTGAGATCGAAACCTAACCTAGATATCGCATAGCGTAGATCCATTTTGTGGTGACACCGGCTTCGTTTTTCTTACGGCCATGCTCGATCCGTGAGGGAGGGAGGGGGACAAGAAGGGGAAGAGCGGCGGCAGGAACGGGGAGGGGAAGAGCGGCAACGTGAACGGTGATATCGGAGGACCGGAAACGGGAAGAGGGGAGAAGAAGAAATGTCGTTGATCAGTACCTTGATTGGGAAGGAGAGGAAAAACAAAAAAAATGGACTGGACAAAGTTTAATAATAAAGGGTATAATGGTCCGTTAAAATTTTAAAATAATTAAAGAAAAGATAAAATAAGTAAAAGGGGATAAAAGAAAGAAAATGATTTTTTTATGGGGATATTGGATATTATGGTATTTTGATGGGGATATTGGCTATTTCAAATATTTAGATGGGTACACTGGAAATTTTCCCTTTATTTAATTACAAGAACATGCTTTATATTTGAAACACAAAATCGGTGGATGGCATACAAACCGGTCAATTAATAAGGGTAAACTAAAAATTCATGTACACTAAATTATACAAAATTATACAAATCCATATTGAGTATTACAAATATTAAATTGAAACATTATACAAATCCATATTGAGCATATATTATACAAATCCATACTGGGTAGACATATCCTTCTTCCTGAGCCTCGATCCCATAATGATTTCAAATATAAACTTAAGGTTTACATTTGGTGCCAGTAGCTAGGGTTTACAGAGGGTAATATGAAGATATACATGTTTTAATAAAGAAAGAGTCAAGTAAAAAGTTGGATGAAGGACCTTCAAAAAAAAGAGAAGAGCTAGGTGGATGAAGGACCTTCAGAGCCGGACGAAGAGTCGAATGAAGAGTCGGACACAATCTTGTCAGTCTGACAAGATTGTGCCCGACTCCTCATTCGGCTCTTCATCCAGCTCTGAAGGTCCTTCATCCCACCTTTTCCCTTTTTGCCAAGGTCCTTCATCTAACTTTTTACTCAACTCTTTCTTTATTAAAACATGTATATCTTCATATTACCCTCTGTAAACCCTAGCTACTGGCACCAAAAGCGAAGAGCCGTCGTTGCTCACCTGAATGTGACATGGTTCTACAAAAAACAATATTATTAGAAACAAGCACAATTATACATGCATTAGTAAAATAATCACTAAAATAACAATTATACATGCATCACTGTATTATACATGCATTAGTTGATTATACATGCATTACTCTATTATTAGAAACAAACACAATTATACATGCATCACTCTATTATACATGCATTACTAAACAAGCACAATTATCAAGCTAATCATCACTAAAATAACAGTTATACATCCATTACTCTATTATACATGCATTAGTTGATTATACATGCATTACTCTATTATTAGAAAAAAGCACAATTATACATGCATCACTGTATTTAATATACTAATTATTTACAATATCTCAACAAATCAAGCATGCATGCATTAATTACTAATTGACCTAAATAAGCAATAACAAGTAACAGGAAATTAGAGGAAGAAAAGAGAAATATATACACGACTAACCTTAGCAAGATAGAGAGGAGAAATACAAATTAACTTCAAAGATCTCAGATCCGGCCTCCTTGTGCGCAGAAATCAGACCAATTCATATACAGATCTAGAGAGAGAGTATTAATTGATCAAAACGGCGCTGGAAGGAGAAGGCCTTTATCGATAATCAAAACCCTACAATAACCTTTCTCCACGGATTATTATGTAAAAAGCCGTGTAGCTCTGTCAAATATTTCTACACTGCTGTTTAAACAAACATCCGTGTGCATTTCGCATATTTCTACACGGTGATCAACATAAATATCAGTGTCGCTCTCTCATGGCTATCTACACTGTTAGTTAAACAATAATCCGTTTACAATTCCTGATAAACGTCCGTGTAGCTCTCTCAAGGCTATCTACACTGATTCTTTAATAAATATCCGTGTAATATATCCCACAGATATTTCGGGCTTCCAAAAAATTACAATATCACACGGTTTTTATATAAAATTGTCAAATTCGTATACAATGTGCCGTGTACAATGACCATTTCTGTAGTAGTGATATATGAAGAATATTCTGCTGGACATACAATTTTTCCTAAATTCAAACCATTATTTTTTTTCACATAAGTTGTTAATTTCTTCTAGTAATGAAAAAAGTTCATCAAGTCTCTCATCATATTGTTGTTGGATCATAATCCAACGTTGAGCATATATGTAATATAATTATGAATTGTATATTGTCATATATGATTGTTACAATTGAATTATCTAATATGAAAGTAAAATATTAGACCATCTATGTATTTAATAAGATATGGTTTATAAATATGTAGAATAAATTAGACAAATGTCAAATTATTAATGGACTGATTCTGAAATTTACAATTCAGAAAAATACCTATTCATAGGGTTTGTGCGGCCAAACAATTGTGTCTACTAAAACTTGAACCTGTGATATCTTGAAAGTGATTTTAATAGCTTACCATCTGAAAAAATTTATATCTATTTAAGTTAAAAGGAATTAAACAATCATATCGTCGACAAATGAAATCACAAACCACAAATCGTACATCTTATCTAGTACTTATCTTGCTCCAGTAAATGGCAAGTAAAAATAATAGAATGTTCAACAGAAAGATCCAACCTAAGACATTAAGAAATGTTGATGAGCATGATTTTAGGGAAAGAACATGGCTAAAGTAATAATCCTTTATTTTAATGAAACAGGTTGAACATTTTCATATGGAACATTGCAGTAATAGTTTATCAGAGATAAAAAAAGGACAGCTAAAGTAATTGGTGTCAGGCTTAAACCAGATAAATCAAACAATATTAATTAATCATTTAAATTTCAAATTTGGTTTGATTCACCTACTACTGCTACTAATTATGTCAGCAGAGGGGCTCCTCATTAGCTCTTGTAGAATTTCCCCAATTTTTTTAATCCCATTAAAAAATGCTCAAATGCATCCAAAAAGCTGCAACTGAGGTGCAAAAATCATTGCACCAACATTCAACAAACACAAATCAAACAGCCAACATATCATATTTCTTCCTTTCCGTTGTTTGAGTGTAAAAAGGAGCAAAAGGCAACACAGAGAACCAAGCTTGGGAATAATAAAATGGTGATCAGCATGGATTTTAGGGAAAAGGACATGGCTAAAGAGATTTTAGGATACCATGTTACATGACCTAAAAGCCTGAGTTGTCTCCTCTTTCACCAAATGCGGTCAAATGGAAAGCATCTTTTCTTCGCCAAAATGTCACATGCATGGCCGACATTTTTATTAATATCCAAAGTTAATTACCAATTAATAAATATACCTACGCTTAGGGCTGTAAACGAACCGAACTGAATCGAACTTACTCTCAGTTTGAGTTTGATTTGAATTAATTTCAAACTAAGTTTGGCTTGAATTAATTTCGAACGAACTCAATTTCGAATCAAATTTTTTACGAACTCAATTTTGAACTTTTACGAACTTTGTTACGACTTACGAGTTATGACTTATGGTTCGGCCATAGTTCGAAATTACAGCACTTCAATAAAAACTCAGGCATTCTGAATTCTAATTACACAATACACCAAAGTTTATATCAAAGTTCATTACAAATACCAAAATTTATATCAAACACCAAAGTTTAGTACAATCAATCAAAGTTCAGTACGATCACAGTATCCAAAGTTTTTCAAATAGCCAACAGGAGCAACATCACCAAAGTTTTCAAAAAACTAAAGTATTCAAAGTACAATTTAAATATCAATAGAAGTATAGAACAATCACCAAAGTCTCAGAATTATTACAAATCCAAATATTATCCTAAATAAAACATTAAAGTTCACGTTTGAGTTAATTTTGAACTAAGTTTGGTTTGCGAACCTATTTCGAACGAACTAGATCCAGTTTGAGTTTGGTTTGAATTAATCGAACTAAGTTTGGTTTGAATTAATTTCGAACGAACTCAATTTTGAGTCGAATTTTTTACGAACTTTTTCGTATCAAACTCGAATCGAATTACGAACTACGAACTTTTTGTGCAGCCCTACCTACGTTAGTTGAGTATTTTTAAAAATGTCCAAACCAGCCATTTAATGGCCAGTCCACTTTTTTTCTCAACCGGCCATTAAATAGCCGGTTCTCATATTTTTTTTGTTTTAGACCCTATAAATATCCATCTTTCTCTCTCCTCCCTCTTACAACTCACTCAACTCACAGCAAAGAGAAAGAGAGAAAGAAAAGGCGATTTGAGGCAATTTCCATGGCGATTTTCAGGTAATTTTTTTTTAATTAAATTTTTTTATTTAATTTAAATCTATTATTTTTTTATAAATTTATTATTATTTTTTAATTACTTTTCAGTAACCTATACATTTAAATTAGTAATCTGACAATAGTTTATTATTTACCAAAATGTAGTCTGTTTTACATGGTCATGATTTCATTACACTGTGGTCGAAAGTTTCTTACTAATACATATGGGGTTTATTACTCCAAAAAACCAGTTAACTCATTCATGGTTCCCGATGATATCTTACTTTGGGAGTTAAAAATCATGATTTACGAATGCACTGGTTATAACTCAGAAAACTGGAACTTAGAATTGGCAACCTGAGTGAATCATGGAACACCCCCGACCTATACCATAGTGAAAGTACTAAGTGATGTTGCATGGAGAGCCATGTACGGTCAGTTAAAGGCCACTTAAAATTTTGTAATAGAAATCTACGCTAAGAGAGTTCTGATAAAGTCAGGGATTGGAAGTTCTAGCAAAAATTCAGTTGCTCTAAATTATACAACACAACCAGAACCATACACTCCCATGAATTCTTTATTCGTACCTGACACAAAAACCTACAATCACTTCACTTCACCATCACCCCGACCCCGACCCCATACAAGATACCCACCTAGACCCGTGCATGTGGCGCATTTATCATTACCGCCACCATCACCTCACCCCAGATCGGCACCATTAGACGACGAAATTGGGTTGGATTTTGAAAATATTAACGAAATTCTGGAGGAAGATCTGCAAATTGGGGATGAATTTCAGGGAGCAAACAAGGACTCTGATCACCTAAAGGGTTGTGATGAAGATAGTCCAGTGCCCATTCGAACCGGATATGGGAATATGCCGCTTAGTGACCGGACTGATACGCACCCGTTCGCAGACTTCAATGATATATCTTCTTTTCAAGAAGCAAATGTTGCTTTAGTAATGGTAAACGGATTAAGCACAAAGGTGAGCTGGCGCCAGAACAATCTTTTTCAAAGTAAAAACGAGTTGATTAAGAAGAATAGAGAGCACTATATTCGTAAGAATTAGAAAATTAGAATGAAGAAAAGTTACAGGGATCGGATTCAGGTGGTGTGTAAGACTCTGGGTTGTGATTACGAACTTAGGGGTAAAGCAACGGGTTTTGAAGATACATGGGTTATGACGAGGCAAGACAAGCCTCACATATGTAGGTCTGAATATACAAGGACTGACCATGAATGTCTCACGACATCAATCATTACCGATGTCATTGAGACCAGCATTAAGAATGACCTATGTATGAGCATCCAATGGGTGACAAACTGTGTGAGGGTTTAATTTTAGACGTGGTAGTAATAGGTGATTTAAATTTATCTCATTTTATGCATATTGTGAACTTGTTTATTTAGATGCTGCTTTTAGAACAATTAAATTGGCTTTTATTTGTGTGAATTTTATTAAGACTAAGTTATGAGTTAGTTAAATATAAGTTTTTATAACTTTACTGTTTTTTATCATATTCAAATGTAGAGAAACATCAAATCTACATGCATATCAATACATAACTCAAAAATTTTACAACCTTAATTCATTCAACTAAAATAATACTACTTCTTAGAACCCAGCTCAAATGCATTCAAATTTTAAACCATAATAATTCTACTTCTTAGAACGAGCTTTGAAAGTACATGGAACAAACTCCTCGTCCGATATTGCCAGATCTGGATCAATCACAACAGACGAAGTGCTAGTCTTACCAGTATAAGTACACGGAACAAACTCATCGTCTGATGTTGGAGGCTCTGCATCAACCTTTTTTTTTTCAAACCAGAGCCATAGGGGTTTTCCATAAAGTCATCGTCTAAAATTTTATACCGAATAGGCCGTCTAAGAAATTATTCCATCATACATACTTGACAATTCTTTTTATCACGACATACTTGACAGTTGTTGTTTTTTCCTCATTTTTACCTCGATCACTAATTGACCCTTATCTCGCTAGGCCACGATAGGACTACCTACCTCGGCTGCTATTGTTCACCTTTTTGACCCCTGGAAAATCGCCTCAAATTGTCTCAAAAATCACTTTCTCTTTCTCCCTTTCCCTTCCTCTCTTTCTCTTCTGTGAGTTGAGTAAGTTGTCAGAAGTAGGAGAGAGAAAGATGGATATTTATAGAGGCTGAAACAGCAAAAAAAAAATATGAGAACCGGTCCGATTAGGACATTTTTAAAAATATCCAGGAAACATAGGTATATTTATTAATTTGTAATTAACTTTGAATATTAATAAAAATGTCGGCATGCATGGATTAGTGGTCACGGGTCACCGATAGACCCATAAAAATACTGCCATATATTTTGTTTTCTTTTTCGAAATTTGCATCTTTTTGCGTGTTTTATCACAACAAAAGATACATCACAGGTCTTAAAGATAACCATGCATATGCGTTGCTTCAAATTATCATGTAAAGGTTCGCACTTGGAAGTTGCACCATCCTTTTATATTGCTTGTTTATTTATTTTTCTTGTAAAAGAACTTTTCTTATGCTTGTTAATTAATTAATTAATTAGTCAATGTAACAACCTGTAAAACAGGCAACCAATCTTTGTTAAGAGTTATAATAATCTTATGCTGTACACGAACACAATAGGTGAAATTAAGAGTTCCAATACCTCATACCTTTCATAGCTCATCATATCTCATATTGTATATCTCCGTTTTCAAAATCTAAACTGTCGACCCGAACCGCTTAACATGATATACATACTAAAATATACTTGGGGATGAAATTTCATAATTTTTGCAAATTGTTTACTATTTCTTAAGATAGGTACAAAATCATTATTTTTGAACGGTCCAAATACAGTGATTTTGTACCTATCTTGAAAAATTATAAAAAAATTGCAAAAATTATAAAATTTCATTCCCAAACATATTTTAGTATGGATATCATGTTGAGCGATTCAGATCGACAGTTTGGACTTTGAAAACGGAGATATACAATATGAGGTATGAAGCGGTATGAAATGCATGATGTATTGGAACCCTCCTATATATACATATATATATATATATATACATATATATATATATATATATATATATATACATATACATATATATATACATATACATATATATATACATATACATATCCATATATATATATATATACATATACATATATATATTATATATATACATATATATATATATATATATATATATAGGAGGGTTCAAATGCCTCCATTTTTCATGCCTCCATCATGCCTCCATTTTTAAAAACTTTAATAACTCAAAATTTAAAACTTAAAAGTCAAAATAAAACTGTTGTATATGATCTACGTCATTTTATCTATGCACATGTAAAAAATTATGACATATCAATTTTGTTTTGGTTGTCATCAAGAGCTTGTAAAAAACGTACTAATGTGGATAATTTCTAGACGTTGATTTTTTAAGTTATTGATTCACATAAAAACAAAATCAAAATGTGATAATTTTTTATGAGCACATAGATAAAATGATGTAGATCATATCCAATGGTTTTATTTTGACTTTTAAGTTTTAAATTTTTAGTTATTAAAGTTTTTAAAAATGGAGGCATGGTGGAGGCACAAAAAATGGAGGCATTTGAACCCTCCTCATATATATATATATATATATAGAGAGAGAGAGAGAGAGAGAGAGATTAAGGCTACGGTGCTTTGCAAATTAAAGAGGGTGTTTTACTTCGGGCCACTTTTTCAATTTGCAAAACTAAAACAACTGATCCGAACGGCTCAACATGTTCTAAATATTGAAATGTGCTTGGAGACCAAATTTTACATTTTTTGGAATTTTTTTACTATTTATTAAGCCACTTTGAAAATCGCTGATTCGACGGTAAACAGTAAAAACAGTAAAAAATTTTGGACCACCTGATCAGCGACTGAAAAAGTGGCTTAATAAATAGTAAAAAAATTCCAAAAAATGTAAAATTTGGTTTCCAAGCACATTTCAACATTTAGAACATGTTGAACTGTTCGGATCGGTTGTTTAGGTTTTGCAAATTGAAAAAGTGGTCCGAAGTAAAACAAACACCCTCTTTAATTTGCAAAGCACCGTAGCCCTACTATATATATATATAGGCTACCTAATATCAAAACGTTTGTTTCGGAGCCATGGTGCAACCAATTGGTGTTCTGATTTTTAAAGTCCAAATGGTAGATCCAAACAATTAGATGTGATCTCTATATTAAAATGTGCTTAGAGACCAAATTTTACTATTTATTAAGCCAGTTTTAAAATTGCTGATTTTAATAGACAGTGAAAAAATTGAATCATTGAAAATAACAATTTTAAAACTAACTTGATAAATAGTAAAATAAATTCTAAAAAATGTAAAATTTGGTTTCCAAGCACATCTTAATATAGATTGAATGTTGAACGGTTTGGATCGACTGTTTGGACTTTAAAAATGTAAAAACCGAAGCGTTTGTTCCACGGTCCAGGATATTAGCCACTCACTATATATATATATATATATATATATATATATATATATAGAGTAAGGCTACGGTGCTTTGCAAAGTAAACCGGTCAGTTTACTTCGGGCCATTTTTTGGATTTTGAAAATCCAAACAACCAATCCGAACCGTTCAACATGTTCTAAATATTGAAATGTGCTTGGAGACCAAATTTTACATTTTTTGGAATTTTTTTACTATTTATTAAGCCACTTTGAAAATCGCTGATCCAACGGTAAACAGTAAAAAACAGTAAAATTTTCTGGACCACCAGATCAGAAACTTTCAAAGTGGCTTAATAAATAGTAAAAAAATTCAAAAAAATGTAAAATTTGGTCTCCAAGCACATTTCAATATTTAGAACATGTTGAACGGTTCGGATTGGTTGTTTGGATTTTCAAAATCCAAAAAATGGCCCGAAGTAAACTAGCCGGTTTACTTTGCAAAGCACCGTAGCCTTACTCTCTCTATATATATATATATATATATATATATATATATATATATATATATATATATATATATAGATAATCTGGCTAATATGCTACGCGTAGCATAGAGCCCCTCCATGCTACGGCTAAATTTGTGAGTTTTCAAAATTCTAACGGTCGATCCGAACCGTTCAACATGATCTCCATATGAATATGTACTTGCAAACCAAATTTTACATTTTTTGGAATTTTTTTACTATTTATTAAGCCACTTTAAAAATTACTGATCCAATGGTCCAAAAGATTTTACTGTTGTGTACAAATTATTGTTTTTTCAAAGTGGCTTAATAAATAGTAAAAAATTCTAAAAAAATATAAAATTTGGTTTGCAAGTACATATTCATATGGAGATCATGTTGAACGGTTCGGATCGACCGTTAGGATTTTGAAAACTCAAAAATTGAGCCGTAGCACGGAGGCCTCTATGTTATGCATAGCACCGTAGCACTGTCCTATATATATATTATATATATTTTGCTAATCACATCATATGAGTTTGATTACTTTATCACGTCGCTGTATTGGTTACCTAATTTGGAAGAAGAATATTCAACATGTCCAATAATGAAATATGGAGAAGAAGGCACCAAATTCTAAAAATTCTGAGCAAGTGATAGGCAATAATTAAAGAGATAGGGAGTTCAGAAAAGCGATATATATAGACAATTAATGAGATATTTTATAATGTGCTCTCTCTCTCCCCCTTAATTTCACCACCTTGGTCTTTGGTGCATTTATCCGTAGGGACACATTACATGTAGGTGAGCTACTCTAGACTTGGATGAGATCCAGGTAAATTTTACTTTTGGTGCTACTCAACTGCCCCATAGCAACCTTTGTTCTTTTTCTTTTTGGATATATTCACTTTTTAGAATTTTTATGAAATTGGTTTTGCTTGGAGTAGTTATCCACCCTTCAGTACAAGAACGATTTTGGCTTTTATTTCTGTGGCATTAAACAAAAAATAGAATTTAATTGAATTATGGAATTATGTCAAAAAAATTCGGGTGTGTCTTTCACTTTTGCATTTAGATTTCTCTTATATTCCAACTAAATAGAATAAAAAAATTCTTGGGAGAATTTGAAATTATGGAATAGTTCATTTTCCGCTTGAAATAGGTCCAGCTTACCCGGTTGGTTTTGGAATTCGTATCCTCTGCCTTAACGTGCCATTTGAGTTAAGTCAGATTTATATCATGACTAATATTAAAGGACCCCGTGTGTTATAAGTGTGGACTGAATTAGTCCGAAATTAAATCACACGACCGAAAAAATTAACTCAAACAGTACGTTAATGCAAAGAATATGGATTCTTGATTTTGTGGAACTGATGAATAAGGTGACATATTTTATATTCCATCACAATTCCACTTATTACTAATTAAACAAGTCCAAAGCTCAGTTGTTGTAGTTATTCTTCAGGATTAATTAAAGAATGAAATTCTTTGATAATAATATTATGAGGAAGTTCTAATGTTATAAGTTTTGATGTCAAAGAAATGAGGATTTTAATATCAAAATATAATACAATCTTATTTTTCATTTGTATTTCTAGTTTGAAATTCAAATTTCCAATCAAACCTTTACCTTATTCATTTTCATGTTGGACACGTTCACACAAATATTTATGATTTTTAAATTTATTTTATACTAGGTCACCTGGTCAAAAATAAATTAACATGGTTAATAATGCTAGATATATTTTAATGAGGAGGGTTCAAATGTCTCTATTTTTTGTGCATACTTACATTATGCCTCTATTTAATTAATTTTATTAACTTAAAATTTAAAACTTACATGTCAAAAGATGTCGTTAGATATGATCAAAATTATTTTCTCTATGCACACGTCAGAAATTACAACATTTTGATTTTATTTTAATTAGTATCAAGAAATTGCAAAAGTACACCAATGTGGATAATTTCTGGATGTTAAGTTTTTAACTTTTTTATTCTTAGAAAACATAAATGAAAAAGTGATAATATTTTTTGTGCATCTAGAGTAAATAGTGTAGATCGCATTTAACTGTTTTATTTTGACATATACATTTTAAAAAATTTATTATTACAAAATTAAGAAGTTGTGGCATGATGGAGGCATTTGAACCTTCCCCTATTTTAATGCATTTATTTAATTGTTGACATCTTCATTCAATATAAAATAAACTTTAAAAATCATAAAATTTTGTTTGGGTTCATCAATGTTTGAATTTAACATTTGAATTTGAAAATTTTAAAATATAAAAAAAATGAGGGGAGATTTAGTTTTTTTGTCTAGTGACTAATTAAGAAGTTGTTGGTTCAAAAGCTGATTGAATGAATGGATATTAAATTAGGAGAGACTTAATACCATTACTTTATATTTGAAAGAAAAATAAAAGAGTGAGGTTGTGACATTTTATGACATGAAATATTTGTGGCATTAGAACATTCCTCATCGCACGCTAACACAACATCAACAATGTATCAATATTTCAAACTATGAAATTTCATTGTCAATCTAAATCTTTTAATCCTCTGTTGGTTGAGAAATGTATCCACATAAAAGCTTATAAAATTGAAGCTTATTTTATTCTAGATCAACGGTTCAATAATGAATGCTCTAATAATATTTTCCGTCTGAAATGTGTCGCAGGTTTAAAATTTGAGCAAAAGATCTTTGTGAATATTTAAAGTTCAAAATCTCAACCTTCATTTTTATCTAACAAAAATAGCTAATTAAATTTTTAAAATTCTAAATAGTAAGCAGTAGCATGCAAATAATTAAATAATAATAATAATAATAATAATAATAATACTACAAAGTTCGATATATAACAAAGCAAGCAAATTCATTGCAAAATATGAATTCCAATTCTAATTTGTAAATAAATTATATACGAGACTGGTGATTTTTTTAGAGAATGATAGAGGTTTAAATTTCTAAATTCCAATATTTATGAAGGATTATATTTGGATTTTATTTCTGCAATTGGTCGCGCGGAAAGCATCATTGTTCATCATTGGATCAAATTAATACTGATTATCAGGACTTGTAATTGTTAATTGAGATATAGTGGTGAAATTGTAAATTTAAAAGCTTGTTGACTTCGCTGATAAAATCTAATTAAGATGGTTTGACTTTGAAATAAAATCGAAGATTAAGGAGCTAATTGCTAGTACGACACTGAATTGATAATTAATCGCTCACTTTGTTCGATCGATGAACCTGTAGATCAGTACTGAAACAATACTATGAAGGATCTATATATTAATGTTTGACCTACCAAGTATAATTAATTAATGGTTTTTTCGATCAAATTTGTGTCAGTGGAGAATTTGACTTTGGAACCATGACAATTTTTAATTCCCTTTTAGCATTAAATTACATTTTGAGAATCATACCTTGGTCTAGGGGACAAACACCATATTTTCATTTCCTTCCGTCTCTCGAGATTGTAGTTTCAAAATTCGACTAAAAAACTCTTATAAAATTAAATTAAAATTTGGGAAGTGTTTTTCCTATGAATTTATAGAGTAGGGTTAAAATGCCTCATCCATATCTCACATTCTTATTTTAATTTTCAAAGTTCAAATACGATCCGAACCGGTATCTGTCTAAAAAAATAGTAAAAATTTAAAAAAATATAAAATTTGATCTCCAAGCACATTGTAATATGGAGTCCATGTTGAGCAGTTTGAATTGTCTGTTTGGACTTTTAAAATAGAGATAAGAATGTGGGGGCTTAAATGGAGCACGAAAATAATATGACATTTTTAACCCTACACGAATTTATATCAGATGGTTCGAATTTGCAGATGCGATCTAAACCTCACATTGAATCCAGTGTCCTACAATTCTGGTATTGTTTGTTAATATTAAATTTTATTTTATATTTTCTTGTCAGAACTTGATCATTATTTATGACCAGTGAGCAATATTATGCAATAGTGTTCTTGGAAAATTGATGAACAGTTATTATTTTGAACAATTTGGAATAGTGTTATTTTTTTTTCTGACAACTTGTATATGGCTTCAACAGTATCGCTTATTTCCTTTTTACTCTTCTTTATTTCTCTCTTGAATAACAGAATCTCCTTTATAGAATTTCTAATTTTATTTTAGTATTTTTTACATCATTTGAACCGGTTGATCAACTTACAAATATGAGTAGAACCAGAGCGTTCTTCAATTCATTAAGTTTTTTTTGTGAACTCCAACTCTAAAATTTATCGAATTAGCTTCAAACAATGAATCTGAACCGTTGAAATCCATCTATCTTACTAGTGATGTGTTGCGAAAATTTTAAACTTTCAAATTAATTTAGTACCAAATCAAGCGGTCAAAAGTAGAAAGTTTATAAATTAATTTTAATGCATTCAATTTTTTAACGTTTTTTTTACCACTTGACTCTATAAAAAATTAATTTTAAAAATTAATTTTTTTGCTTATGGACACATCACTCCTAAGGTAATGGATTTGAACGGTTGAGATTCATCGTTTGAAACCAATCCGATAGATTTTAAAATTGAATTTACATGAGGCTTAGTGAACTTAAGAACACCCTAGTTCTACTGTACAAATATACTTTTGATTGATCGACTTCAAAAATTTAAAATGAGCAATTTAAATATTAAATAAATCTGTTGTTATTCCTTTGTAAAAACAGGAACTTGTTATTCCCGTTGAAAATTTTCCATGTACGAACTCAACGAAGTAGATTTGTCATGTACGAATCTCAACAAAGATTAAAAGTTGAGATCGGAATAACCGGTTCCTGTTATTCCAAAGAAATAACAGCAGATTTATTTCCTGTGGGAACTAGGAAGGCGTCAAGTCTCCTTAGTCCTTACACGGAAGGAGGGAAAGCCATTCAAATGTGTTTCACAGAAAATCCGACGGTCTCCCCGGTCCATGTCGGGAAGAAAAAGATCACGAGATGTGTCACTGTAAGAGCCCACTGCAATACTGGCCCACAACATTGGAATCGCATGGACCATCTGATACCCACTTAACGACGAAACCTATATTCTTGGAATAATGATTGGGACGCATTGGTCTACCACGTCACGTTAATATGATCCCAGTTTTGTAATTTCCAATTTTAGGACCCAACGGTTCCACTCAAAAAAATTATAAAAGACCCAACAATTAAATTGAAGGAAAAACTTTTCGAACATGAGGATTTCAAATGTTTCTATTATGTTTTCAACTTAAATGTTAAGATAAAATTATTAGATATGATTTATATTGTTTTCTCTTTATATATCTAAAGAATTGTGAAATTTTAATTTTGTTTTATTAATATCAAGAGATTGTAAAAATATGCCAATGCAGATAAATTTTGAAGGTTGATTTTCAACTTATTGATTCATATAAAATAAAAATGAAAATGAAAATGAAAATTTATTATGTGCATATAGAGAAAATATATCAAATCTAACAATTATATTTTATTATTTTGATATATAATTTTTAGAATTTTTGTTGTTAGAAAATTATAACGTAGTGAGTATGATGAAAGAATAAAAAATGAAAATATTTGAACCTTTCTTTTCTTTTCTTTTTCAAACTATCGAGTACATATATGATATATATATATACCATGCATCAATTAAGCCATCGTTAATCTCCTTAGTATCTTAATCTTGCTCAATACTTATTTTTTATAAGAATTAAGTTTATTCTCCTTTAGTCTCTACAGTGCCGTAGTCTTGCATGGATTTGAACTTCCACACATTTATTCGATCGAGGAGCTCTCATTGTTTTCTTTCTTAACATTTATTGCCTTCTCAACTTTCTTAAGAAGCCATTTTCATAATTTGTCATGTACATTGCCTCCTAGATCTTATTACTCGAGCACGGCTAAACTTCAAGGAAGGAGGCAGTTGCTCGGGATTGAAAAGCTTCTCGGCGAGTCTATTAATTGTAGATGGCGACCTGCATTCTTCCACAGCAAAGAAGATGGATTGAGAGAATGGAACAGGCAATTGCTCAAGCAAGAGCATTGAATCTATAGTACATATGCATCAATGAACTCTTCCTGGTAAAAAAATGGGTCATTCGATTGCCAATTTGTGGGAAGAAGTCAAAATGTTTTGTCTGATTATTTGGCAAGAAAGGTCGATAAAATGGGTGGAGTTATACAAGGCACACTCTTTTCATGTTCAGAATACAGAGGGTATAACAATTTTGTTTTAAGGGGGTAACAATTAAATGGGTAGTTTAGACTATAAAGAATACTGGTACGCACAAAATTTTTTGTATTCTAATTTGTTCAATGGCGGGCTTCAAAGCAATAAAATAAAAGAGTCGATATATGGGCATTTATTTTTAGTATTTAATGCCATAACAGGGCATCGCATTGATGTAATTTGACAAGTGAAAAAACACAATAAAAAATAATTTGGATTTACTCAATTTAGAAGCATTTATGAATCATTTACCAAATTTGAAGTACTATAAGCACTTAAGTGCAAAGATCCAAAAAGCAAAACAAAAAACCAAAAGGACCTGTTTCCCGCCATTCCACCACCGCTTTCTACGCCGTCGTTTACCTCCGGCCCTACCTTATCTGTAACCGGTCCCCACCAGATCCGACGGCCGTGACGCATTCACAGTCTCCTGTGGCCGTTGTGGGGACTGGCTCACTTGATCAATCATTGGCAGAGTAAGAAATTACCATTTTACCCTCATCTTTGTCGTTATCCTCTGAGAGGTTCGGATGCTCTTTTTCTGGGGTATTTTTGGGATTTTATGTCCAAGTTGGACAAGTCAAAAGAGAGGAGATCTCCGCCGTACACTGAGGATGGACGGATAGCAGAGCTTGCTTTGGATGTGATCATTCATTCGATTTTTTTATTGTTTTGTTTTGTTGTTAATTATCCTTGAGACTTATTATCAGTTAGGTGGAAAGGCTCTACCATGTCGAAACTACGCCGCACCGCACTAAATTTGAATGAGTAGGTCTAGGTCAGCATGTGTTGGTAGGTGACTTTAAGATCTCATTTAATTTTTTTGTAATTAATACGAATCTAGTTTCTCTTTTTGTAAGTGAAGTACAAAAATAGTTTGAACGATTAGTACGTCCAAATATTACTTTATAGAGTAAACATTTTTATTAATATCCAAAGTTAATTACAAATTAATAAATTTATCCATGATTTTCGAGTTTTTTCAAAATTGTCCAAACCGTTGACACTCGTTGGGACTCTCATTACGGGAGCATTTTGAACTTGATTGCTATTTTCTCATGTGTCGTTGAGGTGCTTTAAATTGTTGGAGAAAACATACCAAAGTAAAAGCAAAAAACCAAAGCAAATCGACTTACAAAATTCTTACAAGATTTTGACTTTGTTTTCCTCTTGCACTTGACGAAAAATGTATTAGGAATAACAAATGAGCTTTTTTTAATACTAGAAAAAAAAAGATCGAGACATTAAAAATGCGATGTCTCTTGTTAAAGTCGCAAATGACCATTTGCAAGCATTGATAGGTGATGGATGGACATGTTTATTAGATGGGGTGTCTCCATTTTGAATAAAAGAAATCAACATACCCAACATGGATGATAGATTTCTTCTTCAAGGTAAATCAACACGTAAGGCTCCTCATATAACTCGTCTTCATCAGTACCGAGTACATATATTTGGGGCCATTATAGATACACAATTACAAGAGCTCAATATTATATTTGACGAGATAAATTTATAATTTCTTCTTTGTGTGGCTTGTGTCAATTCAAGAGATTCATTTCGAGCTTTTGACCAAAAAAAAAAAATAGTTGGTGAAATTGATTTCATTCTATCCTAGAGTATTATTCAATGTTGGTCTTCTAGTTCTTTCCAATCAATTAGAGAATTTCATTGTTGATGTGCCAACAATAAACAAATTCTCAAATTTGAATGAGTTGAGTGAACTAGCTAGTGTTATGGTACAAACCAACAATCATAGAGCACATCCTCATGTTCTTCTTCAGCTAAAGTTGGCATTGATTTTAACGTGGCAACTTGTGTAAAGAGAGTATTTTTCGTAATGAAATTCATCAAAGAAAATATATGTGTAATTAATGGATGAATGGTTTCTTAATAGTTAATAACATATGCTGGGAAATGATTGTTTGAGGGAGTCACTAATGAGAACTCAAAGAATGCGATAATGAATGTGAAATTTGAAATGTTAAAAAGCATTTTGGTCCCCTTTTTTTTTGTTTATTAATAGATATTGTTTTTTCCTCTTTTTTTTGGAGATGAGATATTATTGGACTATTGAAGTTTTCAAGAATGTAAATGTTAAAATTATTCTTATAAAATTTTATTAATTTTTAAATGTTTTTTATTTTTTTTTTAAATTCATTAAATGTCTCCATCCGTCTCTGTTGACAACTGTCAAGATGTATTTCCATTTGATCAAACTACATGACATCTATCAATAGTTACGTCTTAACTTAAATTGAGAAGTGTACATTGATACAAAATTGTGTACATTTCAACATTCCAAGATTGATATTACTATCAAAATTCAATCGTGAATTAGTCAGACTTCATTATTTAGTGAAGACCAAACCATCAATCAAATATCACGACAACCTACCATAAAAATTATGTCACTTGTCATCATATTAGTTGTTGTTATCACATTGTCCTCAAATAGGGAGAATGGAAACAATCTTAATACTTGTATGCCGGTGTATAAATACATCAGATCTCACTGTAAATGTCACTGCTGTACGATACGTTCTAATTCACTGTAAATATCATCATAGTTGCTATGCAATATATGTATTCTTGAAAAAATTGACATAGATTTGAGCCATTGAAATATAATGTAGAAACAACTACTAATTTTTGTGAGATAAAAATAGAGGTAAAATATTCTAACTTTAAATATTCACAATTAATTCTTCATTCAGATTTTTAATCTACGATCTTTTATTTCAAAAATATTATTTTAGCTACTAGATTAAAGATTAAACCTCAATCTTAGACAAATATGATTGGTGAGCGATATGGATCAAATTCATTACTCAATCGTGGCAGTGCTATATATTCACACCAAGAGAACAGAGTAGGTCCGATGGGTTCTATGACTGTCCAATCTGCTATAAGATTGTGCGCACAAACATTGATACGAGTGCGCACAAATATTAAAGCAGGTCACACAGATCTTTGTAAGTGGATTAGACGGTCCTGGAGTCCATTAAATCTAAAGTACGTCTGATAGAAATCAAACCTACTCGGCAGTCCTCACCAAACAACCATGAATTTGTTAGGAAACTCTTATGATCGATGGATAAGTTCGATTAAACCAAAATCATTGATTCAACTATGAAGCAATATATTAGAATTTGGCTGAAATATTCAAATAATTCCAAGGCCAAAGGCCACCTCTTCCCTTTGGTTTCAAGACAATTTTTTATTTACATTCCATTTCCCAACTTGTTGGTGATGCGCCATAACATCTCTGTCTAGTCCAAAAACACAACATTTTTGTTTAGATTTGACAACAAAAGCATTTCTAAATTGATCAGATTTGCTAGATTCCTATTACATTTTGGTTTTCTGTTTTTGGTCTTGGATGGTCTTCACAAAACTATTGCTTCTGTTATACAAGATTTTTCACTCTATCAGTTAGATTCCTATTGCTTCTGCAGCAGTTATACCGCTTTTGACCTTAGTCAATACTTTCCAAAATAATATGTCTAAATTAATAATCTTTATATAAATGAAAGTGTTTAATTAGAACAACGGAGCAAGCTAGCATCTTTTGTTTTTTTATGGAAATTACTATTGACAAGTACAACTTTTCGAAATTTTCACTCATATGATGTTGAATATATTTTAATGAAAATGAATAAAGTAGTAATCAAATTAAATTACATAAATGAATTGAGTTTTCATTAAAGTAGAACTACGATGTTTTTAAGCTCAATGAAAGATGGGTGAATTTAACTCCAAAATCTATTGGAATAATTTCAAATGATGAATCTAAACTGTTGAAATTTATTTATTTCATGAGTGATGTATTTATATGTCATATTTATAAATTGATGTAATCTGAAGTCAAGTTGTCAAAAAGGAGGGGGGAGGGGGTTTGTAAGTTAATCTTAATAAGTTCATTTATTATTATTTTTTACTGCAAGACTATATATTAAATTTATTCGAAAATTTATAAGTATGACATGTAAACACACAACTTGTGAAGTAGATCAGTTTTATGGGTTTGGATTCGTCATTTGAGGTAATCCGATAGGTTTTAGAGCTATGGATTGCTTTAATAAAACAAAAGATTGTTTTAGATTGATTTTATTTTGATGAAAGTGTATATAAATTAATACTAAATGCGGCTTTAACTATTTTATTATTCTAAGTACTTGTTGCATCTTAGATACATCAAAACTTTTTATTTAAAATAAGAAGATAATTAAGCATGTAAAAATTTAAGTTATTCAATAAGATTAAATGATGAGAGATAGACAATCAAACAATTAAAAACACAGATGACATGAATAATAAGCTTGAAAACTCAATTTTTTTATGTACTTTATTTGATAGTATAGTATATTATTTTTATTACTTTTTATTAAATAATGGTGTATTTTGAAAAATGAGCACTTAAAATAGCAATGCCCAAATTTCAAATAATGGTGTATTTTGAAAAAAAAAAAAAAAAAATACTGGGAACAGAAAGTAGAAACTATGCTTTTTGAAAGGTGTGTTTCCCATTGAGGTAAGGCACCCTTGATTCAAAATATACGGCATATCCATTCTGGTCCCATAAAACTGGAGAGCAAACTGATCAAGTCATTCCTGTGATACATCTCCAGTTATATGTTAACCGGAGAGGAGAGTAAATAAAACAAAGCCATCTTCATTTATATATAACGATCCGTTGTACTCTGGATAGATAGTCCCATTCGTTCTTCTGGCCCCCTCACACACTCTATCCTTCGCTGTATTCGCAAAATAGCCTCCAAATCGCACCACACTCCGACGATCACCGGAGATCCGTACAACAATGGCCTCCGCAGTTGCATCTCCGAGCTCCCCACTCTCCCATCCCTGGATGAGCCCCCGAATCTCCTTTAGCAGTGACAAAACTGAAATGTCGTCAAATGTGGGCCCTGCCACCACCACATCCCTTTCTCCTCCGATCTCCTCTCTCCCCGCCACGTCATTGTGTCCTGCTCCTGACAAGGACTTCATTGAGTTTGAGTTTCCGCTGGATGATGATCCGGCCAAGATGATTTCAGCCGACGAGCTTTTCTCCAAAGGTAAGCTCCTTCCTCTCCAGCCCCATCGCGCCTCTGTTGACAACTGCGGTGAGATCCGACCGCCGGTTGCCATCATATCTCGTCCTTCTCCGGCGATCGCCTTAGAATCCGACCCCTACGTGTTCTCTCCCAAAGCCCCAAGCTGCTCCAGCCGCTGGAGAGAGCTACTTGGTCTGAAAAAGCCTCAAAACAGCCCGACCAAGTCCGATCTTTCTCAGAGAAATCCTTCCTCCCTCTCGAAGAACTCCACATCTCATTCGAACCCTATTCCTCCTACTTCCGTAAGATCCTTAAAATATTTTATCCATAGAAACACCAGATCCGATTCAGCTCTCAGCATACCATTACTTCACCGGGATTCGGATGCAGATTCTGTTTCAATGTCTGCCCGTTTATCCGTCTCCTCTTCCTCCTCGTCCGAGAGGAACGAGCAGGATATACCCCGTCTTTCTCTAGATTCTGACAAAATCCCGCCACGTGTCAGGATGATCCGGGCTCGTTTGGAAGCAGCTCGGGCGGGTCGAAGCCAAATTAGAAGGTCAAATAACAGCGTGACGCTGGTCCCGCCTGTCAGAGATGCGTCTGTTGATAGCCCGAGAATGAACTCCAGTGGTAAGATTATTTTCCAAGGGTTGGAAAGAAGCTCCAGTAGCCCAGGGAGTTTCAACGGCGGTCCCAGACCTGTCCGGCCGAGGAATGGAATGGAGAGATCGTACTCGGCTAACGTGGTTCGGGTTAGCCCGGTCCTTAATGTGCCTGTTTGTTCTCTGCGTGGTTCGACCAAGTCCGGTTCTGTTTTTGGTTTGGGGCAGTTGTTTTCTCCCCAGAAGAAGGATCGGGATGGTTGTTTGACCGGTTCAGGCTCTGTTCGACCTGGGTCGTCTCTGGCTCGAACTGCCTCCCGGGCAAGGGTTGAGAAGGTTGTTTCTTCCGGTTAAAGAGATTAAAAAAATGGGGTTGTTTTGCTGTTTTGGATGACGGGTCGAGTTGATTTTTTTTTTAAGAGAAACAGGTCGAGAATTAACCGAGATTTATTTTAGGCTTTAGAAGGTTTTTAATTTCTTTTTGTTTTTCTATTATTATTTTTTAACAACCAATTGGTTTTGGTGCTGGTGCATCTTTTTTCCGCTCGCAATAGCGTGTAAATATTTTGTTAATTTGTCTGATTTTGCTTGTTATTAACTTAATGAGAAGATTAATTTCTTTTATAATTGTGAAATTTATGTTGTACATTGTTTCTATCTACTCAGTGTACCTGTGCGTTATTTCTTTTAGACCAGTCAAACTGGACATCTCCATTTTGGCATTAATCTGATCACTGTACGCCATGTGCACTTAATGCTTAGAAACCCGTGAATCCAAGTCTCGGATTAGTTTACTTTTTAGTTTTTACATTGTTCAGTATTTTTTTTCCTTTTGTTTTACATTTTAACAATAGTTTGACGTGGTGCCGTTAGAGACGATCATTGCTGTACACGGTAAACACTGTTTGCTAACGGGAGCTGGGGAGAGAAGGCGCAAGATAGTCTCCTTGGCACTGCTGTCCTCGATATCCGTACAGTTCGTGCCCATGTGAGCACTGCAGCGTTGCTCTGAGCCCTGATAAATACGGACAAGTATCCTCTTCAGTACTGTAAAAGATTCTCTTCACTTCTGAGATGAACTCCCAGCCGCTTTGAGATTCGGGCTAGCACAGGGACAGTATTATTGAGCTTTGAGATTCGTGCCAAGTTAAAAAGAACGGTCCAGATTCAGTTAATTGTAAAAGATTTTCTATTACAGTACCCCGGGATCTCAATTCGATAAATGCACCTCTTGCCTAAGAGGTTGCAAACGAACCGAACTGAATCGAACTTATTTTCAATTTTTTTAGCTTGGTTTGAATTAATTTCGAATGAATTCAATTTTGAATCGAATATTTTACGAACTCAACTTCGAACTTTTACGAACTTTGTTATGACTTACTAGTTATGACTTATGACTGGGCCATATTTTAAAATTACAGCATTTCAATAAAACTCAGGCATTCTGAATTCTAATTACATAGTATATCCAAATTTATATCAAAGTTCATTACAAATACCAAAATTTATATCAAACATCAAAGTTTAGTACAATCAATCAAAGTTTAGTACAATTACAGAATCCAAAGTTTTTCAAATAGCCAACAAGAGCAACATCACTAAAGTTTTTAAATATCCATAGTATTCAAAGTACAATTTAAATATTAATAAAAGTACAGAACAATCACCAAAGTCTTAGAATTATTACAAACTCAAATATTATCCTAAATAAAACATTAAAGTTCATTATCAGCGAAAATCAACTGTTCACGTTTGAGTTAATTTCGAACTAAGTTTGGTTTGCGAACCTATTTCGAACGAACTAGGTCTAGTTTGAGTTTGGTTTGAATTAATCTCGAACAAACTCAATTTCAAATCGAATTTTTTACGAACTTTTTCAAATCAAATTACGAACTACGAATTTTTTGTGCAGCCCTACTAAGAGCTTGAATTATTTTAATAAATCATAATTAAAAAATATATTTTTATCAAACCAACATGATTACTTTGTTTTTACAAAAACTATAAGAACTGAAATGTCATTTCAGTTTGCTATTTTTTTTTTCGGACCAAAATGACATTTCGGTCCGTACTGGTTTCACAAATTTTCAGAAATAATGCTATATATATATATATATATATATATATATATAGTGTGTGTCTTCTTAGCTCATGAAGACTGGTTGAGTTAGTAACAGGAAATGTGCAGGTTGGTGCGTCTAAAATTTTGTGTTTGTGGTACACATTCATTAATACTTGAGATATTTCCTGAACAAAAAATTTCACAATCAACATTCGATATCATTTTTAATTTTACAACCTAAAATATGATCGTAATTAAAAAAAAAAACTTACTACAATCTTGAGACGAAAGCTAAAAACACAATGAGGGGCCGATATGTACATAACAGACTTTCTAACACTCGAACTGTGGATCTCCGTTTTCAGTTGGAAGAAGGGAAAAAATGGTGGTTGAGAGTTGGAGGGAGAAGACGTGAAAACAATACGGATTGAAATGACATTTCGATCCCGAAAAACAAAGTAGCGGTCCAAAATGGCATTTCAGTTCTTATGATTTTTGTAAAAACAAAAGTAATAATATTAGTTTGTTAAAAAATATATTTTTTAATGATGGTTTATATAAAAAATTCCAAGAGCTTCCCCTAAAAGAAATACACTTCTCCTTTTCAGTAACTGCACTGGTGTGCTCTTGTCGTTTGCTCCATCTTGGTGGTCTATTCAAAATTCGTTAATTTCTTTGCGCATCGGCCCGTTGAAAATACCATACATTATTTTAGTTTGAGAACAATATCACTCATATTTTTATTTAGTTTGTTAAAAAGTTTTGGAATTATTAAAAAAAATAAAATAAAAAGAGTGCCCCTACCAGTGGGGCAGGAGTGCAACATACAGTGACATTTGTAAGATGTTTGTCGCAAGTTCTCTTGTAGAAATTAGAAAACATCTTTTGATGGTATAATTTGACATTATAAATTTTCACATTTGTACTTCATTCGGTTTTAAAGAATGATTGTGCTGAATTGCAACCAATGTACATTATGTTCTGTCTGACAAAAACATCAAGGGGTTGATTAACAAAATGCAATATATCAAAGGGCTTTTCAGAGAAAGTCTTTCTGCTTTTTCCCAATTTTCAATTTTAGTCTGGTTTAATACACTCAGAAATCTGGGTGTCATATCAGAAAAAAAAAAATCAATAAAAAAAAGGAACCTGGTGGTCCATTTAGAAAACCAATATGAACCGTTGGATGAAGCACGCAGGTGATACCTCCAACCTGCTCGGTTGCTTCCTTCTGAGTTGTCCCGCTTGCTATGGTAATTATTAATTAATAGAGCGTCAGTACTTGATGTGATGCGCTCTGACGGCTGAGATTTTGCAGTCCAATAAATTAAAACAGTGCCAGGCCATGATGTGATTGATGCCTTCTGACGGCTGAGATCATCCTGTCCAATAAATCACGCCTATGCCTGCGTGCTTCCTGGGTGGCAAGAAAATGAATCACGCGTAGATCTCTCAAGCTTACTGCCACTCTGCCACCACATAAATAATTATTTCTGTGTAAGGCCTTCCTTTTCTAGATTGGAACAGGAGATCCTGTGCGTTCAATTATTGACCCGCTACAGCAAGTATATAAAGCGCATTTTAATTTGTGAAAAAAGTTAAAGAGGATTATATCCAAATATCCAATATCCATAATCCATCTAATCAGATCACATGAATGACGGTGCTCTGAATCTCTGCCCCTACACAGGGAGGCAAAGATTCTGTAATCTTAATTGAATATTAATCTAGCAATATTAATTAGTTATTAGGAGCTTATGGTATATTAGCTGTGGGGATAATTATTGAATGGTAGTTTGTCTCGTAGTGACTAGTGGAGAGACAAAATAAAACCCAAGTGCTCTTATTAGCTGTACCATGTATTAGTGTCAGAGCCAGTATGTCCTAGTAAGTTGAGATTGGTTATATATTTTTTTAATTTTTGGAATTTTTTTTTTTCTATTGTTTGGTTAATTTTGTTTAGAGCTGTGTTTGAAAATTGGGTTGGTGGTTTATAGGGTGCATATGAACATATCTAGGTCCTCTAGCCATGTGTTTTTCCTTTGGTGATTATTAAATATTGTCATAAGTCTCATGATTAATTCTGATTTATTGACTCGATTGAGGTACTCCAGAGCCAATTAGATCCTTTGATTAGTTAACAAATCAGTATTATTTTTAACAAAGTTTTGTTGACATGATCCATAATTAATTACCCATCATTTAGAGAATTTAGAGAATTTTTAACAAAGGTTTATTTTTCATTTTTGTACTTGCGCTACGATATTTATTTTGAGAATTTTCATAATATTTTCAAAATAACTTTTCAATGGTTGAAAAATAATAACTTTATAGTTTTACGGTTTGAAATGTACATAATATATCAATAATGTTTTGTGCTATCTATCTATGTACTGTTAATTTACCATTAGAATTTATATATCACTTATAAATGATAAAACATGAACGTGTTTATAATATTGAATTTTAAATTAAGAAATTTTTATTTTTATTTTATTAAGATAAATGATTATCAAGTGGTTTCTCTTTTTATTTGTTTATTAATAAAAGAGCTACTAATTTAGTTTTTTGTTGGATTTAATATTAATATTTGAGTGAGGTTACGGTGTTTTGTAATGTACACCTATCTAGTGCGTTTCGATACAACAAGCGTTGGATTTGTATCAAGATGTGTGCTGGATGAAAATTGAAGCACATCCAACGATTGTTGTATCGAAAATGTACATCCAAAGCACCATAGTCTCACTCGAATACTCGATGATAATTACATGGAAAAAGAATTTTAAGGTCAATATGTTGGCTTACAGTGCCAATAGAAAGTTTGATCTCCCCCCTCTCTTTATCATTCTAATTGCAACAAAAGAGAGAAAAAAAATATCAAATAATGCAAAGCCTGTCGGTCTCCTAAGCATGTTGAACTTGTTAAACAATGTATGATGAGAGAATTGTTTATGTACTAGAGAAGATCACACCAATGTGCTTAGCATGTTATTACACATAAATTAATGACGCACATCAAAACCAATAATTCTTTCAAATGCGCCAAAAACAATCAACAACTCACCATCTCATGCTTTATGAACTTTTAACATATGTAAACTACAACAAGTATCTCTAGTAATAATGCTCTCATGCAACATTAATTATAATTTTTTTGTGGAAATTAATTATAGTTCAGAATTTGCAAGATTTAAACTATATATATTCTAATCAAATCGTGCAAATCAGGACTGTGACCCGCCAGGGTGACTTCAGCTAAAATTATTTTGGTGCCTATTAATTTGAATTATAGGGGTCTGCTTTTAGATTTGTGCCAGGATAAAATGGGCGATGCAGATCTCATTCTACACAGTAGGATATCGCAGTATCGCACTGGATCTAAACATCTAAACCCGACCCGTTACATAGATGACGACATGACTGAGAACAAACGGTAGATTTGGAGGCAATTTGGTGGGCCATGTCCATATTAGACCATGTCAGTGTGACAGTGCTCCAGGGGCCTGGTTTTGGTGTTATTACTTCTTTATGCTTCCATAGTTCCATATCTCAATTTATTTTTTCCTATTTGTTTATGTATTGGATGCTATTTCCTGAACAAATACTATTTAACTTATAACCATAATAAATAGCTGTATACATCAAGCTCAACTTGTTGCCTTTTCCGCTGCAATAAAAGCCAGATCTTAATTAAAACACCGTCTTTTGAGATCAGCGAAATTTATTCGAAACAACTTCTAATCTCAATTTCTTTTATCAGAAATAAAAAACTTCTAATCTCAATTACCATGATATAATCAAACCAATAATTTTGTTCTCATGAAAAAATTTGTTCCTAATAAAATTAAAATAATTTTGCATTGTTATCTTAATAAAAAATAATCTGGCTTTTATTGCAGCGGAAAAGGCTAGCAGAGTTTAATTTATGTCATACAACATTTATAAGGGAGGAAAAAACAAAGAAAGCAGAGAGATTCTGATATTTTGGAACAGAGTGCAAGGTTAGTGCTTGGCTAGGTATACTTCTGTGCAGTTCCTTAATTTCATATTTGACCCTTTCTGACCAAATTCGAACTTCTACACTGCCGAATTTATGTGGGTTTCTGCAATCCAGATTTGCTTTCTTCTGGTAACATATTTTGGCTTGGTACATGAATAGTTGAATTTGCCTTGTTGCTTACCTCCTTATTATTCCATATTTCCATCCATACTCCATAGGTTGCCTTTTGTGAATCTATTTATTTGTGATAGTTCATCTTGAAATTTCTTGAGGCATTTGTTTTCCTGTACAGCAAATTAAGACCATCCGCCATATGCAATGAATTCAGATCCAGTGCAATCCCTGACTGTGTAGAGTGAGATCTGAGGCGTCCGTTTTAATCTGACACAAATATCAAAGCGGATCCCCTAATTATCCGAATAGGTTCGGAAATAAATTTGGTTCGGCTACAAGTATTCTATCTCCTGTAGTACTGCAAGTGTACTCACTAGGCAATAAGATATACTGTTCATGGAGACATGGGTTGTGAATAATCATGCTGAAAATGAATATAACCGTTTCAATTTAAAAATATTTTCTAGCAGCACAATATTATTTCGGCTGAATTTTCGTATAGAGTGCATTGTCTCAATCACAAAATATTTAATTTTAACTATTTTCGTATAGAGTGTTGGTAGGGAGGGGTGTTCATCAGGTTCGGTTTAATCGGTTTAAATCAAACTGAGAGAATTTGAATTAAACAGTTTGGTTTTTCCAGTTAAATAGATTAATTTGGTTCAATTTTTAAAACCAGATAGACTGAACGATTGAATATTTTAAACCCATTCCAGTCCAAACTAAACATTTTTAAAAATTAAAAATTACGACATAATATATTTTGTTTGGATCGATTTAAATCAGTTAGGCTGAACCAAACAAAAAAATTAAATCCATCTTAAGAAAAATCAAAGAATAAAAAAATATTTATTTTTATTATTAATCTTCTTATTTCGGTTCAACCGAACAAACTAAAATGTACTTCGGTTTGTTCGGTTCAATTTTAATTCAATTGATAAGTTAGTCTATTTTCTCAGTTTTGACCACACCTAAAATAAAATTGTATTATGAAAGAATAGAATCTTTATAGAATAATTGGTTTGTAATACTTGGTTAATTTTTTTGAGTAAAAGTTAGTGGTCAAGCAACCTAACTATTTAATTTTCACAAAAAAGAAAAAATAATTATTCAAGTTTCATATCTGTGACCTCTTACATAAAGAACATTTTCTTTGTCACTGAAGCAAATACTGGTTCTCAATATTCGGTTAAGTTTTTGCTTATACTTAGTCTCATTAAATGATCAACTCTATCACTTCCCGGTACAGGAGATGGAGTTTTATTGAGACAAGGAGGGCCCTCAAGGCCCTTCTTCAAAGTTTCTTAAAACTAATTATATTTTCTTAGAATTTGAGGCATAATACTATGATATGCTGTAAAATTATTTTTTCAATTCTTCAAATTCGATGTATAATGAATAATATTTTTTAATTGAGAAAATATAATATTTCAACCCCTTAATTAAGTCCAACAATATTCTCATAAATCTCTAATTGTTAATTTTTTTCTTAATCACACTGCATTCCATTTAAATGGGCCACATTTCTTATGTACTTCCGTAGCCCATTTATCAGAAAATTCCTTTCTGATTTTATCTACACCTTAAATACACCAGACAAGCATTTAAATCATGGACATATAAAAGTAGTAGAATTGATATGAAAATGAATTGACCATTAATCCATTATTGATATACCCCAATTGAAAGAAAATCTTGCCATTGTAGGGTGACAATTTAGCATGAATTTAACAATTAAATTCTTCAGAGTATGAGTCTTTGATGTAGTGGCTATTAAAATTCTCTTTATATGAAAGCTGACATGTTCAAAATCCGACCGAGGATCTCTTCTAAATATTTAAATTTTAAATTGTTTATCATTTATCTTTTATCCAAGAAAAAACTCAAAACCGTTCAGGGCAGATTTACCATGTTCTATATATCCAGTGCACCAAAATGATTGTGGAATTATATTTTCTTCTGTTTTATGTTACATTGGAAATCACAAACTCGTATGGATCATGCATGAGGCGTCCCTATGGGAGAAATTTTGTAAGTAAGACGAAGACTGAGATAGTTTGGTGTCTAGGACGGGGGTTTTAGTAAAGGGGCGGATTTAGAATTTTTGTCAGCGGGGGAGGGGAGTTTAAAAATATTGAATTGGATTTAAATTTATTAACTAATTGGATAGTCGATAAAAAACAGTGCTTTAACTTGTACTTTTCAATACTCTCACTTAGAGTGGGAAAAACGTACCGTGCCGTGACTTTTGTCTTGTGCCGTGCTGTGCCGTGCCGTGCCGTGACTAAAATGTCAAGAGTTGGTCACGGCACACGAATGGTCACGCCACGTGAGTCACGCCGTGCCTAAACGTGCCGTGACCCGCGTGACTCGCGTGACCATTTAATCATAATTTAAGTTAATTTATTCAAGATTCACCATTAAATCAATATCTAATGGTCATAATTACACATGACTCGCGTGACTACGTGTCGTGCCGTGTCGTGACTAAATTTTTCACGTGCCGTGCCGTGCCAAAGTTTCAAAAGATGGGCATGGCACGCGAATGGTTACGGCACGGGACACGCGAATCACGGCACGCGTGTCGCAAATGACACGCGTGCCGTGCCGTTCTGTGACGGAGCCAGCTCCGGCGTGCCATTTTTCCCACTCTACTCTCACTTGTAATTTCTGATTCTCTAGCTTATAATTCTAATTACCAATCATAATTTAAGGCATTTATTTTAATTTTAACTCTACATTTAACCTGAATTATAAATCAAACATTCAGAGAAGACAAAAAATTTCAGAGAAAGACATAGTCGGTCGGTACCGATAAATCTCCAATAAAACTCAAACTCCATGGGGCACCCCCATGGTACAATGTGAGTCCGCCCTTGTTTGGGTAATTTGTTGTTTGTCTAGTTTTTGCATGGCACTGTTGGATAGTGCATGGATGTAATAAATGAGCACTTGATGCTAATTAATAAATAAAAATCACAAATTCGTAATGTTGATGATGATGAAAACTATAATAAAATAATAATAATATTAAAGCTGTTATAGTTATGTCTCATCCATATGTGTCTTCAATGAAATTAATAGCGTCGGGCGGGGGAGATTTTTTTTTTTTTGCAGGAGGCCTAGAGTAATAGTCCCAGACTGCCTAGAGTCATAGTCTCATACTCTATTGAATATGTTTGGATGATAAGTTAGAATAGCTAGAATAGTAAAATTTAAAATAGTAAATGAGAATAAAAAAAAGTAGTAATTTTTCAAAATAGTATGAAAATGATGCTATTCCGATTAGTAAAAATATTATTTGGATTGTAAATTTGAAATAGTGAATAGTTGTAACTGAGAAAATATAGTGTTAACAAGGTGCTAATTGAGAAAAAAATAGGCAAATGGGGTTTCAAAAGAATTGTCACGACGTGGAGATGGTAGAAATAACGTCAAGTTTGTCATTTCGGAACTGTGTTGGTGAAAATCTGAGAAGGAACCTTTTTTTTTCTCTCTTCACACTTCCAAATAATACTATTCTTGTAAATCCAACATTTACAGAGTATGTTTGGTTGGATTAAGAATAGACTATTTTCGAGAACAAGCTATTAAGAACAAACTATTTGGTGTTTATATTTTCATTGTTTTTATCCCTACTAATATAAAATTATTTTAAGTATTTGCGTAAAATCAATCTATATTGAAATCATTCCTCAACATTCAAAATTTATAATTAGGTTGGCGCATATATATATTTTGCAGCAAACTGCACACTTTATAATTTCCCAGAAAAAAAGCAAGAAGATTCATATTCGTAAAATCAACCGGGTAATTTTGCATTTTTTTTGTTAAAAAAATATGACCTCACTTTTTAATGGTCTCTGTGATATTACCAGTTGCAACATTCTAAGAACAATCAGTGTAATTCTTTTGCATCCTAATTCATCATTGATTTTTTATTTCTTAAATAAAAGTATACCATCATTTGGTTCATGCTTTAAAAAGCTAACCTGTTCTCTTTGGCATACATAAGTTAAAAAATCTTTGACATGAAAGTGATAATTATAATTTTATGTTTATTAGGTTGATGTTGGTTTTTTTTTTTTCCCCCAATTATTACGGAAGAGTTTTTGATGATTGTTTTTTTATTTCGCCTCAATCTTTGACTTGGTTTAATTCAGGGCGGAACTAGAAAATTTAAATTGGATGGTTGAAATGTAAAATACAAAATGTGTGACAATCTAAATTTACTCACAAGTCTCTACAATCACAAGTGAAAACCTACCTACTAAGGTATAAGCACACATTTAATAATTTATGAGAGAAACTATATATATAATTTTTTTTGTAAAAAATTCAATTAAATTTTAAGATACATAACTAAAAAAATTAAAATTATAGATGGCTATTGAACTCAATTTTTTTTTGCCAGGAAGGGTAAATATTAACAACAACTTTGATTGAAAAAAAATGATGTTTGTACTAATATAGAAGCGGGCCTATAAAATTCTAATTGGGCTTTCTGAGAGCCTCGTTTATTTCTTAAGAAGTTTAGTGTGTACAAGCCCAGTATACTGTTCAACTATTTAGCGGCCCAAAAAGAATAAGTTGTGGATTTTATAACCAACGAAGATACAGAGAAACTATGCTTGGTTTATAGCAAACTTAAATGATCTTGTTTTATATTTCTGGCAACAATTCAGGTTCCACTTTTTTCCTTGGCCTTTTTTCTTAAGAAAAAAAGTCCAATCTGGTATCACTCATAGTGAGGCTATGATACTATGCATATCAGATGTTGGTCCGTACTATGAATTCATTTTTGTTTTAGTTCAAGCAGTTGATCTGAACTGTTCAAAATGATTTTCATATGAAAAAAAGTACTTAGAGACTAAAATTATATTATTTTTTATATATTTTTTTACTATTTTATTAGACAGTTAGAAACTCGTATAGATTATGGACCATCCGAATATGGTGATTATCTACCTATCTTAAAAATAGTAATTTAAAAATGTAAAATTTGATCTTAAAGTACATTTTCATAAAGAAATCATATTGAGAATATGATTTCAACCAATTTAAAATAAAGAAGATAAGATCATAGTTTGTAGACTTGATAGTGACTCAAACTTGTTGAAAATTATACAAATTATGGTCTGTGATGAAGTTCGATTCTTGTCAACTTGACTGTTACTAAATTTCGATTTAATTTATCATATTGAATAGCTGTTAATTCATGTATGGATGCAAAGCTAGACTTTGCTTCTGGTTTCTTATTTAAATATTGACATGAAATTGCCTTCTTAAAAAAAATTTCAGTTTCTTATATAAATTGTTTTATTTTTTGAAAATAGGTTAGCACCGGCAACTAGATTACTTTCTTATGTGAAATATTTCAAAGAATTTAGAGAATTTCTTAATATATATTTCTCACGAAAAACAAGGCTATGTTTTTAGCCTTTTTAATTAATACAATGCTAACTATTCCTGTCACAACTCTGAATTGGAATCATCAATCGCTAAATATGCACAACATCTATTGCATATAAAATAATTACCCATGCCAAGAGCTAATAGTTTGACCTCACTGTAGTTTTTAATGTGACTCTGAAAGAACACAATTTACAATAAAATAAATCTAATAAAAAGTCAGTAATTTATTAAGCCCAAAACGCTAATTTTAATAGTGAAATGTATATTAATTATAGGCTGTTTGATGCTATAGTTCCAATCTTCGTTTTCAAAATTTAAACAAACAGTACGAGAAAGTTAATTAATGAAGTCTAAATGTCAAAACTTAAGTAGAAATGAAAATTTGTAATTATCATGTTAGTCTGAAAACAATAGAAATAAAATTTTCAAAATCCACAATAAATGTTGCTAATGTTGATTGATCTGCATTCTTTAGCGTAAATTTTTCTAATTCATTTGTTTTTTCTTTTCAATTGTTTAAAAAAAATTGAAATTTTTGTCTCTCGATCCTGTTAATCTTTCTAACCAGGATTGCACGATCACACAAAACAAATCATAATAGCAACATCCATCAAATAAACTGAAATCAAATTAATAATAATGATATTTGTTGATTTTCTCTGGTTTCGCAAAATATGTATAAAATCGTATATAATTACATAACACATTTCTTTTATCAAGTTTTTCTAATAAAAATCTAAAGTAGACATAATTGATAATTAGCATAGTTAACATAATATAGAAGATACTTTATATAAGAATTGAATGGAGTAACAATTGTATGATAGATCATGCAAAACTTATCTCTCCTCTCTCTGCGCATATAGTTATCGCAAATATTAATTTCTAATAGTGTGATGTGCTCATCAAGAGGATTTGGTGAGCACAACTCCAAAAGTATATCAGATCAGTTCCATATGAGAAAAATACTAAAAAACTATCTTTTTTACTATCTTTTAGACAAGTAGAAAATCACGTAATCTAAATATTTTGGACCATCCAAAAATAGTGATTTTCAACCTGTCCAAAATAATAGTAAAAAAAAAAAAATGTAAAATTAGATCTCATATTACATTTCAATATAATATAGAAATCATATTGAGAGGTTCAGATTGACTAGTTGGACTTTTAAAAAGAGAGATATAAATCAATAGTAATGATCGGTCTACGCTATGCATAGTATCGTAGCCTTGCTCCATTCTAACAGGTGCAAAAATAAAATGAAGATTGTTAGTTTATTAGAGTATGATAATTCAAGTAAGAAACTAACATTATAGGATTTAGTTAATGTGGAACACATGCCATGCATATAAAATTTATGAGATTTGATATATTCTTATCATTTACCAAACAATTTGAATTTTTAAGAGATAACTGTGACGATCCTTGATATATTATTAACAACAATCATATGCATGAAACTTGATGAGTATGCTTTTAGTTGGGTCCCACAATGCATCAAGTAAATTTAATGTTGATTTCTAATTTTTTTTTAAATTAATGAAAAAATATCGAAAAAATAATTTAATAATTTTATTAGGAAGAAATCTTGTCGAACCCTATTGTCAGGATGCATGTTCACATTGGGGTCAATCATTTAATCTAAAAAAAATGGTGGTACTATGATTATGTATTCAGTAATTTAAAACAAAATAATAAAAGGTACCCTGTTAGTTGACAATTTTTTTCACTATCTTCTTCCGTACTTTATTATAGTTAATTTAAAATTGTATAATTTGATAAATCTTGTTTATTTATAGTTACAATAGTTTTTTTGGCTAGATATTTACAATAATTTCTCTCCAAAGTCCATAATTCCAGCTACGTTCTCTGCTTCAGAGGTGGATTTAAGAAATCCTTAGTGACTAACCATCTTCATAAATACAAATTAGAAATTTTATCTTTACATTTTATAATTTAAAAAAATATCTATATGTTTTTGTGACTATAGATTAACGGTTAGACTACTACATTGTTACCGTTTGAAATTCCGGCTACATTCTCTGCTTCAAGTAGATTTAAAGAAAACCAGAGTGACTAAACCATCTCCATAAATACAAATTAGAAATTTCATCCTTTCCATTTTATAATTTTAAAAAATATCTATATGTTTTTGTGACTATAGATTAACGGTTAGACTACTACATTTTTACCGTTCGAAATTCCGGCTACGTTCTCTGCTTCAAGTAGATTTAGAGAAACCCAGAGTGACCAAACCATTTCCATACATACAAATTAGCAATTTTATCCTTTACATTCTATAATTTCTAAAAATATCTATATGTTTTTGTGACTATAGATTAACGGTTAGACTACTACATTTTTACCGTTCGAAATTCCGGCTACGTTCTCTGCTTCAAGTAGATTTAGAGAAACCCAGAGTGACCAAACCATTTCCATACATACAAATTAGCAATTTTATCCTTTACATTCTATAATTTCTAAAAATATCTATATGTTTTAGTGACTATAGATTAATGGTTAGACTTCTACATTGCTACCGTGGAAACTTGATTCAAATTCTAATTGCAACACATTATATATTTTATATTTCAACCCCAATATAATTTAAATTTTCTGTTCTATCCTTGCCCTGCTTACAACTACAATAGTTAAAGTTGGATGATTAATCTATTGACTTTCTGATCTAATTCTCGGTCTCTCTATTTTTTTTTTTAAAATCAAATGAATCAACTAGTCAACAAAACCATTGAGCAAGTCCTAATACATGAATACCCTTCCTCTTCATATCTGTTGAAAATCAAAAGTATGATGTGGAACAATTATTAGAATATAGAAAATAAAATCTAGCAAAATTTAATTTCTGAATGCTTATTTTAATAAATTGGACTGCACATCTTTTATAGGTATCAAAGAACTCATGAATTTTAAATAGAAAAAGGAGGAGAAAAGTTGAAAATATGATTTCAACCAATTTAAAATAAAGGAAGATAAGAGCATAGTTTGTAGACTTGATAGTGACACAAGCTTGTTTAAAATTATAAAAATCATGGTTTATGATAAAGTTCGATTCTTGTCAACTTGATTATTACTAAATTTCGATTTAATCTATCATATTGAACAGTTGTTAATTCATGGATCAATGCAAAGCTAGACTTTGCTTCTGGTTTCTTATTTAAATATTGATTTGAAATTGCCTTTTTAAAACAATTTCACTTTCTTAATTATATAACTTTTTTTATTTTTTAAAATAGGCTGTCTAACAACCCTGGTAACTTGCATTACTTTCTGATATAAAATATTTCAATGCATTTAGAGAATTTATTAATGTATATTTCTCACAATTTTGATTTGGATCTGTCCATCATTGTAATGCCACGGCATTTAGGTAATGGACTAATTTAATTACACTATTAAATTAATTAAGAAACCCAAACCGGATTTAATCCATTAAGTTAATAAGAATATAATTAAATTAATTAAGAGACCCAAGCAAAAATTAATTAAAAGCCTAGCCCACAATTCCAAGCCCAACTACCTAATTAATTTACTAAACCTAATAACTCCGATTTAAACCCCCCACACCCGACACACTCTCTCTCAAAAAAAAAAAATCCAACGCATAAATGATGTATAACATTTATACAGCTTGGTTTGATTCTTGTTCATTCTTTTATTTTGTTCTTTTCGTTTTATTTTATGCATAATCCGACCTATAACCGGTGCAAGACACCTACACGGGTCATGTTACGATGACAACTCCAAAAGAAACCTTAGATGTTCTAATGGTTGAAGCAACAATAACTTTGAATCTTATACAATGATTCTATTAATTCTTTCTCGCAATTCATTTCTCCTTTCAATTAAAAATGATTAGTTTTATAAATATACATAGACGATATCATGAATTTCTTTTCTCAATTTATTTATCTTATCTTAAATTAATCACCACGAGTTGTAGTACTGAAGAAAACATATGAAGTTAGAAATTTCGTTATTATTAGAACCTGATGTTAATCACAAATAATACCTTCCTTTAATAATTTACTTCCCATATTTTTAAATATTCGGATATCTTCTTTGTCTGTTAACTTATTTTTTTTACTCAGATACACTTATCTTATATTGATAAATATATACTAACAACTAGTGAGGATGCATTTCTAATCTATCACGCGATTCAAAAGTCCAAGATCCCTATTAGTAATATATATTTATACATAATTAATAAGATCCCATTCTAAATTAATCACTCATTTAAATTATTGTTGTTTTCATTTACTATCTCAACAGAATTTAATATAGGTCCGTTTTTTTAACAATTCACTTAATTAATAGAGTTAGGTCTCCTATTTAAACCTTATTCGTTCATTTATTTTCATTCGTTTCTTGTCTCAGCCGAAGTTAATATATTTCTTTATTCAACAATTCATTAAATTAACAGAATTAAGCCTCCTAGATTGAATAAGCCTTTTTATTATTATTTATTTAGTAATCCGTTGCCTACATAAATCGGTTACAGGATTTAATTAGTGACTAAGTTCTTTTGTTAATGCTTCAATTTAATTGTTCGATTTTTTTTTGGAATTTTAATGATCCCTTTTCTTGTGCCTTTATTCTCTGCTAGAGATTTTAATGAGTATTTGTTTCGGTTAGAGTATCTATTCACCTTTTAAACTTAATGATTCTTTATTTTTAATTTTTATTTTAACGATTTAATCACGTAACCTAGACTTTAGGAATTATAAATAATTTAGTCAGTAATTAAAGAACTCTAGAATATTTAATATGAAGTACTAACTTAGGGGCGATGTATATAGTCGTTTAGGTTCGAACTCTGGAGTTCTAGATGATCTCGAGACGTCTAACGACTTCTCTATGACAACAGGTGCGGGTTTTCTAGACTTTATAAAATTATTTTACTTGTTGGTTGTCATTCAATTATGGAATTAGTTGGATTTATGCATGTTGCTTTCGAACTTTTCGTATGACTTGAGTAGAACATAAATAAATTGCATGAAATGATATGATTCATACGATGACTAATGAATTTGCATGAATATGATGTGTTGAGCATGACATGAATTGTATGATTTGAATTAATGTACGTACAATGAACAGATAATGAAAGTGAACAGTGGCCGATATGCTTGCATATCGGGATGTATACATTGGGTCTAGTGTTCGACTGGACCCTCGTTAACGTGACTGTAGGCGAAAGCGGTCCTGTCACAGGTCAAGATCTAGCGTAGGGTGGACTCCCTATCTAGTGAGACATGCTTCCGCTGTTTGTTGGACTTCCTAGCGAGTTGGCGGCCTTTCCAATGTTAGTTGGACTTCCCATTGGTTTGGCGAGTAAATGGTTAATTGTGGAAAGTGAAAAGAATATGAAAGTAGACGTAATAGTAATAGATGCATTGCATTAATTAGGGAAGACATATGTATTTTATTTCTTTTTTCCATATTTGCGAGAATAAGGTAAAGGTTTATGAATTCTGGGCTGGAACTAAATCCCACACTGAGAGAAGGTTCGATCTCTCACCCGTCCCACTTTTACGTGGGTTCCAGGTAACAAAGAGGAATGATTCGAGCACGGACAAGAGTGAGACTAAGCAGAAAGATATAAGAATTGATAAACTGTTACATGTTGTTTAGTTTTGTTTCCATGATTCAATAATTGATACATTGAGTCGGCATGGCAGTGTTTGTGTTACTAGCCATGTCGGCCGTGATCATTTGTTTAACTCTTTTGCTTACGAAATAAATACAGCTTTATTTATATTGTTATTGATAATGTATGTGATGTGCGTAGCGTACGTCATACATAGCAATACGTGACGGGTTGTCTCAGAATTTGACAATCATTAAATATGCGCAACATCGCATATAAATGATAATACGTTTTATGTTAAGTGTGAATCATGAATAAAATACGGCTTGGAATATTGTTCGGGTGCATTAAATTTTATTAGGAAAAATATTATAATTATATCCAGTCGTGCAATTAACCAAGCAAATATGAAAATTTTAAATATTTAGTTTCGATTTTTTTTTTAAAACAAATCTAGTATATTGAATTATAATTATTGAGTGCTATATATACATAAGTTTGCTGGGGGTTCAGTCCATATTATTCCCGTTGATTACAAATATTACACAAAATTTAATGTTCTTAACTGTAACATTTTTAATTAAATGATAACCATCCAATATATATATTTCTATTCATGTACAAACATATATGTTGAATTAATTGGATACGCGAATAAATCATCTTCTATCGATTAAATTTCCTTTCTTTCACAGAAGGCTTATACAATTCATTGTATACCTTCCAATAAATTCAAAACGGTAAGAAAAATTATAAGTTAATTTTAATACATTTATATTTCATCATTTTTTTATTGATTAAAATTTCCTTTACAATTCATTTGTATATGTTTATTAAAATATTATTCACAAAGCGTTTTTACATACAAATAGAGGTGTTCACCGGTTCGGTTCGGTTGAAACCAAACCGAATTAGGCAAATCAAAGTAATAATTCAGTTTCTAAAATAGAATCGAACCGAACCTATTTAGCATTGCAACCGAACCGAACCGAACCAAAGTTTTATTTCGGTTTGTTCGGTTTGTTCGGTTCAAACCAAAATATATTAATTTTTTTATTTAAAGGAATTGATTTATAATAAATCAAAGTATATTAAGAAATAAACCGAAGTCTTTAAAACAATTGATTAAGAAATAAACCGGGATGATCCGGACCAAATTCATAATATATAAAAGTTCGGTCGGTACGGTTATTTCGGTTTTGAAAATTTTCAAACCGAACCGAACCGAAATTATAATTCGTTTTTAAAAAAGTAAACTGAACCGAACTATTAAACCAAACAAACCGAACTGTTTGGTCCAAACTAATTCGGTTCGGTTCAAAACCGACTAAACCGGACCCAATGAACACCTCTACATACAAATACAATTCTCGGTAAAAGGAGGTATAATACAGCCATTTGTTGGTTGCCGATGGAACCAATAACCAAAAAATTACGGTACCAGTCAAATTGTATGTGTACGTCGGTGCGACGAAGCTTGTCTAGAAAACTATTTTTAATGTGATGCTTCGAATCTTGTTAAGATTCTCCTTTCTTTAATTGTGAGATACGCTAAGATCCGTGGAGTCATATGATATTTGGAGGAAACAAGTCATAATTAAGAGTTCAGCAATTTTGGTTTTACTTTTTGTCTATACTTTGCAATTTTCAGATTTAGAAAGTCAATCTTTGAACATGATTTTCAAATTAAAATGTATTTGGAGATCAAATTTTATATTTTTGAAATTTTTACTATTATTTTTAAGAGGAGGGTTCAAATGCACCATGATTTTGTGCTCCAATATGCTCCACATCGTTTATCTCTGTTTTCAAAGTCCGAACAGTCGATCTGAACCGCTCAACATGATCATAATAAATATTCTTGGAGATCAAATATTATATTTTTAGAATTTTTTTTACTATTTTTTTACAAAGGTACAATATCACTTTTTCAGATGGTTTAGAATCTCCTTAAAACAGTGATTTTGTACCTATCTAAAAAACAGTAAAAAATATCTAAAAAATATAAAATTTGGTCTCCAAACATATTTTATTATGAAGATCATGTTGAGCGGTTCGGATCGACTGTTTGGACTTTAAAAATGGAGATAAAGAATGTGGAGCATATTGGAGTACAAAATCATGATACATTTGAACCCTCCTCTATTTTTAAATAGATAGAAATCACTGGTTTTTTATGGTCCAGATTTTTCTAAAAAATAGTAATTTCAAAATAATGAAAAAATAATAATTTTTTTCATAAAATATAAAATTTGATCCCCAAGAACATTTTAATATGGAGATTATGCTAAATAATTTGAATTGACTGTTTAAAATTTGAAAACATATATTTAAACAGGAAGTAAAACAGAAGTAAAACAAGTAAATTAATATGCATCTTTGTCCAATAAAATAAAAGAAGTGAAACAAAAGGCGACGGCAGTAATCAGCCCCACTAGTCAGAAAGAAACTAAAAAAGTTGAGATTATAACATTAATTTTTATTTATGGCATCCAAAGCATAAAATAAATCATCCAGCTACATATTATAAAAAAAGTCCTTTGCTTAATTAACTATCAATGCCTTTAAAACTGAACCGTAAAATTTTTAATATTACTTTGATAGTTTAAATTACATGAAATTTGATACATATATATAATTAATGGGATTCAAATTTGTTCCTTTTATTTTGAGAAAAAGATCATCTTCCTATTATCTATCTTCTCACTTTCTCTCTCTAAAAGAAGAGAAATGGAGAATAGGAGGATCGATGCTCCTTTTTAAAGTTGAATTCCTAATTAATTCAGATGTTACTTTTTATAAAAGATGATAATAATATGTGTTGAGAATACTTTCGATGAAAGCGACCGTATATTTATCTAAAGGCGAAGACAATTACTGTTTGAAATTTTGCTTCTCGCGGACAATAATATGTACACATATTTTCTTATTTTAGTCGGTCTATGCGTTGGCTGTACTCGGAGACGACGCAAAATATTTATGATAGAATATAATTTTATAATATTTTTTTAATTTTTCATATTCAAATTTATAATTATAGAGTCATATTTACGATATACTTTTTGTCAATGAAGTACAACTTACAATTATTTTAAAATACAAATATATTTTTAAAAAATATTTTGATGACGGAGGCAGGGCCTCTCTCTATCCAGGCTCCAACTCTACTGTGAATTCTTTTCTTTTTTTAAAATACTTGGTAGATACTACTAAATTGTATCTCTACTGTGAATTCTGATCTTCTAAATGTGAATCTCAACCGTCCGATAGGAATCTAATCAAATATTAAAGAAATTGTAAACTCTAATTTAGTTCGGATTGATCTGAATTATGATCAGATAACCCGAGTCCAAACTCAAATTTTGAGTTGATCCGGATTCCGGACCCTCTACTGTACAAATCTCTCTATCATCCTAGGTACCTGACTCAGAACAATTAGACGGACGACTCAAATTATTCTTAGTTTGACCTAACTCAATATGGTGCCTATAGAAACTGTAGGAGTTTGTTTTGAGATTCGTCCTAGGTTGAAAGAACGGTTCAGATTTAATGATTGGCTTAATAAATAGTAAACTAATTCCAAAAAATGTAAAATTTGATCACCAAGCATATTTTAATATAGATATCACATCTAACGGTTTGGATCGACCGTTTAAACTTTTAAAATCAGAAAACCAATTAGTTGCACCACGACTCCGGAACAAATGTTTTGAGATTAGCCAACCTCCTAAAACCTTATATTTATTTCAATTAACTTCCACTTAAACAGTAACAAACAAAAGAAATGCACATCAACTAGAATTTATCTATTAAGGATTTTTATTTTTATGGAAGCCCCTCAGTATTTTCTTTTTTTGAATGTCTGGAAGTGGCTCCCAGCTGGATAGCCCCTCAGTATTTTCATTGGAGGAAGTAAATTATTAATAATTAAAAATGGGTCCAGAAAAGAAATATCAAATAATTATGAGATGAAGATTTTAGATGAAGATTTTAAATTGCTAAGATCAAAACAACGAAACAAGATTGAAAAATAATATTGGTATAGACCCAAAGGTTTAAATAGCATTTATCGCGTCATAACAGAACGGCTGACAAAACGGCGCTATGGCCATATAGCACCGCTATAGCGGCGTTATATGGCCATAGCGTCATAGCATTTTTGGTCCGAAAACGCAATAGCGTAGCGCCGCTATAGCGCGCTATTTAGAACATTTAGTCTTTCGTTATGATTTTTAATGCAAAGTTCAAATGAGAAGTTTAGTGTTGGAATGATTTTTTTTTTTAAACAAAGGGTGATATACTACAAAACAAACATATATTTATGATCAAATACAGTTAAATGTTGGTGATTTTTTTTTTTGAAAACAAGATAGGGGTCAAGCCTCTAATTTTATATTTATTGACAAATTAGAAATATGATATATTCAAAAGATAAAAAAAAAAAAAAGTCTCTCAATGAGTATCAAGCAGAAAAAAAAATAAAATAGAATTTACATCTATTGTAATACTTGACAAATTAACTAAAAAATGGAATATAATTTAAAAATATTAGTAAACTTAAGTTCACACTAATATCACTAGGGCTGCAAACGAACCGAACCGAATCGAACTTACTCCCAGTTTGAGTTTGGTTTGAATTAATTTCGAACGAACTCAATTTCAAAACGAACTTTTTACGAACTCAATTTTGAACTTTTACGAACTTTGTTACGACTTACGGTTATGACTTATGGCTGGGCTATAGTTCGAAATTACAACACGTCAATAAAAACTCAGGTATTATGAATTCTAATTACACAGTACACCAAAGTTTATATCAAAGTTCATATCAAATACCAAAATTTGTATCAAATACCAAAGTTTAGTACAATCAATCAAAGTTCAGTACAATCACAGTATCCAAAGTTTTCCAAATAGCCAACAGGAACAACATCACCGAAGTTTTCAAATATCCAAAGTATTCAAAGTACAATTTAAATATCAATAGAAGTACAGAATAATCACCAAAGTCTTATAATTATTACAAATCCAAATATTATCCTAAATAAAACATTAAAGTTCATTATCAGTGGAAATCAACGGTTCACGTTTGAGTTAATTTCGAACTAAGTTTGGTTTGCGAACCTATTTCGAACGAACTAGGTCCAGTTTGAGTTTGTTTTGAATTAATTTCGAACTAGGTTTGGTTTGAATTAATTTCGAACGAACTCAATTTTGAATCGAATTTTTTACGAACTTTTTCGAATCAAACTCAAATCGAATTACAAACTACGATTTTTTTGTGCAGTCCTAAATATCACTGTTAGTTTATTTATATTAACATGTTTAAATCCAGAACTCAACATTTTCACTTGATGTAATCAGTATCCATACCAATCTCCCCAATGAAATCAATTGGCAAAGAACGGTCTTAATTAAAAAATTTAAATAATTTGCTTCCACATATCCTGACTCGGTGTAATCTGTAGTATGAATAGAATATTAAGTTGCATTATTCTAACACCTTGAAACATGCAAACTTCATGAGGTGTAACGGCCTATGTAGCACAGGGGCTTACCTCATGTACAATAAGTTTCCCATACGCATTAAATTAGTATCCACTTATCATTCTCAGTCGCTATCAAAAGTACAGAATAGGCTTATAGTGAAAGATCATATCTTGCATGTAACATTAAAAATCTGCTCATGTGATTTTTTTATATAGATAATTTGACTTGTACCATTCTACAAGCATTTTCAAACAGTTTAAATTGTAAATTAGTTAGATGTGCCCACCTGCAAACTTTTTTCTTCTTCTGAAAATGCTCCTTATTTTATGGTTAAAAACTTAAATTAAACACTAAGAAATATTCGTCATTTATCACTCTTTATGATATGTGTTCGTGTCGGATTTCTTCTCATTGATTTATGCGAATCTGCCTCATAATATGACTTTTTTTTTGCCATCAAGTCATGAAACAACCAATGTGTTGAGTCATTTTCATAAGAGATTAAAAATCAGGTTTTTTAAGCGTTTTTTACTCGCGGAATTGTTGATCTGGTCTCCTACCAGTTATTATTTCTTCATTAAATGTGATTTCTGTCTGCCTAGTCTGTCTCATTTTCTAAGAATCGTAATATATTAGGTGCATCTTAAGCTAGCATTTTTTGGTAAAGCAACAGGACTGGAACTAGGATAAAATTTGGAATTTAAATCTACTGAAATTCGAGATTCATGAACAGTATCTCTGAAATCTCTGAAATTCCGAATCCAGCCATCCAATTTTTTCTGTGCACGCATCTCGAAACAGTTTGACGGCTGGATTCCGGATTTCAAGAATTTCAGAGTTACTGTTCACAATTGTGAATTTCAGCAGATTTGGATCCTAAAATTTGATCCTGAACTTGAGCAATTGTAGAATGTCTTATAATTTTTTTTTATAAATTTTCTTGTGTTCTACTGAAATAAGGTAGCTTAAAATTCTAGGCAAGCATTCTGCCTTAATTCTGGCTCTGTTTTGACGAAACAAGTGAGCACTATTCAATACTACTTAATATATTCTGAAAATTTTTGTTTGGTCAAGATTATAGACATCTTTTATTAATTTATCACTAAGAAAGTGGGAGAAAGTGTTTCCTAAGAAACAATAGTTTTTAAAACAGACTAAGTGTGATTAAGTTTTTATTAAAAACAAAATAGCATAAATAATTTTTCTTAAAACATAATATTTTTTTGTTTGTCATTCCAAATTCTGCTAGATTTTCCATCCTCCTATGAGTACAACCGTGAAAGAGATTAATATTTTTTTAATAATGACAACTTTTTTTTTTATAGATTTTTCCCTTTCAATAATGAGGAGGGTTCAAATGCCTCCATTTTTCATGCCTCCACCATGCCTCCATTTTAAAAACTTGAATAACTCAAAATTTAAAACTTAAAAGTCAAAATAAAACCGTTGGATATGATCTACATCATTATATCTATGTGCTCATAAAAAATTATGACATTTTGATTTTGTTTTTAGGTGAATCAATAAGTTGAAAAATCAACGTCTAGAAATTATCCACATTAGTACGTTTTTTACAAGCTCTTGATGACAACCAAAACAAAATCAAAATGTCATAATTTTTTATGAGCACATAGATATAATGATGTAGATCACATCCTACGGTTTTATTTTAACTTTTAAGTTTTAAATTTTGAGTTATTCAAGTTTTTAAAAATAGAGGCATGATGGAGGCATGAAAAATGGAGGCATTTGAACCCTCCTCTTCAATAATATTTTTTGAAAAAAAATAGAAAATCAATTATATTAACATTAGATTAAAAAAAAAAAGCAACACATCCTTGTGTATATATTAGGACGTGTCACAATTAGTATTCAAGTTGTGCATATATAGAATATAGATTTAGCACAGATGGTGATGAGCCTCACCTCTTAAAAAAGAGTCGCATGTTCAATTTCCGTAAGAGACATCTACGTGGAAAAGAATATTGAGGTTCACAGAGCCTTTATTTAAAAACAAAACTCTGCATAATACGGGTCCCAACGGATTGTAAGTTATAATGGTTGGTTGTGGATTGCAAGTAGCATAATTTGATATTCGAATAAAAACATAGATAAAACTTGACCAATCCAAGTTATATATGTTGAGGAATCATAAAGGTCAAACAATTACGTTTTATTTAGACAAATAATTACATTTTATCTAGGGGTCAAATACTTATTCCCGGAGAAGGAGAAACAGTTTCCCACCTTAACCTAAGAACCGTCATATGCCAAATAGACTCAAAACATAAATCATAAGTGCAGAATATAATACCTGATTCCATAACGTTCGCCATGAAATCCTCAATTGTGAAAAGCCGTCTCCGTGAGCACGAGACAAGTCTTCAATGACAAGAAACCCTCTTCTCGTCTTTAAGTCGTATGGTCGTAGATTAAGTCTTCCAAGACAGCAAGACACGCTTTTGAGAAATCCCTTTCAAGTTTTCTAATGAATTTCTCCTCTCTAGATCTTTGATGGTGAAAGAAAAGAGAAGACACTCAGATTCTGTCTAAAATAATTATTCAGAAAACTGAGTTGTGCGTGTTATCTTGTGCCTTGGGGACCCATCCTTGTATAGGGTATGGCTAGACGTGTCTACAGAACCGCATTTTCTATGAATAACTGATTTTTCTGATTATTTCAAATGGTGAATATTTTCATCATAAAAACATCAAAAATTTGGAGTTATAATGAAATTGATTCTAACAACATCAAAGCAAAAACCAATTGATGATCCATGTTTCAAGTCACACTTCCACGACTTAAATTGTACCCTCTTGAAACCTTTAATTCTGAGCCTAAGGCCTAGTTGAATCATCATACACTGTAATGCCTTCCATCCAATCCAAACGCGTATCTGTTCATTAACTCAAAAGATAATTTTGAGTAAATGAATTTCAACCGTCTGATTTTAAACGGAGTTAATCTGATTCTTACTTATAACATAAGGGGTCTTTCAATATTAGTACGGATCTAGTTCGTATGAATTATAAAATAGATTGGACAGTTGAGATTCATTAATTCAAAAGATTCTCTTTTGAGTTAATGCAGAGGATATGAATTCCATCTAATTCAACAAGACAAATATTCGTCAACCAAGTTGCACAGTTAGTACACACTTCACAATCAAACAAGAACCAACATTTTCTCAAGAAAAAAAAAAAAAAAAAAAGCTAGCGGCAACTTCTAATTATGCATGGGAGATAATTTGGTTTTTCATATATATTGCTATGAGCCTATGAAGTTTGATTTTTTTTTTCTCTCTCCGAGTACAAAGTACTATAATGTGATAGAGAGTTTCTTTCTAAAGACTGTTTTTCAGAAGTACCGTCATAAGTTTTTTTATACTAAAATTTAATCAAAAGCTGACATTTATAAGTATCTAAATGAATCCTCTACTATTTCAACTACGAGTTGGCGATTTATTGATATAATATACATGTTTACAACAGTAAATTTTAGTATATGTGAAATGATCTTAAATATTGGTTCACATACTAACCTCTAAAAAAAAAATTACACATTAATAAAAAGGCTCGAACTTATAACTAAGCAAGTACACAGACTAACCTCTAAAAAAATTACACATTATAAGTGTTCGAACTTATAACTTTTCTTTGAGAGAAGGGGTTCCGATGGGAATCGGACCAAAATTCACCAGATGTTCGGTTTAAGTTATTCGATTGGTATTGAAATTCGCATTGACAATTTCGATTAATGGAACAGTTAAGATTACTGCATATTTAAACCCGTTTGCACGGATCTCGATGCAGTTCGGATTGTATTAGACTGGACATCAGAGAAATTTTGATCTGATGTTCGTTGTAAACCCCCACCCTTTTTATTTTTGATTTTGAGTGTGTGATGTACTACTATAGATTGTGGGTGGGGGTAGAAAAAAAAATATAAGATGGACAATTTAGTCTGAATTTTTTTTAGTTACCATATCAATTTAGTCTGAAAAAAAATATAAGATGGACACCAAGATGTGGACGTCAGAGGTGGTAACATATGAATTTTGCAGAAATTAATAGTAAGATTAGAATTTTGAAATATTGAAATGGTAATTAATTAATTTTTTTTTCGGCAATCTAATTAGTACTACGGAGAAAAACAATTTCTCATCACCAAAATCCATGGCCATGCAATTTTTAGCCTTTATTCAGATGAAAGCAATTAATCAATCTCCACACCTTTTAAATTCTGTATATTTCTTTGTTGAATTGTTTTGTTGCAAGTTGAAAAAGAAAAGTATTATCCTCTTAAGTTCAAGTGACCAATTTTCCATCAAACCTGTACTAATCCTCTCAGTCATTAAAATGCACGTATATATGAAAATGTTTCTAATTAGTATTTGTGATTTTGTAGACCGGAGACAATAACTTGCTATTAGTATTTATTACTATCAAATTGCATGACAATTTTAAAAAAAAATTCACATTCTTGATGAGTATTAATTTAACTATTTATACATGTACAATCAATAATACATATTCGAAGCCAATTAAGTGTATATTTGAATCTAGACAAGCGTTGATTCAATCGAAATGCGTATGATACGTGTAGTTGAATTTAGGCAAATGTTGATTTTGTTAAAATGTAGATGAAACAGCACGAGGGGTAGTTAAAATTGATGTAACGGTTATCAGAAATGATTAAGTGATGTAGTTAAAGTGTTAATTAGGCAGTTGGCTGCTTAATTACATGGTATTATATTAAGCAATCTGAATTACAACCTGTCAATATTGACTCCTTAATTACTTCAAATGTCATTAAGATTATCTTTTCCCTTAATTTACAACTACTTCAATGACTATCAGGTTCATAAAAAATAATTGTCATATTTTATATTCTATTAGCGGATGGAGTCTGACAAGGTCAATTAGTGTTAATTAATGGGCGTTATCTTCTTAGTTTATCTCCTAGTACTCTCCGTTCCAATGTTCCATCTCTAATTTGCAAATAAACCCAAAAAATATTTATTTTTATAATCAACTTAATTTGTTCAGTTCTTTTTTTGTTTTGAAAGTCGTGAGAAGGACTCGAACTCTCGATCTTTGAGCAACTATATATAGTCCTAGGACCATTTCTTTTAGCCAACTGTGCTACCGTCCTATCTCCAGTTCATTTTTTGTTAGATTACTTGGACACCAAATTTGCCCCTTTTATTACTGATGAAGAAAAAAAATCAAATATCCACAGCCATGATTAGTAATTAGTAAGCTTTTTCTTTCTTTTTCAATTTAGGTATATGCCTATTTCCTTGTACAATTTTCTCTCTGGAATCCCCTCAACAGTTGCTTGTGATTTTCTCCGAAATTTTTATTTATACCATTTTCTGAAAAAAAAAAACCAAAATACTTCGAAATTCGGGTTTTTCTAATTCTACCTAGGCCGCAGAACACCCGTAGAGTCTGCAGTTTTGTCAATAAAATAAATAAATAACAAAAAACAAATATTTGATGGGGTCTGCACTATGCGGTCAGGATGTCTTGTCAGATACTGAGATTTATCTGTCACTTATTTATTTTGTTGCTTTGTTATTTATTTTATTTATTTTTTGTTATTTATTTAGTTGGTGTATTATATCATTATCTCTTCATACACAAATAATATTTCAAACGAACGACATTTCCAAAATATTTGATCCTACAAGCGAAAGATATTTTACCAATAAGCAACATTTAAAACATAATCCAAAACAAATAAAACAATTTTAAAAACTAAAACCTAAACAAATAAAACAATTTTAAAAACAAAAACCAAAACACAAATAACAGATTTCAAATTAAAAAATAAAGAGGGGGGGGGGGGGGGCATCGGCATAGTGCGGACCCTAGGGCCTCAGGGGCATTGTGCGGCCTCCTGGTTGGGGCCACATCGGCATAGTGCGGACCCCATTACATGGGGCCACACGAGTGTTCTACGGCCTGGGTAAAATAAAAAAAATCCGAAATTCAGGATGTTTTGGTTTATTTTTTTTTTCCAGAAAATAGTATATTTAAAATTTCGGTGATTTTCTTATCTAAACCAGAAAGTTTAGGTGAATTATAAGGAATTTGTTTGGCTGAAGGGGTGAACTGTTGAAGCATTTGTTATACATCAATTCAGTTAAATTTTTCCATAGTATGATATCTAGACCTAACTCCAAATATTTTGATTTTACTATAATTAATTGATCGAAGTATTAATTGTTGTAAATGATTACATATATTGAGATTAATTAGCATCTTTAGTACGTAGTGGTTAATTTTTTTTTAATAGAAAGACATTTCATTTTGGAAAAAAAAAAGAAAAGGAAGGCATTTAGCTAGGGGGGTAGCAGGAAGACTGAAAAGTTTGGTGGGCTAGTATGTAAATATAGCATTATTTTCTAATTAACATTTCCAAGTACATGAATAATCACAAGAAATGGATGCCAACCTGGACGATTATCTCATTTAATCATTGACCTATCAAGAAAAGACCTCAACATGAAATTTTTATACATTAATTGGGTATTCTCAGAAGTCACTCTCATGAAAGAAAATTTAATAATTAGTCACTCTCTTTTCTTTATATTTCCACAGTATTCCCTATCGCTTTTATATTTTTCCAAACCATAGAAATTTAAATTTCTTTCTGTAAATCAATCTTTTTAATAAATATTTCTAAACACCCAATATTAGCAAACCATTTATCAGCAACTATGAGAACATGAAACCTTCTACAATTATTAATTAAATACCCAAAGTAAGGACTTGTCGATATTAAAAAAAAAAAAGATGTTGATCACAGCAGGTTTCATGATCCGGGCTCAAGACAACTGCCAACCAAATCTGACAAATGTTATCAAAATTGTGAAAGATATACAAAAAAACAACCAAAACATGAGCAGGCATGCACGATGAATGACGTAGGCTTTAAAGACATGCCAAATGGGCCTATGTCATAAAACCTAACTTTATTCTGTTTGAACAACTAATTGGGTGGCCCAAATTGATGCCAAATAGTTTTCATTGGTCCCATTAGATGCCACCAAGTGGAGCTAGATCGGCCAATCGCCGTCATCGGCTTTTGTCTTATTGGACAATTCATGTATGATACAGCCTCTCTAGTTCACATGTAACCCTTTTAGTTTATGGTGACAAGCTATGTTGCATGGATATGGGTACGAGTATCGTATTGAATACGATACGAATACAATAATATGATAATTTAAAAAAAATTTATGATACGATACGTCTATTATATATATTATTTTTGTTATTTTATATATTGTATTGCTTCTCAATATCGTGCTTGAGTACTGCTTTGTTTAGATAATTATAACTTAAATTAAATTTGTAAAAAAAATAAAGACTTACCCTAAGTATAAGTTAAATACTATATTTACTAGAACATATCACATATGATACTCTAGTGTAGTGGTTAAAGATTTTGATGCTTAACTTTTGGAAAGTTTCAAGTTCGATTCACGCTGATAGTAGAAAAAAAGACATTGCAGTGGTCCACAGGCACGGTTCACAGCCACGGGCGCAGCTCATGGGTTCCGATCAGCCATATCTAGTCGTATCTGTGGTATCCAGCCGTATCTGTGGGTTTCAACGGAGTATCAGCGACCGTATCGGCTGAGTAATGATACGCCACGTAAGCCGATACGCTAGCTGGCGTATCGGATACGTATCGATGCTAGGTGCGTACTGGTATCCGATACGTGTTCGATATGGATACGATGCTCAATCTGGAGTATCCGAGTAACATAGGTGACAACTGATAAGAACATAGGCAATGATTGATGCAAATTTGTAGTAATAGCCTTAAATATTTTTTTTCATTCTATCAATTAATAACCGTAACATATTTTTGTTAGGGAATGGGATGAAAGTGGAAGAAAGTTCAATCATTCATTATTTCATTGTGAAAGTTAAAAAAAAAACTAGGACTGCTTTGAGTTTGATTAAGTATTGAACTTTACAGGGTGACAAATGAAAATTATTGGTTGTTTTAAGGATGTGTAGAAAGCATCCTTATAGTCCTCTTTCTTTCCTTGAGATAAAAAAAATAAAATAGTAGATTTACAAAAGAGAGGGTCTCATCACTTTGTTCCTGTAGCATTAACCTGTTCTTCTGTAGAAACTTATCTGTGACCTTTAGTGTAGCATTAGCCTGTTCATAGTTAGTAGGTGCTTTGTCTCAATCGTAATTCGTAAGGTCACTAATAAATTATTACTGAAGGGTCGCTACACATATATTTGCTAAAACAGGTTTTCTACAGATAATCCCAATAGGATTGTGACTCAAATGGCTGAACAGACAGGTCAAACATCACAACGCAACTGGTTTTTCTATAACAGATAATATGAACAGCGCACACTGTTGTCAATTGAGATTTCTATTTTTGTAACCAGTCCGATCTTCATCCGACGATGTAGAAGGTGTGGTAGAGGTGAATCAATGTGGTCCCTATGAGAACAATGTGTTTGGTGTTAGGAGCCCTTTGATTGTGGATGGATTGACTTGATCTGGACACGTGGCAAATGACACGTGCATGCCATGTGGGGGAATGGGTGTAAAATTAGACCCAATTGGATGCAGTGTATTGGACCCATAATGAGTCTCTATCAAAGTCTTTTGTGACAATTAGATAATTATCTCTTATTTTTAACAAGGGACTAATTCAGGGGATAATTTTAAAAGGAAACCGTGGAATAAATTGTATAATTGCGAAGGGAAACTAAAAAAATTGTTAATTAAGGATGTAACGGGTCTGATCCGACATTTTTATTAATATCCAAAGTTAATTAGAAATTAACAAATATACCCAGCTCAGCTGGGTTTTGATAAAAATATCCATACCGGCCATTAAATGGCCGGTACCAATTTTAATCCATTACCGGCCATTTAATGGCCGGCACCCCTAATTTTTTTTTTTGCTGTTTTATACCCTGTAAATACCCATCTCTCTCCCTATCACAACTCACTCAACTCCGTCACTTTCAAGTAATTTTTTTATTTAATTAAATTTGTTTATTTAATTTAAATTTTATTTTTTAATAATTTTTTTATTTTTAATTATTTTTCAGTAACCTATACATGTAAATTAGTAACCTGACAATTATTTACCATTTTCAAATATAGTTTGTTTGTCATGGCCATGATTTCATTACACTGTGATGGAAAGTTTCATTACACTGTGATGACAATTAATTCATTTATGATTCCCGATGATATCTCACTTTGTGACTTGAAATCCATGATTTACGCATGCACTGGCTATAACCCAGAAAAGTGGAACTTAGAATTGGCAACCCAAGTTTGTTATGAAAACCTCGGAAAATATACCATTGCGGAACTACTAGATGAAAGTACTTGGAGAGACATATACAACCATTTAAAGGCCACTGGAAATTTTATAATAGAAATCTACGCCAAAAGAGTTCCGATAGAGTCAGGGGTTGGAAGTTCTGGCGAAAAATTCAGTTGCGCCAACCTATACAACACAACCATAACCATACACTCCCGCCGTTTCTTTATTCGAACCTGACCCAGAAACAGACAATCCCTTCACTCCACCAGCACCCCAATCACGACTCCAAGTTTCATCCCCATCTAGACCCATGCATGTGGAGCATTTACCATTACCGCCACCAGAACCTCACCCCATACCGACACCAGTAGATAATGAAATTGGGTTGGATTTTGAAAATTTCGGAGGAAGATCTGCAAAGTGGGGAAGATTTGATGGAGAAAACTAGAACTCTGATCACCTGGAGGGTTGTAGTGAAAGATGATCCAGTTGAAACAGCTCAATCACGACTCCAACCAATCATGGCTTTATTAAAAAAACAAATTATAAAATCAGGTGCCAGTGAGTCCCCTTTAATTATGACCAAATAACTGTCAATTGTGTAAAATATCTCATATTGTAGCTGACCTATAAATATTATTTGGAACATAATTTTCATCATGACTTGACATTGTTAATTATGAACTTACATTCTTTTGTTAAATGTGAATGCTGTATAAATTGAAATTTGTGTATGATTAGTACGTTTTAGAAATACATATTGAACATAATGACATGTGTTAAATGTGAATCATATACAATTTTTTATATTAAATTTGATCCCTGTAGCAATATGTATTTATACATGATTGACATTTTATCCTTAAAATGTGAATATGCCATACAATATTCCCAAAACATGTCAAAGCAGCCGTTGAAGCCTTGAACCTGTCATCTGGACATTTTGTAATGTCCAAATTACCCTACTTCTTAAACATATACATATACATATACATATATATATATATATATATATATATATATAATTGAGCTATGGTGAGACGTGGAGTAAAACAAGTTTGTACTCCATGGCACTATATTTCTATTTTGAAAATCTAAACAACCGATCCGAACTGTTCAACATGTTCTCTATATTGAAATGTGCTTGGAAACCAAATTTTACATTTTTTGGAATTTTTTTACTATTTATTAAGCCACTTTGAAAATCGCTGATCCACTGTGAACAGTAAAAAACAGTAAAATTTTCTGGACCACCGGATCAGCGATTTTCAAAGTGGCTTAATAAATAGTAAAAAAATTCCAAAAAATGTAAAATTTGGTTTCCAAGCACATTTCAATATAGAGAACATGTTGAACAGTTCGGATCGGTTGTTTAGATTTTCAAAATAGAAATATAGTGCCATGGAGTACAAACTTGTTTTACTCCACGTCTCACCATAGCTCATCTATATATATATATATAGAGGAGGGATCAAGTTACAACAAAGTTACAACAACCATTTTTTTCATTTTCAAAGTCCAAATCGTCGATCCACACCGTTCAATATGATCTCCACAATAAAATGTGCTTGCAGATCAAATTTTACATTTTTTTGAATTTTTTTACTATTTATTAAGTATTTTACAAAAAATAGTCATATTTAGACCATTGAATTTTGTACCCATCTTAATAAATAGTAAAAAAATTCAAAAAAATGTAAAATTTGATCTGCAAGCACATTTTATTTATATAATCATGTTGAACGGTTTGGATCGACGATTTGGACTTTGAAAATGAAAAAAATAGTTGTTGTAACTTTGTTGTAACTCAAATTTGTTGTAACTTGATCCCTCCTCTATATATAATTAATTATGGATACATTGCAGTAATTTAAAAAAAAAAAAAAAACAGGGCCGGCCCTAAGGTTAATTGAATATTATATAATGAATTTTTCTTTGAAAGGTATAGGGAAGAAACTTCACATCATATATATGATAAAATTATAGACAACATGCTTTTTTTGCAGTGATAATATGGGATTTTTTTTCAGGTTTAATTTGCAGTTTTTGTTACGATAATGGATATTTGTTGACCATATACAATTTTAGGTATGACCATGTTTGGCAACTAATTTATGACGAACCGTTCTATTTAATGACTAAGATCATGACTCATGAGGTTTTAACACACCATTATGAATTTAACAAACCAAAAGAATGATAATATAAAACAAAGGATAATATGGTGAACCCAAACATTGTTTCTTTGCTTATTTAGGCCCCTGATAGATACTGTCAAATATGTCAATACCTAAAATTCGAAATGTGAAGTAATGCATTCTACAACTGTTTGATTTTTATAATGTGGATATATTTTTTAGTCAGCATCACCTCTTAACGTCGTACATATAAAATCTACCTGAAATATTCTTCCTTTTTATAGAAAAATAATTACATTTATTTATTATTGATTCATCCAAACTTAAAAAATAATTTATCGATGTTCTATATGATGATTTGCGCTACAAAAATTATTTTGCAAAAGTTTTATGATCTGCACTAAAGTTCATCAAATTAAAAGTAACTGCTATGTTAATATATCATTTAGAAAATATTTACGACTTCCCTTATTTATCATCCCACCATAATTCAATTTTTCAATTGTTCTTTCGTAATGAATATATATATATATATATATATATATATATATATATATATATATATATATATATATGTCTTTAAGATAAATTAAAGATGAGATCAATTCTCTCAACTTTAATAATCCACAAAAGTTTCTTTTAAATAAATCTACGACCTTTCACACGTACTACTTAGTCGGTAGATCTTTTATTAAACATTCATTCTTGAATAATATTATATATGTTATATATAAATTAATTATCGTATATAAACTTGGTATAATTTTTTTTTTATTTATAGCACTATGCAATTAACCATTACAACAATATTCCAAAAAAAAAAAAAATGACTAGGTACATGCTAAGGATCTTATATAACACCATTGATCAGATCCTGGATTAGGGTTTACACCAGATGGCAGTCAAGCAGGCTCACCAAGTTGTACGCTTTGCCTGGAAAATGATATTAGCATGACACATGAGATTGGAGGCCCACCGACATATTCCACATCATCTTGCCAGGTGGCATGGCACTCTTTTCAAGGAAAACAACTTACCACTCTCTCTCTCCCTCTACCTCTCTCTCTCACACATAGAAGTTGACTTGTGCCTTCTATTAATACCCTACCTTCCTTCCTCCTTTCCTCCATTCTTCTCTTCTAATTCTCTTTGGAGAATCATGGCCATGAATATGAACTACCTCAGCATGGTGGAGGCAAAGTTGCCTCCCGGCTTCAGATTCCACCCGCAAGACGACGAGCTAGTGCTTGACTACCTCTGCAAGAAAGCTGGAGGTGGCGGCGGCAGCGTCAACAATTTCTATGGCTTCCCGACTTTGGTCGATGTCGACTTGAACAGAGTCGAGCCGTGGGACCTTCCTGGTTAGTCCTATTATCCTATTTCTATATTTTTTTATCATGATTTGTCCTTGCATAACTCTGTACATATACTTGCATAGGTTTCTTGGTGCACTGTGAATTGATCTGACATGGGGTTTTCATTTGTCTTGATTTTTCCGGATGATATGCAAAAAAAATTCTCAAATTTTATTTTGTATGCAGTACTATATATAATCATATATATTCTATGATCTCCTTTAATTATCATCTCAAAGTTTAAGAGACATGCTCTTTAGGATTATAGGTATTTCATAAGGCGATTTTGGATATTGCATCTCCTGATGCGGTACTATACATCTATTCTAAACTTGAAAATTTGTAACCTAAAATACCATTACTATGAAGTAAGTAAAACTTGATAGATCTGCTTTTGATCTAATTAATATGTCAAATTCATGTGGCATCACTTCTGAAGATTTTTATAATTTGATCGATTGATACTTTTGTCGTATAGGTCCCTGATACCTGTGATATTTCAGCTTTTCAAAAAATAATTTAATATGACTTCTACTAAAAGACAATTTTCAGGAATCACCTAGCACATGTGTTGCTTCGCAAGGTTGTGAGAAAAGTTCTCCATATAATTATTTTCAATTTTGTCCCTCGGAATTAATGGAATTCAAGAAATTTAATTTACTTGGGGAGTTTTCTTGGTGAAGTGGGTAATATCCCTTAAATAGTATGTTCCTAGGATACAAGAGCATCAATTTATAATGAGAACAAGTTCACACGTCTTGTTCTCTTATTTTGGCTTTTTCCACAAATAATCCCAAAATAACAGAAAATTATTCCCCTTTCCTAAAGAGTATGGCCCCTTCTAAACTTCTTACATGTGGCATCCCTCTAACATGATGGCGTGCCCACTTTATATCCCCTTATAAAGAAAATTGGTTTTTCTGTGTCTTTTGTTGAATATTCCACTATGCAACAATTCACTGCATAGGCATAATATTCAATTCTCTATACAATACAACATTAATAGATGCCATAAAAGTTTAGAAACCACCTTAACCAATTCAATTTTGCGGAAACCAAATTTAGATGGGGACAAACTAATCCAAAAGGGCACCTTTCCAATTGCCTATTGATGGAAAAGCTAACAATTTTATTTCGGAAAAAAAGACAAAAAAATATCTCATCTGAAACTTTTATAGGAAATATGCTTTGTTCCTTTCTTATGAAGATTCAAAAAGTTAGATAAATTCTGCTTTGTTTTTTCTAAATTAATGAGCATTTTTCCCAACAGAGCAACAACTATATATGGTTCTTTTTATAAAATATGGAAAAGTTTTTTAATATGGTCAATTTACTTCTTTTTGATAAATGCATAAAGCAAAAGGAACAAAACTTAAATTTCAAGAGGAATAATTCATTTTATTATTTGTGAAAAGGAAGTTTATGATAGCAAACGATTCTACTATTTTATTTCATATTAGAAAAGTCTTTTTCAACAAGGATATATTGAAAAATTAAGAAAAATTTACCAGTACAATTCATATTTAAAAAAAAATAAGTATATTCTAGATATTCTTATTTATATATTTATTTATTTATTTTTGGACCTTAATGCAGTGGAGGCATGTGTGGGGGGAAAGGATTGGTACTTTTACAGCCTGCGAGACCGAAAGTACGCAACCGGGCAGCGTACTAACAGAGCAACTGAATCGGGATATTGGAAGGCAACAGGAAAGGATCGCCAAGTTAGCCGCAAAGGGGTGCCCGTCGGCATGAGAAAGACACTTGTGTTTTACCAAGGAAGGGCTCCAAAGGGAAAGAAGAGCGACTGGGTCATGCACGAGTTCCGTCGGGAAGGGCAAGGTGAAATGACAAAGTTCTTCAAGGTAACTCACAAAGTTCCTAGCTTTTTAATATTTATTAAATAGTTTCGAAGCCTAGCTAGCGTCTTTAAAGTTTAAGTTATTGTTAATTAAACCTTTTTCTCTAATTGTATTTAATTTGAAGTGGTGATGTTACATACAATTGTGGGTCTCTTGATATTCATTTAGAGAAAAAGAGGAGTCAGGTAGGCGTGCTAGGATATGACATATTTTTTTAGATCACAACTAAAATGCTTAACTGATTTATGGAAAGTGTAGGTGATATTAGGATTTAGGATATTCTTGTTTCCTAGGATAAGTTTCTAAAAAAGTTCTTTCTGGTTACGATGGAGTTTTGTTTGTTATGAAAATATAATTCTTTTTAAGTTAAAAGTTCATATTGGAAGTGATAAAAAATAGTTCATTTTACTGATATGAACGAGTGACAGCTAGCTGCTCATCCCCAGCATATTAAAGTACAAAAAAAATCAATCCTAATCTTTATTTTGATTTTTTTATAAGATAACAATTGCAAGCAGTAGTTTTAATTGGGGTCAAAATTAGCAACCTAACATGAACTTTTGATTCTTAACAAAAATAAAAGTTTGACCAAAATTAAAAGTACCTAATTAAAATGAACTTTCCACGCATGTAGTATAGTTGTATTTCATTTCAACGCAGAGATCATAATGAGCTGTCTTTGAATGGATATGATGTATGATATACTAATTTCATAAGCATATATGTAGAAGTCTACTTGAAACTCATGTGAAAAGTCCATGCTTATTTTTTCATAAAAACTAATAGCATGTGGTTTTGGATTCAAACAAATTAAGGCGATAGATCATTAATTTCTTTGCCATATAAAAGGTCCATGCATGACATATATATGCTAGAGATATACTAATCTCATGTGCACACAGGCGATTGGAGATGAGTTCAAAGCATGTTGTACCTTATATTTTTTATCCTCTATATATTTGAACGAAAATGAAGTCACTATTTGTGCCAGCTACATGTATTTAGAATATAAGTTCTTTCTCTATAGATTCCCAAAGAATATTATTATTCGCCAATCATTCAAAAGATTAAGGCAAAACATCGATCAGGTCTATTTAATTTCTCGTTTCTGCATAACAAAGTCTAATTAAATTTAATGGTTTAGCTTCTAAATCTTATTTTGTAATTACTTAATTAGTTACATCCTTAATTATCAAGCAAAATAGTAACACAATTTTGAGATCAATTAGGTGCACACAAAATACAACCGACGCCCACAATGTATATACTTAAATATAAATTATTAAAAGGAAGTGGACATAATTTTTCTTTTTTGATCTTACTACAAGTCTAAGTTTTCTTCTATTTCTATGATTAAGCGCATGCTAACTAAGGAATTACATCTCCTAATTCGAGTTTAAGTTTTCTTCTATTTTTTTATGATCAAGTGAATTCTAACCACAGCCGAAAACATAGTTAAGATACTTTCCTTTTTTAGTTTGAGTTATGAAGTCAGGAAGCTGGGAAAAGTAAGCAAAAAATTTATACCAGACGTGAGGAATATGACTCCTTCTAAAGGGAATAATACAGGACTAATTAAAAGACATAATTGATAGCAATTATTTTATTTGACTGGTTTCAAGAAAATGCCATATTTCCTTCTCTAGTCTAGCTTGGTAGTTTAAATTTATGTCACTAACATCACATAACTCAACCATATAGAATGAGTCAGATAAAATATAAACAATCACATATACATATTTTTGAAGCCTATATATACCTAGAGATTAACCTTTTAAATATGTTTACTTCTCTTGAAATAGGAGGATTGGGTGTTATGCCGCGTTTTCTTCAAGAGCCGGAGCATGATAGCTGCCTCTAATGGACCTACAGTGGAGAACAGCTACTTGACCGACACGGCCTCGACCTCTCTCCCGCCCCTTGTGGACACGACATTTATAAACTTCGACCACCCTCAACAGCGAAGCCTGGAAGGGTATCAGCAAGTGTCCTGCTTCTCCACACTTCTCCAAAGTGCAATGCCAACTAGCAGCAACTATGTGCCGATGGTAGAAGGTGGAGACAAAGCCTTTAACCAATTTGCCAGGTTTGATGGGGCTATAAAGAGAGAATCCCCTCAGAATTTGGGGCAAGGAGGAATCGAGAACTACTTGGTGGAGAACGGTCTTTCTCATTTGCTGAATACATGTTAATTAAGAGCGAGAATCGCGTGATGATTTGCATATTGCGAGAAATATTCATGTTTTATTAACCTGTGGAATTGATTGGAGAAACCCTTATTTTTTAGCAGGCAGGATATTGGTTTAGGATTGCTATTGTCTGATAACTTGGTTTCATCTAGGCTTTGTATATAGTACTGAAACAAAAAAAATCGTCAAAAATTAAAGAACGATTGGATGCACTTTGGATTGTACAGAGTTTCTGCAACTGCAAGTAGTGAATTATCTAAGGATTTTGTGTTGTTTTGAAAGACTTATGATATTGATACAGAAAAGAATAACAATATTGATTACATTATTGCGTTTTGTTTGCTCATGAACGAAAAGTAGTCTCTTTGTGTTGTTTTGTTTGCTCATGAACGAAAAGTAGTCTCTTTGCGTTTTGGTTAAGTGCACTGCGGATAAGGAATGGGCTCTGTAATTGGTGGGTTATTTATTTTTATTTTTTTGCAAAAAGAAAACTATAAATCTAAATTACAACACTTCTTAATTATATCCATCAAAGGAATGGATAAATGTTATATTTTACGGCCCCATAACCAATTTTAAGATCTCATATATATATATATATATATATATATATATATATATATATATATATATATATATATATATATATATATATATATATATATATATGTTTCTGTTGGCAATTAGACAGATAAATATATATAAGAGCAAACAATTAATAAACATATTAAAAAGAGAACGAAAATATCTACTTACTGTATTATGTGCCGGCATATATATATGTAATAGATGTGATTGAATCTATTATATACTGCTAACGAATGCAACAAAAACTTGTATTTTTGGGTTTAAGGCTGAGTGAACAAATTAAAATACAATTTATAAACGCAACATGGTGATGGGGCCATCCCCACATGGCGTTGGGAACAAAACGGAATCTTCTCTGCCTCTTGCCACTTCTTAATTAGCTGATTGATACTGGGGTGCAATCCGACATAGCAAAAATACTTTGGAAATTAAACCATGCAATGTACCGGGAAGAATTAACATCTTTCTATGACTGGTTCATCAAAACAGATCGACTACTAATTAATGTCGGTAAACCTAAAAAAGAGGAATTGGCCGTTTAATGAGCACTGTGCCTTTTGCAACCGCCTCATAGACAGATGGTGACTTGGATCAAGTTAAGGAGAACCATACCACAGGCATCGAATTAAGAACAGCTTTGTCAAATTGCTCGTAGCAATCTTCTGGAATCTATATAAAAGGAAAGAAATAGGAGGATTATTTCATTTAGGGGCGGATCTACATGCACGTTGACTAAGATTGGCTAAGTCGTCCCCGTAAATTAAAATTTTTGCAATTTTGTCCCGAGGAGGGTTCCAATACCTCATGTTTTTCATACCTCATCATACTTTATATTTTATATCTTCTTTTCCAAAGTCTAAATTGTCGATTCGAACCGCTCAACATGATATTAATAATAAAGTATGCCTGGAGATGAAATTTTATAATTTTTGAAAATTTGTTACTATTTTTTAAGATAGGTACAAAATCACTGTTTCTAAACCGTTCACAAACAGTGATTTTCTGCCCATCTTAAAAAATAGTAAAAAAGTTTCAAAAAATTATTAAGTTCCATCCCCAAGCATATTTTTGTATATATGGATATTATATTGAGCGGTTTGGATTAGCATTTTGGACTATGAAAACAAAGATATAAAATATGAATTATGATGAGGTATGATGAGGTATGAAAGGCATTAGGTATTGGAACCCTCCTCTTTTGTCCTAGATATTTTATAATTTTTATAAGTACTTATAAAATAAAGTTATACTACATAATTTATTCAGCCTTCAAACTCAATTTTCTAATTCTTCACCTGCTTTCGACGGAGATTATGGATGATATTAGGATGAAATTCAAATGATTTTTTTGTAGATAATGTTGTAAATCTCTGCCGTCTCTTTGTAAACTCTTTTTCTTAGTTAATCAAATTTTTAAGTAGGTCCTCCGCCTACTTAAAAAAACTATATATCTATAAACAAATACAAAAGGGATACTATTTCTAAAAATGGTATAGCACTAATTATTGAGAGCTCATGGTGGGAAATGCGCAGCAGAAATGAGATATCATTTCTATTAATTGTAAACCCAAAGTCATAGAAATCAACCAAGTGTACCTAAACTCATTCCCCGTGTTGACAATATATACATTATTATATTATTTGATCAAGCCTGTATTTCTTAAACAATTCAAGAGATATTATTGAAAACAACGCATAGCTAACTATCAAACTTAAGACGTCTAAATTTTATTTTAACAATACAAAACAAGTACTTAATGCATAAGTAATCATTTAGACTAGTCTACATCAGTATTTAATGCATAAGTAATCATACTAAATGATCAGCTAACAATCATTCATCTATAACTTTGAAAAGACATTTGAACGTACGATAAGAATAAAATGTTAAAAAAAATATATGAAGTTCTCTGTACCTCCGCCAGTCTAATATTTTTTTCAGAGTGAATTGGCCTAAAGATATATGGAGAAGATCAGTGAATAAAGTTTATTCTTTTCTTAGATTAAAAATTAATTATTTTAACTAAATTACTAATTAACCCTATTTTATTGTGTTAATTTTTTTTTGGCCAAGCAAAACTAACTCTTCCAATGATACATAGTCAGTACCGCAACAAAAAAATGTGTAGTGTTCAAATTAATAATCTGAATTAATATCTATCACACCTCAAACCGAGAATTTCAAATTAAGGCTTGATCAATTCTCGTCTCGTGTTTATTAAATCAATAAACATGCAAGGCTAAACAAATAATAATATAAACGAGTCAGAAGCATGAATAATACAAATAAGCATAAGTCATACAATCCATAAATAAATATACACATATAATGTCCATACAACCCACACCATAGTAAAGTAACACACAATCTAAGGGGATACATGATCTAACGAATCCTATGTACGAATCAAAAGCATCAGGATTCGTATATCCTAACCAAAAGCCCTATAATAACAATCAAGCTACGTGGTCATCGGAGACAGCTCCTGGCAAATCCTACTGCTAATCACCAGTCTATGTACCTAAAAATCTACGAAACAACTTGTAGGTGAGAGATTAATCACTCATTATGTGACCCAGAATTACTCCTTCAGGGATCCTCTACGGTCAAAGTACTTATAAAATACCCTATTTGATTAACTATTAAAGAAAATACATATAGTAGGTGCAGCTATCCAATGATGTGATTAACCTATTATGCCAACACGCAAAAGATTCCCGAAATAAAATACAAGGAGAATATTATATCTATAACCAAATCGGGTTCCAGTACCTAAATATTGTGTATGGAAGATAATATAATAATACGAAAAATTAATCACCCTGTCACCCCGTGCCGTGCCAATTGGATCGTTAGATCCAATAAGATATTGTCCAAGTACCGCTATCAATGAGTGTGATGATCCACGCTACCTAGTGACAACGAGCATCGCCCCCAACGTAAAATAGCACGCCTGCAGATGGACATATCTAAATTCCAAGTTTCGTACACTAAATTTATTCTTCAACCAAACATATAAAATAAGAGAAAACTACAAGCATTACGTAAAATATAGTTAATCTCGTCCCTCATGAGTAGGAGAACTCCATTCGTCCGACCAGACTAATGGGACATACTAAGTGGTGGGGGTCTGAGGTCAGAGAGAATGAATGAGGGATAGGGTGGAGGGTGAGGTCCACCTGTCAAGGAGCTAGGAAGAGAAGGGAAGAGGGTGAGGAACTGAGGATGGTTCCGTGTGGCCGAGTCATTTTCTCAAATTTTAAAATTCTTGTATTTATTTGAGTATTGTTTAAGAATCATACGACATTTTGTTACATATTTCGTTAATTCAAATGTAGCTTAAATTATTATTCCTTATTGATAAACTTGTTTTATCTTATTGACATTTTAATTATCTAAATTATTTTACCCCACGTCATATGAATTTGAAAAGTTATAAGTTGTTCTTTAAATAAATTAAAATTTTAGATTCACATTTATTCCAATAATTTTATTCACTTAATTATATTAATGTTAATCATGCAAGTTTAAATTTTTCTGAATTATTGCGTTTAATTCATTTCAGTTAAAAGTTTTAATTGGTCGCAAATTATTAATTACTAATCATTAATTATGATTTATACTTAATTAATCATCTTCAAATTTTCAGGTTATAACAATATCTATTCCGACATGCATATTTTTTTTTAAAAAGGCATGCGGCTGCCCGTTCATTGGAAACCAACAAGAAAAATCTATTCCGACATATAATATTCCTTATTTCTACATGAGACAATTATTAGTTCTAGTTTAATATAAATAGGAGTTTGAAGAAAACTGATAGGCTAGACCTTCACTTTTCATTTTAAAAAAGAACTCTCAATTTTATTTTTAACAATATATATTACTAATTTCCTACGCCGTTGTTGATAATTTTGCTTCAGTTTTTATTTAGTTGGATGAATATTTTTATCATTTTCAAGATTCCACCAAAAAGGGGATGGAAAATAATTATGTTTATTCAAACCTGAAAAACGAATCATGTGCAATTGGTTTCAAAAAAGGATGGCAATTAGCAAAGGGATGAGAGAGAAAAGCCAGAACTCAGAGCACATGAATTCCTTCAGGCGGTCAGGCCCACCAATTGCTATCTTAGTTCAATAAATGTATTACTTCAATAAAAGTACTAGATCCAACATCCAAGCAATCATTCTTGTGCACTAATTTATGTGCAAGAGGGATAATAGACTCCAATCATGTGTTTTTTGTTCCAAGCGGTCAGGCCCACTCATAATTAGCATGCCATTTAATTCCAAGTTGGATCTATAATAATAGACCCGACATTTTTATTAATCACTTTCGTTTGATGGATTTAATCACCATCGATTTGCTTTAAGAATCGTGCAGAACGCTTTAAACTTCATGCCTGTCTGTTTCAATTTCGTGCACACAAATTTTAAATTAGATTGGACGGTCATCATGCTCGTTGAACCTAAAAGTTTAATCTCCAAAGTTTAATAGAAATTAATTAATATACTCATATCCGCTGGGAAGTTATAAAAATATCCGTACCGGCCATTTTTCGACCGGTACCTAATTTAATTTAGTACCGGCCGAAAAATGACCGGTACCTAATTTTTTTTTTATTTACTACAGTACCGGCTATTTTCTGGCCAGTACTTACATTTTTTTTTTATTAGGATGGGCATAGCATAGTTGGTTAGAAGAAAAAGTCGTAGGAAACTCAGATTGAAGTACCGATATTTTTTGTTTACTGTGTCGTATGACACTAAAGTTTAGTGTTCGCATGCAGCTAGTGAATTTAATTTGACAATAACCAGCATTCTAAAATTGAGTATCGATGCTTTATGCACGGTCAAACGACGGCAGAAGTGCATCGATGTTTCATTGCAAAAACACCAGCGACGCACCGATATTTTTTTAGCACTACCCTGCTTAATTGGAGTTTGCGGTTAAGGAAGGATACACGCAACAGCCATTGTATTGGACTTTTCTCGGCCATGGAGACTTCAATCGGGATGAATTCGGCGCTCTCGGATCTATATCTACGAGCACTACAATTCTTGTGTTGAACTCTCCTTCGAAATCTGAACGTACTGGTGGCAGTTCTTTGCGAAAGCCAGCTGGTCGGTTTGGATCCAGCAGGGGTTTGGATCCGAATGAGGGAAAATGGGGGCTGTGGCCGCTAGGGTTTGAGGAGGGGTTTATATAGAGGTGAGGCTAGGGTTGCCTCCAACTTTTGATTGGGTTTGACTGGGCCTTTATGGGCCATAATCATTTAATTTTGTCAATTTGGGCTAAGAACATAAATCTGTTTCTATTGTTTTACTTTCCATCTTCAAAGATTGACCACTGGAATTATGGGTTCAGAATCCTAAATTATTTTCCACATAAGAGTCATAGGATTTTCTGTTACGGTTCTAATCAGAATTTCCAGTGAGGAGAAAAGATAAAAATGGTCGATAAAGGTCTGCAGTCTCCGAACAGAAATGTTTACTGACTTTACAATTTATTGAGAATCCTACGTTCGGAATTTCGGGTAGCCTTCTACACGAAAGTTGTAGATCATAAAGCTATCTTTTCATGTACTAAATTCATTTAAATCTGAATTAATATGAGTGATCTGTGATTAGAATACTAAAGGTTGTCCATCTGAAAATTACAACTTAAGTTAAATTCGAAAGATTATCAAAAGGGATAGCTCAAATGAAGTTTTTAAATAAGGTTTTTATTAGTATTTACTTCCTAAATGTGAGGTAAGCTAAGAAATAACTTATTTTAGAATTATTTAAATTTCTACAACATTTTCTATATGGACAATTGCGCGTGTGATTCTAACCCAAGACGTGTGTATTTTAGATTGATTTCTCATTTGGGCTTAATGTTTATTATTAGATTTTATATGTATTTATTAAATATCATACCTAAAATAGTGTGGCATTACATCCTCCCCCTCTTAAGGACTTTGTTCAGTCCCCTGAATAGACTCATCCTCGGGTAGAGTAAACAATTCTGAGTACTTGGACCGCATGGTCTCCTCTAGCTCCCACGTGGCTTCCGTGCTTGAGTGGCGTCCCCATTGAATTAGCACTTGCCTCACTGTTTTGTTCTGAAGCCTCAGCTCCTTGGTGTCCAGGATCTTCATGGGTAGTTCTTCGTATGCCAGTGTTTCATTGAGGCCCAAGTTAAAATGGTCAATGATATGAGTTGGATCCCGAATATACTGTCGTACTTGTGATACGTGGAACACAAGGTGTACCTTGTCAAGTGCGGGAGGTAGTGCTAGTTCATAAGCGAGTGGTACGTTTAGTATTTTGAAGGGCCCCACATACCTACGGCTTAGTTTTCTAGTAACACCAAAAAACGTACACCTTTTCTCGAGGATACTTTCAATAACACATGATTTCCTACTTCAAACTCTAGGGGTCGTCTCCTTACATCCGCATACTTCTTCTGACGATCTCGAGCCACATCTAGCTTATTTAGAATGATCTGAGTTCGATCGGCATTGTCTTTGATCATTTCCGGTCCTGTTGGTAAATGGTCACTTTTGGAACCCACCATAGCGGAGTCCTCCAACGGTGCCTGCAAAGCGCTTCCAACGGAGCCATACCAATGTTGGTGTGGTAGCTGTTGTTATACGCAAACTCGGCCATTGTCACATGATCTGCCCAAGTTCTTCCAAAACTCATGTCTGCCATCGGTTTGAGGGTGGTGTGCGGTGCTAAGATTGAGTTTAGTTCCCATGGACTCTTGGAAACTTCTTAAAAAATGTGACGTGAAACGTGAGTCCCGATCGGATATGATTTTCTGCGGACGTCCATGGTATTTGAATTGGTGCTCTGTGAAAAGTTCCACTAGCTCTCAACCTGAGGTTTCTGCCTTTAATGGTACGAAGTATGCTATCTTCGTTAGGGTGTCGACTATCACCCAAATCGATTTATACCTCTTGTTGGTTCTAGGTAGCCCGGTGATGAAATCCATGGTAATGATTTGAAACTTCTCATGAGCTCTTAAGTTTGGATATAGCAATCCTGCGACCTTTTACCTTTTAGCCTTCACCTGTTGGCATACTATGCACCGAGCTACAAAGTTTGATACTTCCTTCTTCATGTTGGGCCACCAGAATTGAGTATGCAAATCATTGTACATCTTAACTTCCCTAGGGTGAATTGAATATCCGAATTCGTGTGCCTCCGTTAAAAATTCTTTTCTTAGTTATGTATGTTCTGGTACGCATATACAGTTATCGAAGTATAGTAGTCATTCGTCTTCTTTAAACCTTGACTCTGAGTTTACTCGAATCATCTCACGATATTTTTGGTGGCGTGTGTCTTCCTGGCTAGCATTGCGTGGTCGGTCCTTCAAGTCCGACTGTACGGTAATGACCGCCAAGGTTAGGTTCTCATCTGTCCTAGTTTTAGCCTCGGTCTTTTCCCTTTTTTTACATGTTCTTCTATCAATTCTCGTAAGGGGTATACCCCTAAGTTCATCTGTCTCATTTCTTTAATCAATCCTTCCTCCCCGCGTTATATATTCGGCCAGATTTGTCGCCCTTTTCCTACTAAGGGCGTCTTCAACCACATTCGCCTTACCAGCCAAATATTGGATGTCCAAGTCGTAATCTTTCATCAGCTCCAACCACCTTCTTTGCCTTAAATTCAACTCTCTTTGAGTGAACACGTACTTCAAACTCTGTTGATTGGTGAAGATTCGACATTTTGCTCCGCATAGATAATGACGCCATGCTTTTAGTGCGAATATTATGTCCGCCAGTTCCAAGTCATAGGTGGGGTAATTATGCTCGTGTGTCTTGAGTTGTCGAGATCCGTAGGCAATTACCCTCTCGTCTTGCATGAGGACACATCCTAAACCCTTTCTTGAAGCATCAGTGTATACGGTAAAGTTCTTGTCGGGTATAGGTAGGGTCAGTATTGGGCACTAGTCAAGTGGCGTTTCAGAGTCCGGAAACGCTCTTCTTGTTTTTCTGTCCACTTGAAGGGTACTCCTTTGTGATGGAGTTGGGTCATGGGTCGTGCATTCTGCGAATAACCCGATACAAATGGCTTAATGTTTATTATTGGATTTTATATGTATTTATTAAATATCATACCTAAAATAGCGTGGCGTTACAATTTCAAATAATTTAGCGTATTTTAGTTTAATTAATCAAAAGAAGTAATCTAACAAATATTTCGAAAAAAAAAAAATCTCCTGACTTGCCAAAAAATGACCTGTCCTAATTTTTAATCCAACCCCGGTTTGGGCATTTTAAAAAAAAAAAGCCAAGCTGAATATAATTAATATTTTATAATTAGTTTTGGATATTAATGAAAATGTCGATGTCAACACTACACCAAACTTAATAATTGAGAATTACGTAGTGGTCAATATGGCATATTTGACCAGCATAAAACAAAGTACGGACAGTATACTTCTAATAAAAAATCCACCTTGTTCATAATTTCAAACAACACAACGAATTATTGAATAATTTCACTTAATACCCACCAAAATGCAAAAGGAGAAGTAACGTAATTCCCATACAAAAAAAAAATGAAATCTTAGCTGAAAAGCAGACATGGAGAAGTATATGGAGTAGATTTCTGTCTTTTCTGTCCGAGCCCGGCCCATAAATATTTAAGATTTAAAACACGCTAAGGTTTAGATAAAAGGTCATAAAACCAGACTCCTACTTGCGAAGTTACGGTAGCAATGATGGGCTGCTGTAGCAATAGCAGCGATACAGAAACTAGGTCTTAGTGCTTCGTCCGAGTATAATCGACACACTAAAAATCGCCTTAGGTCGACATACTTTTTATTGATAGAACACCTGTTTTGTTATTTCGTGGTGTCCTGACGATGTTGACAATGATGGGAATGATTGAACATTATATGCTTCCACAGAATTAGAGGCAAGTTCAATTTGTAATAAACATATAACAATGACTTACTGAGAATTTACTCTAGCATCAACATACATGATTGTATACATACATATAATAGCCATTTCAAAACTAACAATGGCTTTTCTTATGATGAATTGTTAGTTAACTCTCCCAATAAATAAAATGGCATCGTTGATTCAACATACAAACAGGAAAATTTGCAACTCGACTGATTTCCCAAGGAAACAAAATTAAAACACAACCAAAAATTTAGCTCCAAAAGCTAATCAAAGTATACCCTTAAATAGGAAATTATCAGCAAGAGGCATTTAGTATGCTAAATTATTTAGTAAACCCAGATTTAAAGAAAAAAGAATTATGTCTCATTTGTGAGCAGTTATCTCTTTTATGATGCCTTCTGTAAGTGTATCCACATCATAATTCTTTCCAAAAAATTTGACAAACTCCATCTTTGGGTTCATCAAGTACCTGAAAATGGCAGACAATCAGTATGAAAAGTAAGAATATCGATTGAATAATCAACTTCAGAGAACATAAAACATAAAAGAAGTACAGTGAGCTGCAAGAAACAACAAACAAATCTCCTGTCTTATTATAACTGGATATAGAAGCCGCTTGCGTCAACTACAGAACTGAATGCCTAGGTAAAAATTCAAACTATAGAACATACCATCACTAGTACCAAATACCTATCCACACTGCATTCCTGTATGGCAACTGAGAAGTATGCTACCCTGAGCAAGTGTCATATACCTTTCTATATTTCTGACAATTCACTTTTTCAAATTCAGAACTTTACACAAGGGAAACAAGAATTGATTGATTAAACTGGTATAATGGGCTCCTTGCCTGATGGAACATGATGACTCAGTGCAAGAGCCAAATGTAAACTGATCCAGAACAATCCGCATAAACCCGAATTGATTTGGAATCATCAGTCAAAAATTACAGAACCCAAAGCAATCAACCCAGACAACTGGAACATGATCTAACCTGACTGGAAAATAAATCTAAGTTGAAAGGACATGCACTTCTGATTAAAAAGTTTGAAATGATCTACACCTAACTCAAAAACCCAACCAAAAAACAAATTACTAGTTTACCCAAAATTGACCCAACCAAAAAAGGAAATGGAGCAGAAGATCCAAATGGTAACTCAAGACCTCAATTTGATGCACAGCAATCATGACTAGAACAAAACACAACCAAGGAGAGAAATTGACTAAAACAGTCAAACCTTAAAGGACCAAAGAATGGTCGACAAGGTAACAGTTTGTTCACCTTAGAACTGACAGACTGTAAATAGCTTAGAGGTAAAGTGCATACATGACAATAGAATGGTCGACAAGGTAATCAGAGTCTTGCTCATCAGTCTTCATATAATAAACTCGGAATGCACGTGCAACTTGCCTTATCTCATCTGACTTACCAGTTAACCCTATCAATCTTGGATGAAACTCTGCAAAAGAACTATGCCAGATTAATTAACATAGCATTGCATATAACATTTTGTGGTAAGACCCACTTGTAATTACAAATGCTCGCAAATTACAACACGATCTCAATACAGTACCAGCCATGTCTTGCTCTGGTACGGTAACAGTCAGTTAACACCAAAACCAAAATCTCATAGGTGGCAACTTGGGCCTGATCATGGGATTTAGATATTCGGTACAAGTGGCAACTTGCCTGATCATGGGATTTAGATATTCGGTACAAGTGGCAACTTTCCTGATCGTGAGATTTAGATATTCGGTACAAGTTGCAACTTGCCTGATCATGGGATTTAGACATTTGGTACAATTAGCTATCAGCACAGACTGATGCAAAAATGCAAGCCATGTTGTAAGTAGAAAAGGTTAAAATTCATTAAGAAGATAGAATGAAACCATTGACATAATCATGAATTTGCTCCACAGTATCTCTCTCAGGATCAACTGATATAAAAACAGGTACAATTTCCATCTTTGTCTTCTCCTCTACATGTCATAATTAAAGAACCATTTATCTGTTAGTAGTGATAAGTGAACCATATTAGCACAGTCAGGCCTTGGCATTTCTACCAGTATAATCAAGCCTTATAATTGAAGGTTTGAATTTGAGGGTAATTTAAGGCTAACTTGATCGAGCTGATTCTCATTCTCACAATTCAGCCTGAAGGAATTGAGCTAGCACTGACTTGTGCAACTGCCTCAGCTCAGCTTTAATTTAACCTCAACCGTTCAATTAACATGCCAAATCCAAAAATGAAAAGAGAAAAAAAACAAAGACACAAAGAAGTGCAAAAGATTTTTCTCAAATTGGTGCATGTATAAGTTGAACTAGGTAACACAAGAAGTCTTATAAACATACTGATCTTATCGATAGCAGTGACCATTTTTTGGAGCTCATCAGGGCAGATATCAGGGCAGTGAGTGAACCCAAAGTAGATCAACGTCCATTTTCCCAAAAAGTTCTTGTCAGTTTTTATATTTCCATTATGATCCACCAGCTTGAATGGGCCCCCTATGGCAGCAATGCCAGCTGATGGCCCAGGCTTCACCGAACTCGTTCTTGATTTCAATTCTGTAATGATAACAGAAAGTAAGATTGTATATTATAGTTCTAACTTTTGTTATTCTTTTAATCTGTAATTCTAAGAAGACAATGACTGGAAGTTTGGAACACTTGAAAAGTCAATTTCTCGTGTAACATTGTACTAAAATAAACCTATCTAAAGTGGGAATTCAAATTAAAGAACAATGCCTAAAGCATAATTCATCAATTCGCATATGGTCCCTGAAGTGTCGATGTTCCCATTTGGTCATAAGCTTTACAATTTGTATCATATATTGAGACGAAATCTTACATCAACAATGAGGTACATGAAATTAGATTTATATGCTTGTATTCCTTCAGTGTAGATGTTCCCATTTGCTCGCATAATTTTGTTTACATTTTTTTAATCAGAAACCAAAACAAGAGAAACTGGCACAAATCAAAATTTCAAGGATCAAAATACAAATTATTCATATTATACTATTTCAGAGACCAATGGAAAATATGGTATCCAAGGGACTAATCGGTGTCATTTGCTTCCAAGGACAAATATCCTATTGCCACTATGAAGCAATTGAAAATCATCATAAACTTACTGTTCTGCTTTTAGTAAAATATGGCTGTTTATGCTCTGAGTGCTCACTCCCTCTTTCTCTTCATGAACAACTGATAGAGTAGGGAAGTGGTGCAATGCATTCAAGGATACATAGTTAATTTGATATATTTCAGGGCTAAACAAGAAATCTCTCTCCAGGGCTAAACAAGAAATCTCTCTCCAAGAAAACCTAAAGCTTCAACTCACCAAAGTACCTTCAATATGCCGCTTCTTCTCCCTGTCATAGTAAACGACAATTCCTCCTCCAGTTATCAGCAGTAAAATGAGGCTCAACCACGATACTGGCTGCATATGTCATTCAAACGGTTACAAATTGTGCAACCATGTAAATTAATTTTATTTTGTCATTCATTCATTTTTGTAAAAAAACTTTTAACAGAGCCATGAATATAAGTTATTGTTTGAGTAACTTATTACTTTGTAGTAATTTAGATATTTACGTAATTAATTACCCCTCCACGGACGTCTTTCTTGGAAGAACCATTCTTGCCTGATCCGCTGTCTCCTTTTCCCTTGTCATAATCAGATTTTGGCAAAGTGATCCCTTCTGAAGTATCAGTCTTGCCTGATCCACTGTCTCCTTTTCCCTTGTCAGAATCAGATTTTGGCAATGTTTTCGTATTGCTTTGCCCCCCTGAAGTTGTAGACACACTACATAAATATCGATTGAACAGAGTCCCCGAAGCACTTGTCCGTGATAATGCAGTAAGCTGCCAAAAACAATGTTAATAGTTTGTGGCATATGACAATTTACAAACCCATGTTTCAGGTTGGATGATACCAATTGCATTCGTTACATTTTGGATGCCACTATCGGTATAATATAGAAAGGTACTCACCACATACCATGAGGGCAATTCTTTTAGCATATCTATAACTTAGTTCACCTTTCATAGAGCTGCAAATATACAAAAATCAAAACCCATAAAAGAAGAGCCACCTGAGGGGAGCCTCTGTGTAGAGGTTGAAGAATGGTTTGGCGTCTCTTAAATCCAATCATTCCTCTTACCAAGCCTATTAAAGAAATTAGTAATTCACATTAAACTTGACAATAAAATGCATGAACCAGCACAGTAATGGTATGTACCAGCTGATATGCAACCCAGTTTGGTACTGTTGAACTGCAGTTTTCCTTTGAGGTCTTCTTTTTTTTTTTTTCCTTTTAGGATGCTTAATACAATGCTGATTAATAATTGAAGTTTTACCATGAAAAAATAACATAAACATAAGGCCAAAAATCATCAGAATGTACCAGCCGGATTGGTACTAAATTGGTCTGGTTATGTTGGTTTAATCTGGCACAACATACAAGTATGAGAGAGAGAGAGAGAGAGAGAGAGAGAGAGAGAGAACCTCTGTAGCTCCCCATTTTTGATGAAGACAGAGTATTTGCGATTTGAATAGAAAATCAAATTTGTTGAATAGAGAGATTCCTAAAACATGATCCCAGAGAAGAGAAAAGAGAGGGAAAAAATAAACCAAGTCAACCAGAGAAAACATCAAATTTGAACCAAAATAATTCAAGTAAACACTTTCTTCACCAGAATAACTCCTAAAATACTACAATCGCAGTTAAGTACGATAAGATCTATCATACATTAACTTATTCAACTTCTCCTATTAGGGTTAGCTACAGCGAGAACAACCTGTTGTTTTAGAGAGAACAATGAAGAAAAGAATACGTAGAAGAGGAGAGAATATTGAAGAGAGCCTACCAGCTTCGCAATTGGGATACTAAGAAAAATGGCGCACAGCTTCGACCAGGGTTCAGGGTTTTCGACTGAGGATTCTACCTCCTGCTATAGGGTCGAGTACGCATCCTCTAAGGTAACAGAATATTTTAGTTTATATTTGGACCGTCCAATCAGAATTTGGGCCAATCCGACCCAAGGTGGAACGCACGGTCCCCTTTATATTCGTGCAAAAACAGATCGAACGGTCCAGATCTAACCTCAATATTTCTGTTACCTCAGGTGAAATGAATTTGACCTGGATCCAAGAAGAGAAGTATGACTTGTCCATTGTATAGGCCCGGCCGGGTATATATTCTCGGCCCAATATTGCATCAGATTCTCGGATCGGTGGACGTATATGAAAGACACGGTCAAACACAGGACACGTCCTGAACACAACACAGATTTGTCTTAGACACGTTGCACATGATTTATCCCAGGTTCACTTGGACACGCACGGATAGCTCTCCGCCACGGGAGAAATTTGGGTCCGATGGGCATCGGACCCAAAGTGAGTTCGACGGGTTCGCTTACCGTCTGATCTCCTTTAGAATTTGCGTCCGCAACTTTCGCGTCTGCTTCAAAATTTGTGCGCACGAAATTTAAAGTTGATCGGACGATTCCAAACCCATCGGACCCAAGCCTTTCTCCTCCGCCATACATTGACAAGTAGTGTATCGTTACTAGTGATTTTGATTACGTACTGTGGCATATGGCATGTTGCAATTAAATTAGATTTCTCACGCATTGTCTCGTACCGTTTTTAAATGGCGAAAGGTGACGTGTTGTGATTAAGTGTGACATATATTGAATTATTTTTTGTAATTTAAGTTAATTTATTAATCTCGTACTTTTAGGGGTGTCAATAGGTTCAATAAGAATCGGATAAAAATATTTTTATATCTGTATCCATACTCGTACTCTATATTTATTCGTTATATTTGTCGGATAACGAAACAGTAGCGGGTAAATAATGGATAATGCTAATATAATAATAATTTTTATTATTTATTAAATAAAACATTAAAATACATTCATTACATATGTGTGTGTGTGTTTCGAAGGTCTAAACTTTATTGGAATTTGTTGATATTTATTTGCGTGTTTTAATGGTTAATTAAGTGTAACACTACTATCAAGAATAGTTGGAGAATAAATATTCATTACTCATTAATATTTATAATATATATAATTTTTTTTATAATTACTCGATTTATAACGGTACAAAATAGGTTTTTCACGTACCCTTTCTTATTTAGATAACGAAAAAGATCTTTACTCATATCCATATCCGATAAGTTTTCGGAAATAAAATCTTATCCATACCCATCTTATCAAATACGGTATGAATCGAGTAAACGAATAAAAGAGTGTCATTGACTCCCCTACATATTTTGCATTGTGTCATGTTTTGTATGAAATTAGATCGTTTCATGTTATCACCACATTGGGGCATTTTCGTTTGTCACGGGATTGTGCGGGATGGGATTTGACGGGTTCAGGAACTCACTTTTTTATTTGCAGGAACCCATACTCATAAGTATGCACGGAAATAATTATGGAAATGTACTGAATGAGTGTTTGCTTGTACCGTGGGAATAGTTGTAGAAAATCCTATTTTCTTTCTAAATTTGATGATATCAATACAATCATTATTACTTAACTCAAATAAACAATAACATAACAATACTTGTACCGAAAAGCTTGTTATCCGATGACTGAAAAATTATTTAAAATTAATGAAATTAAATAAAATTGATTAAATAATAATATTAAACAGATGAAACATTTCTAATAAAAATTATTACTAAAATGGGTACAAATAAAATAACAAAATAACAATTAAATAAAATAAAATAGATTAAACAATAACATACATTACTTATTGATAATTATTTTATAAAATATAAATAATTTTATAATTAAAGAAGAATTATTTAATGAAATGGAAAAAAATATTTATAAACAAATAAAAACAATTAAGAAAACATAAACATTTATAAAAATTTATAAAAAATAAATAAATTTTATAAGCATTTATAAACAAAATATTTAAAATGTGTTGTAAAAAAAATATTTTGTAATGTTTGACTTGGTTGGAAAACCGGTGAGTCATTCATATATGTACTCATCTTGAAAGAACTAATTAATAAATGACAGGTAGTTGGAGTTGTGAGACACAGAGCAAGCTTATTTAAAAAAAAAACAAAGATGTAATCCGGATCATATTATTAGCTTAGTCCCACAGTTGATAATGTAAAAAAGCAACAGCTCTTTATATATATGTGCACTCCATGTGTGTGTTGCATGGTAAGCTTAGGGAGGAGAGAGAATGAAAAAGATATTAAAAAATTTGTACCCAACAGAGTCAGAATCTGACAGAGGAGAGAGAGTGAGTGGGAAAAAAATATTGAGTCTTTTTATTCCGAAATATTACACTGAATTTGGAGTCGTTGGGAACTACCCACGGAAACATTTTAGGGCCTGTTCGGGCACAGTACTGTGCTCGTGGAAAAAAAAAAATTGAGTCTGATTGAATTTTTTTTTTCCTACGCGCACAGTAAAATTTAGTTCAAATACCATGCCCACTCATTCCTCACTGTGCGCCGAACAGGCCCTTAGAAAAAAATATGGCTACCGAACACCTTTGTAGAATTATGATCCCATATTGTTCGAACCCATCAAATTTCCAACGGGAATAGGCATGCCAAACAGGCCCCAAATATGTAAATCATGGTACGTGATCACACATGCATTGGTTCGTAACGAATTAACTCATATTGTAACTTTTTTTCTCTCTAAATTTCAGCAAGCGAAATAGTGAGAAAACGTGAATCGAGCTTGGTCAACCTACTTTGGTTCCATGGGCATCAGACCTACTTTGGTTAGATGGGTTTAATCATCGTCGATTTGCTTTAAGATTCGTGCAGAACGATTTAAAATTCATGCATGTCTGTTTCAACTTTCGTGCGCACAAATATTAAATTAGATTGGACGGTCATCATGCTCATTGAATCTAAAAGTAGATCCGATAGACATCGGACGTACTCCGTTCTCCATTCATCCTCACCATATATAGACCTACTACTAGACCAAGTTGGTTGGGCTTATTTTAAACTTTGAAACATAGATATCCAAATTAAAGGAAGAGCTGTATAATACACTTACTCCCAGATTAAAATACTGCAATTAATTTGTATAATATGCAAATTTTATAAAAATAAAATTTATTCTTGTGTGTAACAAGTTTCATGCAAAAAAAATATTTTTGAAATCTCTATAAAACATTACTACACATTATTTATTTAAAATTAATATCATGTGATTGTTTGTAAAATTTAAACACAAGTAAAACATTAGGCTAAATGAATTACGAAATTTACCAAACACACGTTTTTTTATTAATATTTAAAAATGAAGCATTGTATTTCTTAATTAAAAATATTATTTCAACAAAATTAGGCCGTGTCCAGAGACATGCCATGTCCGTATTTTTTATTTAAATATTGTTCATGCAGTGTCATATCGGACACTCACTCTTATTTGTATCTGTGCTACACATGCTGATACACATAATTGTAAGAATCAAGTACATACTTCAAATAAATAATTAATGAATACTACAAATAAATATGTAAAAAAAGAATAATGAATATAATTTTTAATAAAACAATAGCAAACCTTTATGTACTATTTTATGTTTATCATAGATAACAAATATATAAAAATTCATAAATAAAAACAACATGTATAAATCAGAATTCTAAATAGTACGTTATAGCGTTAACGGACCATAAAAGCTAGACACTATTGGCGTTATAGTGGAGCAATTAGCAATAGTATCATTTTTTTAGCCGTTCCGCTGTGACGCGATAAACGCTATTTAAACATTTGATATAAATGCATACAACAGTTTGGTGTGCTTGATAATATGAATACACACATAAATCATATATTCCCATAAATTTAGATAAATGATAAAAAAGATGGATGTTAGTTGATGTGAGTACATTCACTCACAATCAAGGTTCTAAATAGCGATTATAGCGGCATAGCGGAAAGACAAAAAAAAAAAACTATCGCGAATAGCGTAGCTATTACAAAAGCTATCCTACATAGCGATTTTTTTATTTTCAAAAATTTTATTTTATATTTCTACTAATAATAAATATATCTAAAGTCTCATAAGTAACAAAAACACCAAATTGATTAAGAAGTTCTAATATTCACATTGAACCAATACAAAGTTCAAATTGTCATTCAAAATATCCCTAATTTATAAACTATCGATATTATAGACCAACGCACATTGTTCAAGTTTATTGATATTATAGACTCATCTAATTTAATTTCATTTTGGACCTTAAAGCCCATTTAAATTGCAAAACAAATAAATAATAATAAGCCCATGTAGCATAGCGGACCGCTATTCCGCTACGCTCTATAGCGGACCGCTATTATCGCTAAAGCGGCCGTAGCTCGATTAGCGAAGTTTTACCCCGTAGCTTAGCTTTTTAGGTCAAAAACCGCTATAGCTAGCTATTTAGAACCCTGCTCACAATTATTTTCAACTTGTTTGTGTGAGTACTGATAGATTTGTAATTATTGTTGTTGTATATAACAGACACGTAAGTGAGATATAAGAATTACGCTTAGCATTGAGAAGAGCTTCCGCTATATTTCAATAAACTAGTGATAGTTTTTATCTTGAATTTAATTTACTATTTTGATTAATTCGGATAAAAATTAATCAATTGATTGAAATTGAATTGATCAAATCTATATCTTACCTGAATTTGCAGCATTAAATCCGTTTGGATAGAAGGATTCAATATTGGAGAAATAAGGAAAATATAAAAGAGAAAAGAGATGACTCGAGAAAAAAAAAAAAAAAAAAGATAATGGTAGGAGATGGGCTTCCTCCTCCTTTTGCTTCAGAAAAGGGTCGTTCTTTCTTCTCTTTTAAATGAATCCGGCTAGTATGATATCAGTGTTATTTTAGCAAAATCTTTCGAATAGACTTCAAACGACGAATTCAAACCGTTCAAACTAATCTACTTCATTAGTTATGCATTTACATGTAGAATTTATAATTTTTTGAATTTATTTAGTATCAAGTCAAGCAGATAAATGTGAGAATTATTAAGCTAATTTTAATGCATTCATTTTTCAATATTTTTTACTGCTTGACTTGGTACTAAAATAACTCGAAAAAAATAGAAATTTATCATGTAAACGCATCACTCATACAATAAATCAGTTTGAACAGTTTAGATTCGTTGTTTAAAGTCTATTTAATAAATTTTAAAATTATATGCCATCGATGTCATACTAGCCATATTCCTTTTAAACCCTAATTTGATTTTTTTCTCACTAGAGATGACAATAAATTGAGGAGCCGGAAAAGAAAATGCTAGTACTATCTTAATTTGTAGTTAATGGTAAGTCAAAAATGAATTTACCCTCGTCAAGTCTTATCATTGCAGAGTCTTCCGTCTCCGTAGTCGAGATTAGGGGTGTTCATCGGTTCGGTTCGGTTAAAACCGAAATAAAATAGGCAAACCAAAGTTTATTTCGGTTTTCAAAAATAGAACCGAACCGACCAAAGTAAACATAGCAACCGATTAAAACCGAACCAAAGTAAATTTCGGTTTGTTCGGTTAAACCGAACAAACCATTGTTTAGTTGAGATTGTTTGAAAACAAGTTATTAGAAGCCAAATACCTAGTTGATACTTAGTAACTACAAGAACAAAGTACATAATGGAACATAATGGAACATAACCTAGCTGATACTTAGTAACCATTGTTTAGTTGAATCACAACTCAGAAGAACAGAATGGAACATAACCTACATAGGTATTACAAGCCAAATACCTAGCTGATACATAGTAACCACAAGAACAAAGTACCACCAAATAGCAAAACCTGAACTGACAACCATAGAGGATTAAGCATAAAGGACCCTAGCAAAACAGAAAATCCACAAGACACTAAAAACTACAAAATAGCACTTGTAGCTTGAAGAAACAACATCACTACATCAGTCTTGCAGAACATGTGCCTTGCAAGATTACATAAGCCTCACCATCTAGATTCATTCCCGAGGGATCAACACAAAACAGCTAAAAACCTGACAAGCAACAAATTTACAAAAACAATCTCCATAATGCTACAAATTCAATATAATATAAATGAACATCAAAGGTTTCAACCAAGTCAATTACAATCAGAATTGATTAACAAAAACTTAACATATGTGCAAAGTTGCAAACAAGAGACTATCTTTTTAAATTTCGCATTCTTACACAGGGGGAAATGATAAGAAATGGAGGGGGTGGTGTTGATACTAACTTCTTACGTGTTTCTCCTTGGGCAATAGCTCAAAGTGGTCGGTCGCTTTTACAATTGCAACATCCAAATCCTAATAGTGTATTAAGAAATAAGAAGTAACCAAGAAATCATGTCAGTGGGATTAACAAACCTTGTACTCACAGTTGTAGCTTAATTGTGTAATTTAAAAATCAACAGGGGGGTTTAAAATCAACAAGCATTCCCTGGTTTTACTGATTCAGCTCCTCGGCCACCAAGGCGGCAAGGCCATATTGCTTTTTCCTATGAATTCAATTAAATACGTTATAGGGCAAGAAAGAAAGAAAAAATAGAAATGGATAATGCTTGAAATCTACATATGCAAGTGACTTGCAAAATTTTAACCACGAAGTAAGCTTTATTCTTTGTGAAAATCAGGTTTCACCAGCGATGTCTAAAGCAAAATTTATTATTTCTTGCTTCCTGCTACTGGCACCAGACCAGTCATGTAGGTACAGTTTTTTATTTACATAGATGGCTGATCACCAATTAGACAACTAAATTATCTCATTCACAGATAATTGAAACTTCAAACGTAATAACTAAGAAAAATACAAATCAAACTAAAGAAATAAATCGTACCAGTTAATAAACTTTGCAGCTCTGGCAGTGATCACTTCATTTTTCTCTTCTACACCAGGCATCCACAGTACATTCTTCATCATTCTCAATCTGTGGTAACAAAAAATTTTAGAAAATAAGAGATCTCCTTTATCACTGTCATTCTCAAAGTTTTGCTAAGCACATAGCATGATACCATAGCAGACCAAGATAAATTAAAAGTGAATGAATGAAGTGGAGTAAGAGGACTTGCCAAAGAGAAATCAATTACAGGAAAACAGGGCGATACTCGGTTATATTTCTCCTCTTGTTGCGCTCTCCCTAAAAATGTATGACTAAACAGGTGCAAATACCTTAGCAAAGGGGAAGTGATGACCAGCTCAATCTTTTTTGCAAGCCCAGTTCTTTGTACATGCATTCTCAAATTATCCACCTAGACCAATACCATTCAAATTTATATAGTGCAAATGACAGATTGCGCATTGAAGTAATCTCAAACTGAATTGATATACATAAACAGAAAGAAACCTGGCTCCAGCCGAGATCAGTGAGATGCGTCTCCAAGTACTCATTAGACAGATATGAACCAAAATCCTTCTCCTGCAACATTGTGGATCCCTTGTGCATGCCTCACCTTAGACATTTTTTATTTCAATTTCAATTAGGGAGATGTGGATCCCTTTTGCTTTCAGATTTTTTAGTATGAAACTAAATATCCAAATTAAAATACTAAACTCTGACGGTCTAGGGTTTAGGGAGATGTTAATTTCTTTTTCATAGATGGCTGAACAAGATGAGAAAGAGAGTAGTAGGGATGGGAAAAAAAATTTACAACAATCTCTCTCTGGACATGTATACCTTAATTAATTTTACAACAATCTATCTCTCGGATGAGAAAAAAAAATTTACAGAGAGAGTTAGAGACTCGGAGTAGTATTGGCAGTGGGGGTCAACCGATCAAGTATTTGTGTAGAGATTTTTGATTAATCGCCACTGTTATTCTACACAAAATCGCAGCACAGGAGATGAGAAACTGGGGGATGAGAAAGTGATGAAACTCGGACTCCGATTGAGAGAGACAGAGTCACAGAGAGTAGTTGCTACTTGCTAATTTTACTATAAAGAGAGTAGTTGGTAGTGGGGGATTCGTACCTGTGCTAATGCTATCAAGCGCAACATCGTGCGGCTGGATTTCGACGATTTGATGGATCAAGAGTGAAGCGACAGGAGCAGGTGTGACTTGTGAGCGCGTTCGCCAGTTTGACCAGCGATTAGGCGCGAAGAGGGGGAGAGATCAGAGATTGAGTGAACCCTAGATTCAGCGAAGAGGGGGAGAGATTGAGCCAGGCAGCCAGCGATTTGGATTTTGAAATTTGGGGAAGTTCGGGAGTCGGGACTTGGGGGCTTGGGGCTCTGGGGTCTGGGCGAAGTCACGAAGAGAAGATCAGAAGAGGATAGGCTTCGGAGTTCGGACGGTTCAGATCTAAACTACGTTATTTAGTCGGTCGGTTCGGTTACTACGGTTCTCTGTAATTATAAACCGAACCAAACAGTAAAAACCGAACAGTAATAACATTTAAACCGAACCGAACCAAATAACCGAAAAACCGAACCGTTTGAACCGAATTATTTCGGTTCGGTTAAAAACCAAATAAACCGGCCCCGATGAACACCCCTAGTCGAGATTATGGAATATGGAGACGGCCTCATGTTTTTAACATTTAATTTAAAAAAAAAGGCAGAATTACAGGAAAAAAAAAAAAATCAAAGCTGGCGGCGCACAAAATCTTTTACAGGCTGGCATAGCAATCCCAAGTTGGGATTTCCAACGCCAATAGGCCCAATACTAACAACTAAGGAATAGGATCTATTTTTGAAATCTCTGTTTTTTTTAATCCAGTTATTTAACTTTTGATGCACGAATCTCAAAACAGTTGGACTGACTGAATTCAGAAAAATAGAGATTTCAGGGATCTTGTTTGGTTTTTTTAATCTTTCTTGCATATAGTTAGTTATACTTGAAAATGTTATTGAAAAATAGAAACAGAAATTTTTTACAGCAATTAAGTTAACTACCAATACTTGAAACTCTGGATCACTGAAACGGCCGAAATTTTTATTGATAGGAACTACAAAAATTAAATAATTAAAAATAGAAAAGCGAGGTCACTGTTTGGAGTCCTGCAAGGATGCCAAATCATACCACAACCTCAGCTAAAAAAAAAGAAGAAGATATATATATGTGAGACTTCAAATGAGAACAACAATTGGAAAAAAAATTCTAAATGTAGGACGCCAAATTAGCCAAGAAAATCGAAAAAAATAAAATTTTAAAGTGGGACTCCAAATTAAAGAAAAAATCGGAAAAAAAAAATAACAAAGGAGCTCGATCACTAGCTATGACCTGAACCATCATATAATTTTTTTTTTTATTTTTGTGTGTTTTTCTTTGCTACAAATATATATATATATATATATATATATATATATATATATATATATATATATAGAGCTTGGCTACTATGCTTATATAAGCAAAAGCCCCCATATGCTTATAACTCATTTTTGCGTTTCCAATGTTCAAATGGTCGATCCGACCGTTCATCTTGTTCTCCATATTAATATGTGCTTGGAGACTAACTTTTACATTTTTCTGAATTTTTTTACTATTTATTAAGCCACTTTTAAAATTGCTGATCTGGGTGAACAGTAAAAACAGTGTTTTCAAAATTCTGGACCACCAGATCAGAAACTTTCAAAGTGGCTTAATAAATAGTAAAAAAATTCAGAAAAATGTAAAATTTAGTCTCCAAGCACATATTAATATGGAGAACAAGATGAACGGTCGGATCGACCATTTGAACATTGGAAACGCAAAAATGCTCATTTAAGCATATGGGGGCTTTTGCTTATATAAGCATAGTAGCCAAGCTCTATATATATATATATATATATATATTAGCACAAACTTAGCATACAACCAAGAATATATTCCGCTAAGTACATTTTCACTATTCGTTGATATGATTTTTTTAAAGAATATTATAATAGATAGAAGAAATGGAGAAATACTGAATTGAAACGAGAAAATTGAAATAAGAGTTTGTAAAAAAACATATTATATTATGATTTTTTTAGTGAGTCTGGTTGTTACAATAAATTTGAGGGATATTTGAATAGTAAAAATTAATAATAACAAAAACTAATGAATAAAGAGTTTGAGAGAATTCGTATCTGTCTATATTAAATGTTAAATGAAAGTCATCAGGTGCCGAATTATCATATTCAATATAATTGTGAAGCAACAATATTTAATAACCAACATAGATTAGGTGCCGAATTATCATCAATTTATAATCATTAGGTGTTAATATTTAACAGTTATCAGGTGCCGAATTATCATCAATTTACAGTTTCGGTCACATTATTTAACAACCAAAATAGATTATCAACATAGAAACAACAATAAAATAAATAACATAAACATAACATAGCATAACTTAAAAAGTCTGAAAATCATATAAAAATAACATAACAAGTTTAAAATAAATTAACATAGCATAAAATAACATAAAATGTCCGAATTACGTAGAAAGTTAGAATTACATAAAAAGTCATGTTATAAAACAACACTATTCTTTGAAGCTAGTGATCGAGCTTCTTTTGTTATGTTTTTTTTATATTTTTTCCGATTTTTTTGTCTAATTTGGAGTCTCACTTCTAAAAAAAAAATATTTTTTTTGTCTAATTTGACGTCCCACATTAGAAAAAAAATGCCAGTTTTTGTTCTCATTTGGAGTTCCACACATATATATTTTCTTTGTCTTTTGCTTAGTGAGGTTGCAGGGACTCCAAACTGTGACGCTGTCTTTCTATTTTTAAAATTCTACCTTGTCATTTTCTATTTTAATTATTTTATTTTTTATTTCCTATGAATAAAAATTTCGGCTGAAACAGTGTAATTCATATTTACAACCAGTCATTAATAAACATCTGAAAAAGTAAATGATCAAGGACGCAAGGTAAATTAGTATGGGCCACCGGGCATAATTGCGTATGCAGTCTTAACAAGTTGACATTTGAATATTGTTCCTTGGTGAGGCTACGGTGCTATGCATAGCACGGATTGGGTCCGTGCTATGACTCAAAATTTGACTTTTTAAAATTCTAACGGTCGATCCGAACCGTTCAACATGATTACAAAATGAATATGTACTTGCAAACCAAATTTTACATTTTTTTGAACTTTTTTACTATTTTTTTAGATAGGCTGTTTTTGGATGGTCTAGAATGTTCAGATCAAGTGATTTTCGAAAAAAAAGTAAAAAAATTTTGAAAAAATATAAAATTTAGTTTGCAAGTACATATTCATTTTATAATTATGTTAAACGGTTTGAATTGACCGTTAGAATTTTAAAAAGTCAAATTTAAGCCGTAGTACCAACCAAACTGGTGTCATGCATAGCACCGTAGCCTCACTCTTGTTCCTTGGTATTAGACCAGCTCACCAGCATCTTTTAGCTTTATATATCCAATCAACTGAGAAAGGGGTTTATACTTTGAGGAGGGATCCACTTTCAACAAATTTGAGTTACAACAAAGTTACAACATTCATTTTTTTTATTTTCAAAGTCCAAATCGTCGATCCAAACCGTTCAACATGATTGATATGTCTATATTTCATCTATTATTTCGTCCTATTTCTAGACCAGACTTTATATTTTTGACCACTAAATTGCATAGTTTATATTGATTTTCAACAGAATATGGTACTGCTGGCAGTTTTGTGGTTAATTTGCAGGAAATAGGCGAAAACAGACAAAAAGGTAGAGTTCTGACTTCCCCACGCGACCCGCGTCCCACCTCATGCGGGTCGCATCGCAGCCCAGACGAAGCGACCTCAGACGCGACCCTCACAGCTCGCATCCGCGCCACCTGATGCGGGTCGCATGGAAATTCATGCGGGTCGCGTCGAGTCAGCTGAGCCAGGCCCAATTAAGGCCCACGAAGGAAGTTATATATACTGCAGGTCTGGCAACAGAAAAAAGATCCGATTTTCATCCAGAAAACAGATCAGATCCGATTGGGAGACGACTGAAGGCGATCTGAAGAGGAGAAGTCGATCTGGAGCTGAGGAGGAGGCGATTCGAAGGAGAAGACTCAATCTGAAGCTCCAATCCTCTTCATCACCTCTTCTCTCACTATGATTTGCCTTCTTCCTCTCTCTCTTGTTTTGATTTTATTGATGTCTGAGTAGATACTGTAGTTTCGAGGGTTTGGATTTGTAGTCTGACACTTTACTTGATGATGCATATAGATTGATTCTTATTGTTATTTTGTGTTTCTCGATTCTCGTATTATTTGAGATTGCTTGATTTGAATTGTTTGATTCTTGATTGCTTACTGTTGAATGCCTTTGGCATTTCTTCTTGTACCAAAGGCTTGACGTTTCTTGCAAATTAGGTTAAGTACCTGAGGTAGGTCTGAGAACCGAAAGGTGAGGTCAATGAGTAGCCGAAAGGTGAAAGTTTCTATTCAGCTTGTAGATCAATAAGTAGCCGAAAGGTGAAAGTTTCTATTTCAGCTTGTAGATACCTTTAGTAAACAGAATAGAGAACTTAGGTTTAGATCAAACAGCTTGATTAGACCTGAGAAGGTGAAATTGCAATTCCAAACCAGGTCTGCTAAGCCAACACACGAAAGTTGAGGTTCAGTGACACTAGGTACGGTCAGTCTAGCCTTACACAACTTAAAACAACAAGTTTCTGACATGTGCAGACTCAGCTCAAGGGCCATGCGGGTCGCGTGACATACCACGCGGGTCGCATCACTCGGGTCGCAAGCCTCAGCTTGCGGGTCGCGTGCCAGGTCCAGGGCGCTTAAGGCCAAGCGGGTCGCATGCGAAAGCATGCGGGTCGCGTCATACGGGTCACATGCGAGAGCATGCGGGTCGCGTGGCAGGTCCTGAGCAGTAAAGTTGAAGATGAAATCTGAAACCCTTGAAACACCCTTTTATACCACAGTACAAAATACATACTTTTAGTTGATTCATTTACCCGTTCATACATAGTTAATACAATTGTTAATACATACATACTTGTTCATTCATTCTTTGATTACATTCGATTTGTTCATACAATTTAGAAATAGTTAAACAAAACCCCAATCATTCAACTTCTAGTACCTAACTTGGATTAGTTAAGATTCAGAAAATAATCCGTCCCTGAGGATCGACACCTATTCTAACTACAAAGACAGGGTTGTGCACTTGCAACCTTCGTCCAAGAGATTGAATAGAGTTTAAACTCTACAGTTTAGGCTGTAGTGAAGCTCTGTACCTCTCATTTGGGAGCGAACAATCATCGACCCAGGTAAATGAGAACTTCAATAATTATGCATTGATAAGTAGTTTCAGAGTAAGTGTTGTTTAAATTTATTTTTTTAGTAGTATTTTGATGGGATCTTCTTTTATATTTATATTTTCAGAATTCTGTTGAGTTGACTGAACATGCTATTGGCATTGTTTTTCAACTTTATATCCTAGAATGTTTCACTTAATTTTTATCTTTAATTGGTAGGTATTAGTGTAAATGAAAGCTATCCAACCTTTTTACGAGGAATGCAAGATGATGTATTTCTAAAATGGAATGGGACAAACTATCTCGGAAAGGTCTGGCCGGGACCCGTTTATTTCCCAGATTTTCTAAATCCAGTTGCTGTGGAATTTTGGGCTCGTGAAATCTCAATCTTTCGGAAAACCTTGCCAGTGGATGGCCTATGGATAGACATGAACGAGCTATCCAATTTCATAAATCCTCATGTGCTAAATTCCCTTGATGACCCGCCATACAAAATCAACAACTCCGGTGTGAAAAGACGCCTTGATGGCAAAACCGTACCAGCATCCGGAATCCACTATGGCAATGTGACGGAATACAATGCACATAATTTGCACGGGTTTCTTGAGTCGAGGGCTACTAACTATGCATTGATAAAGGATACTGGTAAAAGACCATTTGTTCTTACTAGGTCAACCTTTGTCGGTTCTGGCAAGTACGCAGCTCACTGGACTGGTGATAATTAATGCCGCAACTTGGAACGATTTGGGATACTCTATCCCGACCATTCTTATTCGGATTGTTTGGTATTCCAATGATTGGAGCAGATATTTGTGGGTTTAGTGGTGACACAACCGAGGAGCTTTGCAATCGCTGGATCCAGGTACATGAATTTAATATACAATTTTCACATTCCATATTGTTGTTATTAACACGCATTTCCTTGTCATGGAATTGACTAATACTATTATCTTGTCCCAGAACATTCTAACATAAAACCAATGACAAAGTTACAAGAAAAGTTGCTGAATTCGTTCTATTTTCTATTTTTAAAGCTTGGTGCATTCTACCCGTTTTCAAGAGACCATTCTGAAATTGACACAGTCCGACGTGAGCTCTATCTTTGGGACTCTGTTGCCAAGTCAGCAAAAAAGGCTCTTGGTCTTCGCTACCGCCTCCTACCATACTTCTATACACTCATGTACGGGGCTCACATGACCGGTGCACCAATTGCACGACCCCTTTTCTTCTCTTTCCCACAAGACACTAACACCTATGGCATAAACACCCAATTCTTATTAGGCAATGGTGTCATGATATCGCCAGTGCTTAATCCGGGAGAAGTAACAGTAAATGCGTATATCCCCAAAGGGAGGTGGTTCAATCTTTTTGACTATGCACAAATCATTCATGAAGATAATGGTACCCATGTCACTATCGATGCGCCAGAGGATACGATCAATGTTCATTTGAATGGAGGGAATATAATTCCAATGCAACAAGAGGCATTAACTACATATTTAGTCAAAAAGAGCGGATTTGAATTGTTGGTTGCATATGGTGAGGAGAGGATTGCAACTGGAGAGCTGTTTTTGGATGATGGCGAATCCGTAGAAATGGCAGGAGATGAAAATCATTGGAGTTTAATTAGTTTTGAAAGTGAGGTAGTTGAAGGTAGTGAAATTAGGATTAGGTCAAAAGTAATGAATGGAGGAGACGGTTTTGGCAAAGACATGGTTGTAGAGAATATCGTTTTCTTAGGGTTGGATTTTGGTTTGAAGGTACATGGAGTTTTAATAATGGAAATTATTCAAATGTGAAGGTTGAGTATGATTTTGGAGCTATGGAGATTCAAGGACTTAAGCAATCAATTAGCAACGAGTTTGAGATTAAAATTGAGATTTCAGGAGCTAAATCTTGAGTGTTGTATTAAAGCTAAATTTTTAGTGTTTAGAGATGCTCGTATGTGTGTATTGTTGACGATGCAACTAAGATCGGCTTTTAGACCCTATATGGTATAAAACAACTTCTTGAACCCAACAATGAATTATCTAATATTCACAAATTGTCATATGAGCTTAATCCAAATACCAATAAAGGTAACAAAAACAAACTCCAGTTGTAACTTGGGAAAAAGAAATTTCAGAGGCCATATTCAAAGCATCACTTTGCCCTTCTGAAATTTCATAAAATCTAACAAAATCTACTATGAAAGGCCTGAAAAAGGTGGAGCCAAGAGCCTCCAACCTTGAGGGGTAACTTGGGAAAAAGAAATTTCATAAAATCTAATCAGAGCAAGCTTCTGCCACAGAAGATCAAGCCTCACAAAATGACGCCTCAACGGATTGATTCCATTTTATATGTTTGTATGAGCTGTTATTCTATTTGTCTGTTTGTATGTGCTGGTTTTGTATCGTAGTTTAGATAATCAATCCCCTTTACCCCTATTACTTTTGCATAGTTATACCATGATGCATTACTTGATCTCAGTGTGCTATTTAATTTATTTTTTCAAGTTCTAGTTCGTTACTATCGATGCTAAATCAAATGTGCACCAATTTAGCGACGTGTTTACCTGGGAGAGGATAGGTGATCTGGGTACAACGGCGAACGCATAGCAGGTAGACCACATCTAGGGTTCGAACCCATTGTAAGCATTATCGTTCTGGGGGGAGAGGAATAGCGCTACGGATGCAACTAAAAAAAGAAGAACGGAGGGGGGGTTGTGTTATAATTCCGTCAGAGAAGAAGAGAATAAAGAGGGAGAGTCGGAGACACCGCAAGGAAAAAAGGTCGCGTGACGTAGAGCGGAGCAGGTACGATGGGTTGTAAGACCGTCCTATTTATTTTAATATCTGTGTATGTCCGTTTTAATTTTCGTGCACACGGATCTTAAAGCGGATGACGGTCTTGCAGAACATCGAAAAAAATAGACAGTGACTAATACTCACGGTACGCGAATGTTAGATAACTTGCAACCCAAAAAATGTTTATAATTGCAGAAAGAAGACTATAGAACTGAACTTGCATTATTCTAACTAATAACATAAACTAAGGCTTTTATGTGTATTCAGTCTAATTAATAACATAAGTTAAGGGTTATTTGAGTGTTTGGTTCAACTTTAAAACTTGTAATATTTCACTAGAAGCGCAAAAGAACTATGATGCAACTGCTCTGAACCAGCTGACCTAGCCTAAACATTTACAAATTTGTCAAAATGGACCAAAAAGCCCCTGGTAATAATGCTGTTCTACATCAACTGGCTATCCAGGTGATTATAGTTTTTACCAGTGAAGTTATCATGATGATCCAGGAGATTGTTTTTTCTCAGTTTCACAATGTAGAACCACACTTTATAATATAATAAATTTTATTATTAGAACTTCCATTGGTAAGTTTCAAAAAGGAATTGATGAGACGACCCACAAATAAGTCTTTAATTAATTACCTGGAGATGATGAAGAAAAATCGACAGATTACAAGCCAGTAATCTAGAAGAAAGCTTCCAATACCAAGTCAACCAATTAATTTATGTAATACTAAGCTCATTAGGAATAAGTAAGTAGCTACCAAAACAAATTTCTGTTAGTTTTTCCTGTTATGATTTGCATTCTACTGCTCAAGAAAAAGATTCAAAAGTACAGCAAGTGAGCTCGAACTCGAGGTCAAACATCGGTTTATAGAATCTCTTGTGTTGTCCCGCAAATTGAGATTAAAAAGAAACTTCATGTGGTCGTTGCGACAAAATTAGAGCTTGTTCGCTGAGCTTGTGAGGGCGATTTTTTAGGCGACAGGAAAAAAGCTTCCAAAAACAGAAAAAAAACAAAAAAACCTAGGAAAAAACAAACGAAAAAACAAAAAAGAAAATCAGATGTCGATCCATCAAATTCAGATGGACCGACTTGCGTGGAAATTCGCCAAAATTGCCCCAAATCAAGGCCCAGCGAAGCTCATCCCGCCATTAATGGCGCCTCCTGGAGGCCCAAAACTTTACGCTGATATCGTGCGGATCGCCCCTCGTGTGTGGCAAGCTACAAACAAATCAATCCCGATTGAGTCCAGAGGGCGACTGATCCAACGCAAACTCGAGGAGATTCGAAGTAAATCGACGGCGCTCCGTCCGATTTGCGTGCGATGCGGAGATACTGGTCACCGAGCTGCGGAGTGCCGAAATGCACAACTCTGCTTTGTGTGTAACAGACTTGGCCACAAAGCTGCGGTATGCAGAAAAACCACTGCTACTGTGCCTTTTACCCCTCCCAAAGCAGATGCACCTGAAGCTTCTCGAGCCGACTCTCTTCCAGCTCGCAACCTCTCTTCTTCTCCAGATAAACCACAATCCACCGTGCCAGATCCGCCCGATCCAGTCCTGCTGATGGCACCTGCTCGTCGAGCTGGGCATCCACCAGCGCGTCGCGGTCCCGATCTAGCGATAGATCGTCGGGTGCCTCCCATCCCAAACCCGGATCCGATACTCCCCAGACCTCCAGTCCAGTCAAACCTCAGAGTTCCGATCCCCATTTTTACACCATCTGCTGCATCAGAAGCTCAAGAGAGGGAGTTTGCTCAGAGTTTCATCTTAGACGACGTTGCTGGATGGGGCCCTGAGCAAATCGAACAGGCTTTCTACCGCCTGTTTGATAACTTTGAATGGCGTGTGGCCGTTTTTGCTGAATTCCGCTACATTATCAAAGCTCCCTCAATGGCTTGGAAAAACTCTACTGTCCGAAGAGGTTCGATATTCATCGATGGGATACAGTTTCCGGTAGTTGCTTGGGACCCCAGTCTCAATGCAGGTAAGAGACTTACCTCTCTATGGTTGCGAATCAGGGGGTTCCATCGGTCTCTCTGGGATTGGCCCGAGTTTGATAAACTTTTGAATCCGTTTGGAGCGATAGTTCTAGAGATTGACCCAGCTACAAAAAATAGATACGACTGGCGTTTTGCTCGGGTTAGGGTTGGTGCCTGTGATCCAGCCTTGTTCACCACACAGCACTGGCAACTATACCGGGATGCCACTGGCTATGTCTCTTCCTTCGATCTGCAAATTGAGGTCGAAAATGAGCACACCGAGAGTGTCAATGCGTGGCGAGCTAGGGCTCCGGGTCGCCAACCTCCTCGACCTCCTCGTGGTCAGCGAACCGACCCTTCTAGACCACCTGGTGCGGTTGCAGCCCCAATGCCAGCTGCTCCTCCTGTGCATGATATGGATGAAGATCTCCTTGAGGACCCACCTTCTAAAGGATCAGGTAACTCTGGTAGTTGTCAGAACCAATCTGATCCTAGAGATGGCCAATTTACTGATGATGACTCCGATGATGATCATAACCACTTCATCCAGACTATGAATTCTATGCTGCAGCAGGGAGAGTGCTCCCAGTCCGAAACAAAAAAACAAAGAACTGCTCCTCCTAATTCAGGTGTTTCCAAATCTGGCAAGCAACCAGCTCAAGACTCATCCAATTCAACCAAAAAGCATAACACACGCTCAACAGCCACCTCTCCCTCTAAATCATTCCGATCCAGCACCTCTCCCAATCCTGATCAAGGAAAATCAGCAGCTCCCACCTCTCCAGTTTCCCGTTCTGATAAGTCAGCGGGTAACACCATATCTACTCCACAACCACCGACTCCTTCTTTTTCAGAATGCGCACTCGGTTTCCCAATTTCTGGTCAGACACCTGCTGCTGATCCAGGGAAGATAACCCACCAGCACAAAGCTCGCTACTCAGCTCTCCGAGTGAGGAATACCAGTCAGTGGAAAAAACCGATTAAGAGGCCCTCTACCGCAGCTCCATCATCTTACCCCTCCATGGTCGATAAGACTATTGAGCTCTCTGTCGCTGCCATTGCTGCACCGCCACCTCATAGGCGATCAGCCAGACATGGCATCTCCTTACGGAAGAGCTTGCGCATCCAAGCCCAAGCTGATCCCTCCTCTACTCTCACCAAAGCTAAGAAAAGAGCGATCGCTAAAGATACTGGTAGCAGCAGCCATGCAGGTATGCCTTTGATCCAAAATTATCCTTTTCATCGCCTCACTATAGAACAAGTATCAGAATTATTTCAGGTTTATAACATACAGCTAGGTCATAGTGCTGATGAAGCCAAACAAATTATCTCTCTTCTACAACATATGAATAGACCCTCGTTTGAGATAATAGTTCATTCCTTATTAAACCGATCAAAACAAATATCTACCCCATCTCCTTTAGTACTTGACATGGATATAGTTTCAGCCATGGATGATCATAAACACCATACTAGTGAATCCAATCTGGTCCAGGATACCCCTAATATTCAGCTCCTTGAGATAATCAATGCTGAATTTCCTGTGACACCAAGGGACGATATTGTTTCCTCATGAATTTCTTAAATTGGAATGCTCGAGGTATTAATTCCTCAAAAAAACGTCGCATATTACATGATATTATTATAGATAATCGGATAGATTTGATTGCAATTCAAGAAACTAAAAAAGAAACTTTTACCTTTCGTATTCTCAAGTCCATCTCTTCTAGATTTGATATATGGCATTGGGTTCCTTCGGTGGGCCGTTCGGGGGGCATCTTGTTTGGTTGCGATAGCTCACAATTTAAATATCTTTCTCATTCCATTCATAAATTCTGTTTGAATATTCAGCTAGAAAATAAACTTGATGGCCACCCATGGCAGATCACTATAGTTTATGGCCCCGTAGATCGCACAAAGAAAAAAGATTTATGGATTGAACTTGACTCTATTAGAAATAATGCTACTTCTAGTTGGATTCTTTGTGGAGATTTCAATGTTATTAGACATCGACATGAGAAAAATGGTGTGCGTTTTGACCTTACCACTAGTTCCCATTTTAATACATTTCTTAATAGGTATCACTTGTTTGAACATAAATTGTCCTCTCGAAAATACACATGGACCAATGGAGGGAAATTTGCCTTACTTGATCGATTTTTTACTAGTCTGAACTGGAATAATTCCTATCCTGCTAGTCATGTTTCAGATTTAGGTCGCTATGGGTCTGATCATTGCCCCATTATCTTACACATTTCAGCTCAACTTGATCGTCCACATAACTTGTTTCGATTTGATCCTGTTTGGTTAGATCAGCCTGAATTTTGTCCAATTGATACATAAATGGTGGAATCAATTCCCTTTGGATACTAATGAAATTGCTAAGAGCTGGAATGATAAGCTGAAACACATGAGACAGAAAATTCGCGGCTGGACTCGCAATTTTTATAGTCAAAAGAAAAAACTCAAACAACATCTGTTAGCTGGACTCCACCAATTAGAACGACTTCAGGAACATAGTGATTTAAACGAGGATGAATATAATGAATGGCTTAGCTGCAAACATACCTTAGATGATATATACCTTGAAGAGGAAAAACATTGGCAAGCTAGATCAAAACAGAAATGGCTTGAGGAAGGGGACAATTATACTAAATATTTTCATACCATGGCTACTCATCGTTCCAAGAAAAATAAAATCCTGTCCTTAGAAATAGATGGTCAACAAACTACCACCAAACCAGCCATCAAAAAACATATACTTGAATTTTATAAAACTCTACTAGGTGATCCTGGAGTTAAATGTGCATCTTTAGAACCTTCCTTTTGGGATAATCAAGATAGATTAGAGGAGCAGGAAAAAAATTCTTTAGAACTTCCCTTTACCTTAGCTGAAATTAAAAAGGCAGTATTTGCATGTGAACCCAATGGGGCACCCGGTCCAGATGGGTTCACATTCAAGTTTTACCAAACTTTTTGGGAATTAATTCAGCATGATCTCTTTTCAGTTTGCACCTCCTTTTTCCATCATCAAACCAAGCTGAACAGTTTAAATAAATCAATCATCTGTCTTATTCCCAAAGAGAAAGATGCCAACCTCATTTCCAAATTCCGACCTATTAGCTTGGTCAACTGTAGCTTCAAGATAATTTCAAAAATTTTGACTTTTAGGCTTGAATCCATTATGCATAGGATCATTGATCGTAGTCAAGCGGCATTCATAAAAAATAGATATATTTTAGACAATGTTATTCTTAGCCGGGAGATAATCCATCATTGTCAACTCACTAAGGAACAAGGGTTAGTGATTAAAGTTGATTTTGAAAAGGCTTACGATAAGATTAATTGGCATTATCTGATAGAAATCCTAATTAGTAGGGGCTTTGGACAGAAATGGATCATTTGGATTAAAGAATGGTTAGACAGTTCCCAATCTTGCATTAATATAAATGGGGAACTCACAAATTATTTCTTTTGTAAACGGGGTGTTCGACAAGGTGATCCCTTGTCTCCCTACTTATACATTTTGGCTGCCGATACGTTAAGTAAAATCTTTCAAAAAGGGAAAGCTGCACACCTAATTCAGGGTATAGGACCAAATGCAATTGATCACCATCCACATACCAATTGCCATTATGCAGACGATACCATCCTCTTTTTAAAAACTAATGAGACCAATGTCCAAAATGCATGGTGGGCTTTGGTTGCATTTGAAGCATTATCCGGCATTAAAGTTAACTATTCTAAAACTGCCATGTATCCGATTAATACATCAGATCCTCAAAGATTTGCAACTCTTTTTAGATGTAGAGTGGCTTCCTTTCCTTTATTATATCTAGGTCTCCCCTTGCACACACATAAATTGACTAAAGTAGATTGGGCTTTTCTTATTGATAAAATAGAGACAAAGCTACAAAATTGGAAGGGTAGTCTCCTCTCTATTGGAGGCCGACTCACCCTTTTGAACTCAGTCTTATCAGCTGTCCCGTTGTACTCCTTTTCAGTTTATAAAATTCCAGCTTTTGTGATTAAACGAATAGACCAAATAAGATGTCGCTTCCTTTGGCAAGGTACATCTACTCATAAGAAAAAATATTCACTTGTTAGCTGGCAAGTTGCTTGCTTCTCTAAAGAATATGGCGGCCTAGGTATCCTGGATCTTAAACAAATGAATATCGCCCTATTGATGAAATGGTGGTGGAAATTCAAGGATCCTACCTACCATAGCCCTTGGAAATTCATGATTCTCACTAAATATTTTACTGCTGCTGCCCATATTCCTTATTCAGAATTTTGGCATACAATTAGTGCCTTACAGCATTTAGGAACTCTTAGTGTATCTTATGCTCCTGGCATACATTCTCCCATTTCTTTTTGGCATGATATCTGGTATCAACACTGTGCTATGGCATCTAGATTTTCCTTTTTATACACTATCTGTAGCAACCCTGATATATCCTTTCAAACAGTGATCAATTCTCAAGGAAATGCCTTAAAATTCAGACGTAATATTACTGGAGTCTTATATCTAGAATGGTTAGAATTACTTGATATTATCAGCCACATTTCTTATACTCATGCAGATGATAAACTGAGTTGGAGGTGGGAAAATTCTGGCCAATTCACTGTCAAATCCCTTTATAAATTGCTCAACTTCCGAGGAATTAAACCGCAACAGGCCATGCTGTGGTGGACAGTCCCAGTCCCTCTGAAAATTAGGATCTTTATGTGGTTGACTGCCAAAAATCGGATATTAACAAAGAAAAATTTGAGTAAAAAAGGCTGGTCTGGTAATTGTAAATGTCAATTCTGCCCTTACACAGAAACTGTTAACCACCTGTTTGTTCAATGCAGATTCACTAAACAACTTTGGTTTTGGATGGGCTCTTGTCAGGATATTAGTTTCACATGGAATTCTTTTTCAGATATCATAAAATTTGCTAACCAACTTCCTACTGTACACAGGACTGCATTGCTTGTAGTCTGTAGCGCACTTTGCTGGACTCTTTGGAAGCATAGAAATGACTTATGCTTTAACACGGGTAAGCCTAAAACACATAAACAAATCATATTATTGACTATCTCTATTGTTAAATATTGGGCAGGTTCGATGCGAACTCAGGTGCAGGATTGCCTTGCGCTTTGGCTACCAACAGATCTGGATGTGATACCTCTAGCTAGTTGGCATCCTGACGATGTTGCGGAGCAGCTGGATATCGCCACGCTTGCTGGGGATAATAATTCTGTCTCATGAAGGAAGATGAATACCTGGTAGCTCAATGCTGGCTGGCCGTTTCTTATAGTTCTATCTTAGATATCACAGCCCCAATATGTGTGGCTTCTTTACTTCCTTATACTCAGTACTTTGCACTCTCTATAGATGCTATTATGTCTTGGCTTATGTGGTTGTTTGACATGGTTACATAGTCTCTATTTTCGGGTGTAAGTTAACTCTTGTTTCAATGAAACGGGCCTAGGCCTTTTTATCAAAAAAAAAAAAAAAAGAAACTTCATTGGAATGCAAATCATAACAGAAAAATTGTCAAGCACGTGCTTTAATATAACAAGTTTAAGATTTTTTTTTCTCACTTTTTGTAAGTTTGTCTAAATTTTTCATAGCTCAAGACAAATTAAAAATCTCCTTAACAAAATTAATTATTCATCTTTTATTTTGCTACTCTATACTTCTTACGAAAACTTGAAATTTAGGTTGAAGGTTAATTTAGGAGGAATTTCATGTATACTTATTCAATTACGTATTTCTCCCTCTAAAAAGTGGAATATTTCATTAAACTTATTTTTTTCGTTGAAATTCATTAAATTTATTGTCAATGTATGTAGGATATTATATATATATATATATATATATATATATATATATATATATATATATATATATATATTATATATGAGGAGGGATCCACTTACAACAAATTTGAGTTACAACAAAGTTACAACATTCATTTTTTTCATTTTTAAAGTTCAAATCGTCGATCCAACTGTTCAACATGATCTCCACAATAAAATGTACTTGCAGATCAAATTTTACATTTTTTTGAATTTTTTTACTATTTATTAAGTATTTTACAAAAATAGTCATACTTAGACCATTGAATTTTGTACCCATCTTAATAAATAGTAAAAAAATTCAAAAAAATATAAAATTTGATCTGCAAGTACATTTTATTTAGATGATCATGTTGAACGGTTGGATCGACGATTTGGACTTTGAAAATGAAAAAAATGAATGTTGTAACTTTGTTGTAACTCAAATTTGTTGTAAGTGGATCCCTCCTCATTATATATATATATATGTTGATCAATCTCTCACAGCACGAACTTATTATTTTGGTAAATCACGAGAACAAGAAATTTATGAACCTCCATTATTCAAGTACATACTTCAAATTCATCACATGACATATAAATTATAAAAGCTTATTTCATAATCTCAGTTTCAATACAAAATTCAAGAATTAGCCTTTGAGATCTCAATTTTAATCTCAAACTCCTCACTAATTGATTGCTTAAGCCCTTGGATCTCCATAGCTCCAAAATCACCCTTCTTTTCATACTCAACCTTGACATGTGAATAATTTCCATTTATTGAAACTCCATTTACCTTCAAATCAAAATCCAAACCCAAGAAAACGATCTTCTCTACAACCATGTCTTTGCCAAAACCATCTCCTCCATTCATCACTTTTGACCTAATCCTAATTTCAATACCTTCAACTACCTCACTTTCAAAACTAATTAAACTCCAATGAGTTTCATCTCCCGCCATTTCCACAGATTCACCATCATCCAAAAACAACTCTCCATTTGCAATCCTCTCCTCACCATATGCAACCAACAATTCAAATCCGCTCTTTTTGACTAATTCTGTAGTTAATGCCTCTTGTTGCATGGGAATTATATTCCCTCCATTCAAATGCACATTGATCGTATCCTCTGGCGCATCGAGAGTTACATGTGTGCCGTTGTCTTCATGAATGATTTGTTCATAGTCAAAAAGATTGAACCATCTCCCTTTGGGGAAATATGCATCTACTGTTACTTCTCCTGGATTAAGCACCGGCGATATCATGACACCATTGCCTAATAAGAATTGGGTGTTTATGCCGTAGGTGTTGGTGTCTTGTGGGAAAGAGAAGAAAAGGGGTCGTGCGATTGGCGCACCGGTCACGTGAGCCCCATGCATGAGTGTGTAGAAGTATGGTAGGAGGCGGTAGCGAAGACCGAGAGCCTTTTTTGCTGACGTGGCAACAGACTCCCAAAGATAGAGCTCACGTCGGACTGTGTTAATTGCAGAGTGGTCTCTTGAAAATGGGTAGAATGCACCAAGCTTTAAAAAAAAAATTAGAACAAATTCAGCAACTTTTCTTGTAACTTCCTTCCAAATGTGAAAATTGGATATTAAATTTCATGTACCTGAATCCAACGATTGCAAAGCTCCTCAGTTGTGTCACCATTAAAACCACATATATCTGCTCCAATCATTGGAATACCAAACAGTCCGAAATTAAGAATGGTCGGGATAGAGTAACCCAAATCGTTCCAAGTCGCTGCATTATCACCGGTCCAGTGAGCCACATATTTGCCAGACCCGACAAAGGTTGACCTGGTAAGAACAAATGGCCTTTTACCAGTATCCTTTATCAGTGCATAGGTGGTAGCCCTTGACTCCAGAAACCCATGCAAATTATGCGCATCGTATTCTGTCACATTGCCATAGTGGATTGCGGATGCAGGTACAGTTTTGCCGTTAAGGGGTCTTTTCACCCCAGAATTGTTGATTTTGTATGGCGGGTCATCGAGGGAATTTAGCACAGGAGGATCTATGAAATTTGATATCTCATTCATGTCTATCCATAAACCATCCACAGGCAAGGTTTTTCGAAAGATTGAGATTTCACGAGCCCAAAATTCTACAGCAGCGGGGTTTAGAAAATCTGGGAAGTAAACGGGTCCCGGCCAGACCTTTCCGAGGTAGTTTGTCCCATTCCACTTCAGAAATACATCATCTTGCATTCCTCGTACGAAGGTCGGGTAGCTTTCATTTACATTAATACCTACAAAAGATAAAAATTAAGGGAAACATTCTAGGATAAAATTGAAAAAAAAAAACAATGCGAATAACATGTTCAGTCAACTAAGTTCTGAAAAAGAAATATAAATGTAGATCCCATCAAAATACTACTAAAAAAATACAGTTGAGTACCCGCATTGTACCCGCACCTAAACTGTCATAACTGTTTTTGGGGACCGCAACCGTTCCAAAACTGTAATTTTGTTTTACAAGTATTAATAGTAATATTGTGAAGCATTTATACCTATACAAGACAAGTATTTATATCTATACAATGAACTACTTATATGATATATGAATTTTTCTTAAATAATCGTACCCGCACCTTTTTTGAAAAATTCTCGCGTAAACCGTTCCAAAACTGTAACTTTGTTTTACAAGTATTAATAGTAACATTGTGAAGTATTTATACCTATACAAGACAAGTATTTATATCTATACAATGAACTACATATATGATATATGAATTTTCCTTAAATAACCGTACCCACACCTTTTTTGAAAAATCCTCACGTCGTACCCGCATTAGGGACCACACAACCGTTCTAAAACTGTAATTTTGTTTTACAAGTATTAATAGTAACATTGTGAAGTATTAATTTATATCTATACAAGACAAATATTTATATCTATACAATGAACTACATATATGAAAAAAATCCTCGCGTCGTACCCACATTAGGGGACCACACAACCGTTCCAAAACTGTAATTTTATTTTACAAGTATTAATAGTAACATTGTGAAGTATTTACACCTATCTAATACAAGTATTTATATCTATACAATGAACTACATATGTGATATATGAATTTTTCTTAAATAACCGTACCCGCACTTTTTTTGAAAAATCCCGGCTTCTAGTCTCGAAATCGCTAGACGATCGTCTCCAAATCGCTTCCAAATCGCTTTGAAACGCCTCGAAATCGATCTAAAATCGCCTCAAAATCGCGGAAGCTTCGAAAAAGGAAGAAACGGAGAGAAAGGGAAATTTGAAATTCAAACTGGAAGGTATGGAAATTAGTTAATCGGTAGTTGTGGGGACCGCTTACCATTATGGAAGTTAATTGGGAAGGAATCAACTGCGGGTACGATGCGGGTACTCAACTGCGGATACTAAAATAATTATTCAAAAAAATAATATCTTTTTTTTTTTTTTGAAAAAAGGCTAAATGCCCATTGTATTGATATGAGATATTCTTGTACCAGTTACATCCTACAACTAATATAATGACCTTGTACTCGAACCTAGACCTCAGCTATTATTTACATCCTTAACTGTTATCTGGTACCATTCAGTACCAGTACAAAAAAATAAAATAATAATATCTAAACAACAGTTACTCTGAAAGTACTTATCAATACATAATTACTGAAGTTTTTATTTACCTGGATCAAGGATGACAACATATTTCTGCCCATTTTCATGAAGTTTATCAACAAATTTATTCATCTCTTCAGCAGGAAAATTGACCGGATCGAGCGTGAAATCCTTGAAAGCATCCATGTAATCGATGTCAGTCCACATAACTTCTAGTGGGATATTTGCTTTGGCATATCCTGCTACTACGCCCTCCAGATCCGATACATTTTTGTACCCATACCGACATTGGTGGAATCCTGTTTGAAAATAGAATTGTGCCTCTCAATAGCCTTATAAAACTCAAGAGAAGTACTTGCTAAATACTTTTGCAAACAAAGCTTGATATGATTATCTTCTATGTTTTTAGTGGGTTCATTTTGCTTTTTTAAGTGTTGCGCAAGTTAGTTACTTTGTAAATCTTACTGGTAAATACACATGAGCTGTTGTCAGTCTTTTCTTAAAAAAAAAAATTATTTTGTATGCCTGTACAAAACACGACAAAGATATTCAAGCCCTTCAATCCTTCATCTCTCTTTCTTTGGAAAATATCCCCATGGTAAAATTAATAGCAAAGATCATTTTACTAACCAAAAGACCAGTACGGCATAGGAGCCGGTCGCCCAATAAGTTCAGTATATTGATCCACAACCTCAAGCGGTGTTGGCCCGGCAAAGAAATAGAAGTCGAGAATGCCTCCAATCACCTTGTATGTTATATAGGACCCTCCATACACCACATCCATTCCGTTACTATTCAATAGTAGCACGCCATGTGTTGCCCCGGCCGGAGAAGATCGCACATCCATGTAAAACGGATGGGACCCATACAAATTTAGATCCACTGCAAGTGCTCCTATATCTGCATTCCACAATGTAAATGTATCATTTGTTACCAGCCTAAAAGTTCTTTTGGTATGCTCTCCCAAACCGTATAGGTTCGATTTTTCAGCAGGTAAATTTGAAGTGATCTCCAAGTATTTATCCTTGAACACTATACTAGGTGTGTCGAACAGTATATCTCCGGTTGAGCGACGAGATACAGTAAACCGAGAAGGTGATGTGTCATGGAGGGTGAAAACTAGGTCGGAGTTTTCTGAGGAGAGGATTTGGGTTTTGGGTAAGGATCCAGGCTGGTTACTTTTGGGCATGAATTTGACAGTGGGAACTGGTTCGCGAGGTATAACATGTTGTGGGATTTCCCATCTCTGGTGCTTTGAATCAGTGATTCTGACACGCAACCGGTCTTTGGTCTCATAGCTGCACAAGGAAAGAATGATAAATTAATTAATAAAAACATAATATATGCTAGTGTGGAGCTATGTTTTAATTTTCATATACAGTTCATGAAAAAATAAATTTTCATGAAGTAAACAGAGTAAACAGAACAAGCTTGCATTGCTTTATAAATCAACATACCTACAGTTAACCACCTATGGAAAGAATTGTTTCATTATATGTGCTAAAACTTGCCTTGCAAATATATCAAGATTTTGGATGTCGGGTCCATAGACTGATGAATTGCGGATTAACTGAAGACGAACATGAAAAGAATTACTTGACGGGTTCAGGGACACTGATACGAGATGATACCCGTAACCGGTAACCCGTCTTTTATGAGAGCAAGAGGAAGCAGAGCAAGCGATTAAGAACAGAAACAAAGTGAGAAAACGGGTTGTAAATGAGGCCCTCATTTCTACCACGAATTTGACCCCGTTGAGTTATCAAATTGACTTGTCATTATCATAATCATATAATGCAATTCAAAACTATAATAATTCACTGATAGAGTAATAGTCGCTATTTATATACTTAAATAGTCGATTGTTTTCAGGCAGACAGGCACCCACAAATCTAAGTTATTATTTGGAGATCTGTTGTGGCACTACACTGTGTTGTTCATGCTACATTAATTACCAAGTCCAGATCAAATGTGGCAGTTCCCACCACAGTTTGGAATGCATGTTTCTTTTTTTGAGAGGTTTTTTTTTTTTTTTTAGAGTGAAGGAATGCACTATATATATATATATATATATATATATATATATATATATATATATATATATATATATATATATATATATATATATATATATATATACACAGTTCGGTCGAATAATTTGATACATTTGAAATATTTGTTATTGTTGAGTCTTGATCCGAATAAAAAATTATAAAAAATATATTAACAGATCATGCATATTAAATATATATGGAGATAGTTTGAATCAAATTAATATTTTCAATTAATTAGCTGAGCTGGACAAACTCATAATCTGCGTGTATTGCAAAACTGCAAATGTCACACGATAACCAAATAGGTCTCCTGATTTCTATTGTGGATCATGTTACAGTAGACCATAATATATTGACAAACAATTAAAACTCTAACATAATAAGTAAAAATAAATGATGATAAATATGTCGACCACAATCATAGTAATAACAATAATAATTTGAATATTGGGTTTAAGTTATTTTTTAATCTGTTCTTCCATGAGATTCACACTTTACATCAAAACCATTTTTTAATTGTTATTATTATTGAGGGCTAGACCCTACTCTTTTCTCAAAAAAATTGTTATTATTATTAATTATGTTTGTTATTCTTATCATCAATTAATATTATCATTATTATAGTTGTTGTATTATTTTTGTTATTAATGTTACCGGTGTTATCATTTTTCTATTATTAATTACTATCATAATTATTTATATGTTAATATAAGAATGATTTCAATCATTCCTTTTCTCCTATCTGAATTTCACAATTAAACATAAAATAAGATGTGATGACATAACACACCTAGCTTAGCTTGAGTGGTTCACAAAGAATATATTTTATGCACCTAACAAATAACTATTATTTAATTATCAACGTCACGTCAGTGAAGCTTTAACTTAAAAAAAAAATACAAAACGGAAACAAAAAAAAAATAGATCAGCGATTTTGGTTCATGAAAAAGTTTTCAGTTGCAAGTGCTCAACCATAAAACTATAAGTGATCATTAATCAACTGAATATAAGGGTAAGTTAAATGTATTTTTAATTGAATACGTCAAGTAACAATTATTTCTTTTAGATTTTTTAATTTGAAAAAAAACGAAAGTTAAAAAGGTTTTCAGTTATAATGGTTTTAAAAAGATGCAAAACTTTGCTTGAGCACAAGTAATGCAAGAAAAGAGCAATAAATTAATATCACCAAATTCAGGCTCTATTTTTCGCTTTATGCGAAGATGTACTATTGAAGTATCCAAGTTTATTTCGAGAGCTCATATTGTCAAAATTTGAATTTGAAATTAGAAAAAGTTAAAACATCAATATTCTCCAATAAAATTTGTATTTCAACTCTTTACATTCTTGTAAACACGGAGTTGATATTTAATTATTTGAATATATAATTCTAGCGTACATTCAAATTTTATGGTAAATTTAATTTTTATGGTATATATATTAAATTATTCAAATTAATAAGATAAAGTTTTAGACGTGCTCTTATTTATTTTGATAGAGCGTGTTTCAAATTTGAGTTGAAACTTTATTGTTAAAACCTTTAAATTAATTATTTGATGAATTGCTAAAAGTTTTTCAAATCAAACTGAGTTATATCTAAATAATTGAGAATACATCTACAATTTTTATTTTCTAAATATATGCACCATTAAAATGTTAGAAGTGTCCTACATGCCATAATATTTTGGGCCATAATTAATAGTTAATTATGAAATTGAATATGGATTAAACCATATTGGGCTTAATACAATATGGGTCGAAATTCTGCTGTTATCTCTAATGATCTGGATAGATGCAGCCAATAGGTGCAACCAAGTGGTGTAAATGAATAAGTGCGAACTGACCTCTGAGTACATCAGATCAAATTCGCTACTGTTCACTTTAAACCAGATATCCACCAGATCGAAAGAGAGAAAAACAGAGAAGTTCGATGGGGCTGTCTGTGTGGTGCTAGTACATCAACTGACGGAAGTTTGTCAACTTGTTCGTGTGGATACTGATAGAGACGCAACTGCTATTACTGGTGCGTACATCTTACAGGAAGAAGGAACAGAGAAGGGTGACTACTTCTACGGCTAGACGAAGATATCCGCTGTGCGTCTAGTGGTAAATTCTATATTAATCTTGGAATTAGTTTTATACATGAATTTTGGTTTTCGGATAGTGAACAAATCATGAATTGAATCGAATTGTTTCACAAATAACCTACCCGAAACCCTACATAAAATTATTAGAATTACCCTAATTATTTTCCAAATGGAGCAACACTTTTTAACCTCTTTCACGCCGAGTAAAAATTTATTATTTAAAATTTGGGTCTTATGGTGTTGAATAGATCATCTCCACAGTAGAGAGGGGTAATGGAATCAACATTTATTATTTAAATATATATGGAGATAGTTTGAATCAAGTTTTTTTAATGCTAACTTGCTAAGCTCAAACGAGTGGATAAATGAAGTTGCAAGATGGGACCAACAATTAATGTTGATACTTGTGACATTTACAACTTGAATTGTGACTCAATTGTTTTGTATTCTTAATTAAATTTAGAAATTTCATAGGTTCTACGTTTCATACCTAATTAATGCGTATGAAAGTAATTATGATCTTCCGACCTTGAAAAAGAATTTGTATTTTTCTGATATCATGATATGTACTGGTGATATACTGATATCATGGACAAGTGACATTTAAATGCTTATTCTAAAATGAGCATTTAATTTGTAGAAATTTAATACATTAATTTGGTTCCTCCATAACTGGATCCATATTTACAGAGTGGTGATATAGGATCTTTAATTAGCAACATTTCTTCGCTCCGGAAACAAACACTAGCACGACACAAAGAAACGGAAAAAAGAAAAAGAAGAAACACAAAAGTCAAAGTTAGATATCCATAGTTAAATAGAAATTAATAAATATATCCAGCTCATCTGAGTTTCAATAAAAATATCCTTACCGGCCATTAAATGACCGGTTTTGAATTTTTTTTGCTTACCGGCCATTTAATGGCCAATACCCTCAATTTTTTTTAGAGACACTATGAAGAGCAAGATACTGAATCTAACACTAAAAATTTGAATTTTTATTTAAATTATTTGTTAGATTACTTCTTTTGATGAATAATTAGCATATTTATACTAAAATACGCTAAATTACTTGAAATTATGTTAAATTATGTTAAATTACGTTGAATTACACTAAATTATGTTAAATTATGCTAAAATACGCTAAATTACATATGAATATGGACGAGATCTTCACTGAGAAGGCGAAAAGCAACGACGAAACTTCAACCGGCCATAAAACAATGCTCGAGTGTCCGATTTAGCAAATGACCACTTTTCGAAAAGCTTGCGAAAATACGCAGCTTTTCAAAATTTAGAATTGCCAAAAAACAAAGGGAAGAGCCTCAAAACTTGAGTCGAAGTTTTCGATTGAGATTTTCATTTCTATTATTCAATCTAAGTAGCTCAGCAACTTAGTTACATAATGAACTTGTAGAATACCAATTTTTACTATTTTTGAATCTTTTTAACTATTTTTTATGATTCATGCAAGATGGCACAAAATTGGTCTAATTTAGCGTAATTTTGCGTAGTTTAGCGTATTTTACCGTCTTTCAGCGCAATTAGCGAAGTTATTGTAATTTAGCGTAATTTAATATAATTTAGTGTAATTCAGCATAATTTAACATAATTTCAAGTAATTTAGCGTATTTTAGTATAAATATGCTAATTATACATCAAAAGAAGTAATCTAACAAATAATTTAAACAAAAATTCGAATTTTTAGTGTTAGATTTCAGCATCTTGCTCTTTATAGTGTCTCTAAAAAAAAAATTGAGAGTACCGGGTACCAGCCATTAAATGGCCGGTAGGAAAAAAATTCAAAACTGGCCATTTAATGGCCGGTAGGGATATTTTTATCGAAATCCAGAGGAACTAAATATATTTATTAATTTCTATTTCTTTGGATTTTAATAAATATGTCGGAAGATATCACCTCCTCTGAATATTTTTTCTCAATTTTTTTTAATTTTTAGAAAAAAAAACATATATTTGCTTCTTTTCTTTCTCTTTCTTTACAATAAAGAAATTAAAGACGTTGTGGATAGAGTCAATGTAAATACATTAATTTGGTTCGCACTATAGATCACTCCGTGGTAACATATTCGCGAATTATTTGCGAATAATTTGTTTTTTAGTGATGGCGAACCGAACGCCAAATTTTACTGAATTTTTCCCATAACTTTTTTTTTAGTTTTTTTTGCTCCCTTATGGGACTGAGATCTCTGATCCAAATAATTCCGAATCATTCCCAAATTATACTCGAATTATTCCCGAATTACAAATTTTTGACACCGCCGAACCGAAGCCGAATAATTCATTTGTCACTATAGTTATTACCATGTTTTCAGTATTCTAAATATATGAGCAACACAATAGCCATGAATTATAAATTATGATAGTGTTATAAATATATTAAGTTATGGGTGTTCATTTAATTGCATCAAAACTTCTCATTAATGAAGTATGTTTTATCTCCCTCATTTATCAATTGAATTAAATTACGTGGCTTGTTATTTACATTTTCTATCTATAAATAGAGGATTGTAAGTTTGTATTAGATACAAAAAAAGCATATGAATAAAAGATAGCCATCTTTATACATTCTCAATATCTTGTTTACTTTTCTTTTCTTTATTTTACAACACGTTATCAGCACGAATTGCTCGAAAGAAGTTGCAAAGTTATTCTGTAAGTAATTTATATGATTGATCATTATATCTTTCATTAATTTAAATTTCATTTAAATTTTTTATTATATTTGTTTTAGTTTATAAGAATCATTCCTTGAAGTGAATGATAGAATAATAACCTGAAGTTATTATCAAAAATAAAAGTTTATCAAGAATCCGAAGTTCTTATTACCCGAAGAGAATAAAAGAATAATAACCTGAAGTTATTATTATTGTTTAGAACCTGAAGTTCTATTTGAAATTTTAATATAAAATTAATATAATAACCAGCAGTTATTATAGGCCACTGGATGAATAATAACCTAAAGTTATTCCCAATTAAAACCTGAAGTTTTATTAGAAACTTTCATATAAAATCAATATAATAACCAGAAGTTATTATAGGTCATTGTATGAAAATATAACCCGAAGTTATTTCAAATTAAATTTTACAATTGCGCAGCCAAGCAATTTAATAACCAGAAGTTATTAAATAAATATTTTATTATAACCTAAAGTTATATAATATTAACCTGAAGTTATTAATACATTTAAATTTATTTATTTATTTATGCAATTTACATATTCTTTTATTTATATTTATTTATCTCCCTTTTCATAACCTGAAGTTATGATATTAATAACCTGAAGTTATGGCATTCATAACATGAAATTATACAACCTGAAGTTATGGCATTAATAACCTGAAGTTAATACGTATCTATTTTGTAGTACATATGGCAAATCTTACAAAGCTTGAATTTGCTGCTCTTGAAATTTCGGGCAAAAATTATCTCCCATGGACTCTTGATGCAGAGATCCACCTCACCGCAAAAGAATTGGAAAAAACTATTAAAGAAGCAAATGAGGCCTCCCCGCAGGAGCGCGCTAAAGCTATGATTTTCCTTCGTCACCATCTCCACGAGGATTTGAAAACTGAATATTTAACGGTGAAAGACCCGTTAGAACTCTGGAAGAGTTTAAAGGACAGATATGACCATCAAAAATTTGTTCTCTTACCAAAAGCTCGTTACGATTGGATTCATTTGAGATTACAGGATTTTAAATCCGTTGGTGAGTATAATTCCGCAATGTTTTGGATTACTTCCGAACTTAAACTATGTGGTGAAACGATAACAGAAGAAGACATGTTGGAGAAAACATTCTCCACATTTCATGCCTCGAATTTGCTCCTGCAGCAGCAATATCGAGAGCGGAGTTTCAAGAAGTACTCCGAGTTAATATCATGTCTTCTCGTTGCGGAACAAAATAATGAGCTTCTAATGAAGAATCACCAAGCACGACCCACCGGTGCAAGTCCATTCCCTGAAGCGAATGCGACTTCATCTAAGAAAGGACGTGGCAGCGGTCGCAGCAATTTCCGCGGACGTGGTCGTGGATATGGTCGAACCAATGCGTGGCGACGTGATGGTCAATACAACAAAACAAAGGAGAATAATATGGTGAAAAATGAGAAAGGAAAACATCCTGAAGATGTTTGTTACAGATGTGGAATGACAAATCATTGGTCACGTACCTGTCGTACGCCCAAGCACCTAGTGGAGCTTTATCAAGCCTCACTCAAGAAAAGGAGAAAAAATGTGGAAACTAACCTTACTGAAAATGATTCCGAAAATGAATGTCATATAGATACACACCTTGATGTATCAAATTTCTTCCATAATGTGGATGAAGAAATAGACACTTTTACTAAGGGAGAAAATAAAATGTAGAAGTTTATGTTTATGTTTAATAAAATGTTTAGTTTACATTTTAATTTTTATATAAACAAATTTAATGAATAAAAGTAGTTTATTTTTATTCTATTTTTATTCTTGCATTCTTTTATTTTAAGGAAAATGGCTGACGCAGTGATAAGTAAAGAAAATTCATGTCTGGTAGACAGTGGAACAACTAATACCATATTGAAAGGTAAGAAATATTTTTCACAATTGCATCTTGGTGAGACTAATATCCACACTATATCTGGCACAAGTAATTTAATAGAAGGCTCCGGAAGAGCTTGTATTTTGTTACCTAAAGGAACTAAATTAATAATAGATGATGCATTATATTCGAGTAGATCCAGAAGAAATCTACTAAGTTTTAAAGATATTCGAAAGAATGGTTATCATATTGAAACTATGAATGAGAGAAATTACGAATATCTTCATATCACATCTATTAAAAATGGCCAGAAAATTATAATGGGAAAGATGCAAGCATTGTCTTCTGGACTATATGGTACTTATATAAGTACAATAGAATCGAATATGGTTACTAACCAGAAGTTAGTTGATCCAAAATTATTTACACTGTGGCATGAAAGATTGGGTCATCCAGGAAGTATAATGATGAGGAGAATAATTGGAAGTGCAAATGGGCATCCCCTAAAGGACCTGAAGATTCTATTATCAAAAGAATTGACATGCGAAGCATGCTCTCTTGGAAAACTAATTACTAGGTCATCTCCAAATAAAATTGGACCTGAAGCTCCTTTATTTTTAGAAAGAATTCAAGGAGATATATGTGGGCCTATTACACCTCCATGTGGACCATTTAGATATTTTATAGTGTTAATTGATGCATCAACACGCTGGTCACATGTGAGTTTGTTAGCAACAAGAAATGTTGCGTTTGCTAGACTATTAGCACAAATTATCCAATTGAGAGCTAATTTTCCAGATTATCAAATTAAAAGACTCCGGCTTGATAATGCAGGAGAGTTTACTTCTCAAACTTTTAATAATTATTGCATGTCTATTGGAATTACGGTAGAACATTCAGTGGCCCATGTTCATACACAAAACGGTCTAGCAGAATCGTTAATTAAAAGGTTGCAATTAATTGCTAGACCTTTACTTATGAAATCTAGTTTACCGTCTTCTGCATGGGGACATGCTATATTACATGCTGCTGCACTAATTAGGTTAAAGCCAACTGCAGATCATAAGTATTCCCCGTTACAATTGGTCTCCGGAAGAGAACCAAATTTGTCCCATCTAAAGGTATTTGGTTGTGCAGTATATGTTCCAATTTCTCATCCACAACGTACAAAAATGGGACCTCAAAGAAGGTTGGTAATTTATATTGGTTTTAACTCTCCTTCTATTATTAAATATTTAGAACCATTAACAGGAGATGTTTTTACAGCAAGATTTGCTGATTGTCATTTTAATGAATCAATATTCCCAAACTTAGGGGAAGAAAAACCAAAGCTGGATAAACAAGTAACTTGGAATTCATCGTTATCCTATCTTGACCCCCGAAGTGGTCAATGTGAACTCGAAGTTCAAAAGATTATAAATTTGCAAAAAATTGCAAATGAATTGCCTGATGCATTTACAGATACAAATAGAGTTACTAAATCGCATATTCCAGCTATAAACGCACCTGCTCGAATTGACATTACAAAAATATCTAATGAATCTAATGTGCGTAGAAAACGTGGAAGACCACTTGGTTCTAAGGATGTAAATCCACGTAAAAGGAAAGAGCAAAATAAAAAAGTTGGTCCAACCCCAGAAGAGGTTGATGGTAAAACTCATGAAGAAGTCAATAAAATCCCAGAAGAGGTTGGTAGTAGAACTCATGAAGAAGTAAATAAAATTTCAGAAGAGATTAATGGTAAAACTCCTGAAGAAGTTGATAAAATCCTATAAGAGGTTGATCAAGTTCCAGAAGAAATATATATTAATGAAATCTTTGCATTCGCTATAGCAAGCGATGTTATAAATGAAGAAGACAATGTGCCAAAAACTCTGGAAGAGTGTAGATATAGAAATGATTGGCCTAAATGGAAAGATGTCGTACAAGCTGAATTAAGTTCATTAGAAAAACGGCAAGTATTTGGACCTGTAGTCCAAACGCCCAAATGTTAACCCTGTATGTTACAAATGGGTATTTGTTATAAAAAGAAATGAGAAAAATGAGATTGTGAGATATAAAGCAAGGCTAGTGGCGCAAGGCTTTACACAAATACCTGGAGTCGATTATGAAGAGACGTATTCACCTGTAGTGGATGCGATAACTCTCAAGTTTCTAATAAGTCTCACAGTCACAGAAAATCTAAAAATGCAACTTATGGATGTCGTAACAGCATATTTATATGGTGCACTTGACACTGACATATACATGAAAATCTCCGAAGGATTGAAAATGCCTGAAGCATATAAGTCAAAACCTAGAGATATGTACTCTATAAAATTAAGAAGATCTTTATATGGACTAAAACAATCAGGTCGAATGTGGTACAATCGACTGAGTGAGTACCTTCTAAAAGAAGGATATAAAAATAATATAATTAGTCCGTGTGTTTTTATTAAAAGATCAAATCTAGGTTTTACAATCATTGCATTGTATGTTGATGATTTAAACATTATTGGATCTCCTGAAGAGATTGAGAATACTGCAAAATTGTTGAGAAATGAGTTTGAAATGAAAGACCTTGGTGTAACTAAATTTTGTCTCGGCCTGCAGATCGAGCATCTAAATAATGGAATATTTATCCATCAATCAAATTATGTTGAAAATGTACTAATGAGATTCAATATGGATAAAGCTTATCCTTTGAGCACACCAATGGTCGTACGATCGCTAAATGCAGAAAATGATCCTTTTCGCCCGCAAGAAAATAACGAAAAAGTGGTTGGTCCTGAAGTACCATACTTAAGTGCAATCGGGGCATTATTATATCTTGCAAATAATACAAGACCCGATATCGCATTGCAGTAAATGTGTTAGCGAGGTATAGTTCCAAACCAACCAGAAGACATTGGAATGGAATTAAATACGTATTTCGATATCTCTGCGGAACTAGAGATATGGGGTTATATTATCAAAAGGATACAAAATCCAAATTAATTGGATATGCAGATGTGGAATATTTATCAGATCCACATAAAGCACGATCCCAAACGGGATATGTATTCACTTATAGCTGCAATTTTATGGCGATCAACAAAACAAACTCTTACGGCAACATCATCAAATTATGCCGAGCTGATCGCCTTATACGAGGCGGGTCGAGAATGCGTTTGGTTACGGTCAATGATTCAAAATATTCAAGAAGAATGCGGGCTTGAAAACATCAAGGAAAATCCTACTCCGCTGCATGAAGATAATGCAGCATGCATTACACAAATCAAAGAAGGATATATCAAAGGAGACCGGACTAAACATATTGCGCCAAAGTTCTTTTCGACACATGACCTACAAAAAGAAGGCGTAATCAATGTTTGTCAAGTCCGATCAATAGACAATTTGGCAGACCTATTCACAAAATCTTTGTCGACAAAGGTTTTTGAACAACTCACAAAGAAAATAGGTCTACATCGATTAAAGAATATTCAATGATATCTAAATGAGGGGAAGCGTTATACGCACTGTACTCTTTTTCCCTTAATCAAGTTTTTATCCCAATGGGTTTTTCTTGATAAGGTTTTTAATGAGGCAGTACATGGTCCTGAAGTACCGTGTTAATATTGATCATGAAGTATCATATTAATAGCGTATAATGAATAATGAACATCCAAGGGGAAGTGTTATAAATATATTAAGTTATGGGTGTTCATTTAATTGCATCAAAACTTCTCATTAATGAAGTATGTTTTATCTCCCTCATTTATCAATTGAATTAAATTAGATAGCTTGTTATTTACATTTTCTATCTATAAATAGAGGATTGTAAGTTTGTATTAGATACAAAAAAAACATATGAATAAAAGATAGCCATCTTTATACATTTTCAATATCTTGTTTACTTTTCTTTCTTTATTTTACAACAGATAGCAAGATAACCACACATTATCATATTCATTTCCTTACTATTTTCGCCAAACACACTGCGGAAAAAACAGTGTAGTGAAATGGCAGATAATAGCCTTTGAAAAGACGCCCCCTGAAAGAAACTTTAGTATGCAAACATGTCTATTGGGCCAGCACAGCGGCCCCAAATTTCTACAGGCCCAATTAACGGCGTTCAAAACCAGGACAGTTCGTATGAATTATATTAATTGTCTTAGGAATTGACTGCAAGTGGTCCGATATCAATATCATTGTGTACCACGTTTGTGCAGAGAGATCATGCTTAGCTTGAGAAAGTTGGATCGTCATTTTCAAATTGCTTTCATATTTTCCAAAGAACTTAACAAATAGCTCGTCGAATTAGCTAGGAAATATATTTTTTTTTTCAAATAAACACACAAACTGATCATTATTTATTAATTATATCTTACTTAGAGAGAATAAACATCTGTAATTGCAGTACGAATTAAGAGATCAACGCCTACAGCTAAAAGTTTCCCGCGCTTGTGTTCACATTAGACTTCTCTTGACCTTAATTAACAGATATTTGGGTTCATGCTTAGAACAAATATATATGCTAATAACCATAACACAGAAGGTTCAGATAATAAAACCCATTGGAAAAAATTGTATATATTACCTTGCAACGAGATTCAGATTTTCAATATCGTCTCCATACACCGACGATTTCTCTACGACCGAAAGCTCGGCACTGAGCCACCTCTCTGATGGGTCCCGCACGACCGATCCGACCCCGTAGCCATAACCAACTTGCTCCACTTGAGCGCAAGAACAAGAGTACAAGAGGAAGGTAATAGAGAAGTAGTAGAAGAGAATTAGGGAAATGGGAGAGAGGGGTTTAGGCCCCATGGAAACTCCCATACTTTTTTTTTGTGTGTGTCAGTGTGTGTAAACCCCTTCTAAGTTGATTGGATATATAAAGCCGAAAAGAGACTGGTGAGCTGATCTAATCTCATTTTAAATTATATGCATTTTACTCCTTTTGAATGTTGGTATTCTCGTTAATACCCCCACCCTCAGGAACAATCCAAATTTGAGTGGCCCATACTAATTAAATTATTACCTTGCTTCAACTGATCATTTTTTTTTAAATGTTTATGAATGACTGGTTGTCTTGGTGTATATATCAATGAAACTGTTTTGAAATGTTCAGTTCAAAGTTTTTTTTTTAGATCATGAGCCACTTATTTAATGCATGTTTTATATTAATTAATAATTACTATCTGACATACATACCATAACAGCAGCTCGTTAATTTGGATCAACAAATAATGATTTCGATGTGATACTTAGTTAAACCTTCTCACTTCTTCTTTTTTGTATAAAAGAAAAAAAAAACCTTGTCGCTCTTATAACAGGTATATATATTTCAATATACATTGTAAGTCTACCTCTCTTATGGTACATATTTTTGAAAAATATTATTCAAATTAAAAATTAAAATCGTAAATGTGTTCTTAATTATTTAGATAGGGCACGTATTAAATTTTGATCAATTAAAAAAACGTTTACCCTTCCAGCAAATAATTTTTATTTTTAACCATTAAAAGTCTAATAATTTTATGATGAGAACCAATTGAATTCCAAATTGTTCAAATATGATACATGACGTCCTATCTAAATAATTGAAAACAAATTACAATTTAAATCTTGTAATTTGAATAATATTTTCATATATATTTATCTTAAAAATTGAATGTACACTACAATTATAATAAACTAAATCTAAGTCATTACGCCTATTAAACATTATGATATAAACTATTATAGAAAAATATATTGATATAAGCTATTCAGACTGATCTTTCTTTTTTCCGTGTATTGAAGAAAAACCATCAAAAGTAAAAAAAAAAAAAAAAAAAATTGTCGTGATAGTTGATATATTGCAGCTCGTCTCACTTACTTTATAGTTGATATATATTCTCAGATTTTGTGTAAATTTTCCTTTTGCTGTTTTGGGTAACATTTTGAAGGATAAGTGTATAACTAACTATATGCAAGAAAAAAGAACTAACTTGATGTACTTGTTTAGAAAAAAGCAAGTGTACCTTTTATTGTTGTTTTTCTGTTTTTGTATTCTTATAGCCGTGAAGTATGGGACGTGTCTTTTGATCTGTGTACCAACGACCATTGGTTGCCTTGCCCGTATTGGCGTTGGGATTGCTTATGTCAGTATGATTGTGTGCGCCGTTTCAGCTTTAATATCTCCACAATTCCTACTCTTGAGACTACTACGATGATAGACGGGCACTGAGTGGGTAATGACAATAGTACTATATCATTTATCTTTAGCTCAACCAAATTATAATTACAATTCTTTCGTAATAATCTCATCATCTTAGTTGGTGACAACTGCTGCCTGGTTCTTATCCTATGAAATTTGAAAAAAGTTTATTTTCGATTGAAGCATCAAAGGCTCATATCAATTTTTGTTCAGGTCATTGTAGGTTTTGTTTTGTTTGATTCGTCAATATATTTCACTTTAGATCAGTCCACTCGTTGTCAATTAATTCAGATGCGAAACAGAACTGAGACAGGAGTTAAAATTTGTGGTTCACACATGTATATTTGAAGAGAATATTATAGTTATTGTAAGAGTTATCTTTCAAATACCTTCTAATGTTTTTCATATACCACACATGACACATGTACATATAAATTATTTGTTGATCAAAACACATTTTACCACTGTAAATAGTTTCTTTAAACTGAAATAGACAAATGATCATTTCTGTCACGGCCCATATTTTAAAACCCAAACCCAAAAAGAACAAGAAAGTCACTGAATCAATGAACCCATCCCAGACCGGCCCACTAGTCTATTTGCAGCAAAGCATTAACCACCCAGTCTCTCCCTCTTTCTTTCTTTCTTTTTTTTGTTTTCCTTAACACGAGTCCTGATTCTCTATACATATCGGACGGTCAGGAGAAGAGGACTATATCTTGATAGTATATTCGGGACAGAACTGATGTGGGATGCACTGGGCCCCCAATATTCGTGCTAAACATATCGGACGGTCCGAATCTAAATTCAAAATTTGAGTTACCTCAGGGGATGTGAATGCATTGTAAGTATAACACAACCATCCATTCTTTCTTCTTTTTAGTTGCATCCGTACCGCTATTTCTCTTCCCCCAGAACGACAATGCTTACGACGGATTCGAACCCTAGATGTGGTCCTCCTGCTATGCGTTCGCCGTTGTACCCAGATCACCTACCCTCTCCGAGGTAAGCAGGTAGCTAAATTGGTGTACGGTTGATCAGCATCGATAGTGACGAACTTGAACTTGAAAAATTAAACAGCAGACTAGAAATCAAGTAATGCATGATAATATATTTTCATGGGCACTGATTGTGAGAGTGAGAAATTCAATTGCTCTCAATTTTGATGTTTTTGTTAGCAATTGTCGGTGTAAGACTCTTTAATTGGATGGCCCCTGATCATCTAATTATGTCGTTGTTTGGAACTGGATTTGGCTTTTGTGATCTTTATTGGTATTTGGCCTAAGCTCATATGACAATTTATTAATATCGGATAATTCATTGTTGGGTTCATTGTTGTTGTCCATTTATTAATACCATAGGGTCCGAAAGCCAATCTTAGTTGCCTCGTCAACAGATAATACACTCGTATCAACAGTTAATTACAACAGTTAATACACTCACATCAACAGTTAATTACACAGTTAATTACAACAGTTAATCTTAGTTACCTTATGTTTGCATACCAGATTTTGTTGGGACATGATGATGAAAAGAAAGGAAGTTGCCCTCATGCATGCATGAATCGTACGGGTTGCTTGTGGTCATCATGTCTTGTCTCAGCCTCCAGCCTCACTAATGGTAATGCATCTAAATTATCATGCTAACACACTTATGTTTTTTCCTTTACACTGATAACGAAATGTGGTCAGTCTAGGCCCACCTTATTTGGATTATTTTCCATTATCCATACTAGCATTGCTGAGCAAAGGAGCTTAGTCTTACCTTTTGTATTTGATTGAACTTTCATAGTACAAATTTCAAATGGATTTTTTGTTGGAGATAGATAATAAGGCTCTTGCAAATGTCAGAGTTATGCTATAAAAATTGAACAAATTTGACAAACTAGTGTTTCTTTATTTATGTATTTCATTGGATGGGTTATAACTTACAGGCAATTTATTGCCTCTTTTCTCCTCATAATCACCCATGGGGCAATTAGTGCACTGCTATCCTTTGTGGAAAAAAAAGCAACATTTGACCTCTGAAATCAACAGTTTAGGACTTTTGCATACTGAACAATATTAGAAATTTAGAACTAGAGGATTGTCCTTTCTCATGTCATGGTTCGTAGAATTCAATTGTAAGGTTTCAGTGTAGTGAGTCACCTATATTTATTTTTGTAATACTGTGTTCTTTATAGTGGTCTATGAAGTATACAAAGGTAATGGGTTGTTAATGACATAAAACCAGCCAACTTCACTTGATTTGAATGGTTTTTGTGGCCTTCAAACTTCTAATAACGCGTTACAGTACTTCTGGTTTTGTCTGGAGTCTCTAATACGCCAGCTGTCAAATCATTTCATAATTGGACAGTTACATTAGAGAATAGCACTGTAATGTGACCATTCGAAAGTGAATTTTACCTTTGATACCCTAACCCCTAAACCCTAAATCCGCCAATTGGAAGGGCTTTACTAGTGGATTTAGTGATATCCATTTTCTGTTTAGCTTGCTAGATAAGGTCTTGTTGTATTCTAATAAGGATGAGCTTTGCATCAAGGTTAGCATTTGTAATGGTTGTTTTACCATCTTTTTTGGCACTGTCAACAGGTACACTTTTGTATTTGTTCTTGCTCAAGTATATTTCTCTCATGTCTGTGGCCTTCAAGTGACTATTGAGCTGGAAACATTGTAAAATTGCCAGACTTAGCTTTCCATTTTCATTTCAATGTTACCAACTGTTTTGTTTGTTCTTTTTTTTTTTTTCAAAAGAATAGCCTATTTTTGCATAATTATTTAAGACATTATGTAACAATGTACGAGTCTGAGTGTATGACACTAAAGCTCCATTAGTTGACATTGTCTTGGCCTTGTAGAAAAAGAATCATAGAAAGAAGAGATTTGCTCTCATGCAACATTCAAATCCAAAATTCAACAGAATTAAGAGCCAAAGAGTTGAGAAACCTAAATCATGTATGATGGTAGTATTACTGCTAGTATACCATTATTTGAGTTTTTATGTCAAAACTATTTGAGCGTCTTACATCCCAAGTCATGGCAGACAGGATGAAAATACAAGCATTTGATCCGTCCCCTTGTAGTATTGATCCAAAATTTCTAAACATTGCTGTAAATCATAGGCAGAAGGTGGTCAGTTATAACTTAAAACCAGCATATTTTTTGCTTCCTGGTTAAATCTACTGCTATATTTGTCGCTCTAAAATTTATTGTAAGGTAGCAGCAACAAACCCCAGAAACCCTCGGACCAAAATGTCTATTAAATCAATTTAAAACAGGATCCTTATCAGGTGTCCTATTGGGAAGTTGCATGCTAGTGATATCCTCCCTAGGCAAATGATATAGTGTACCATTAGTTGCCTCGGCCGGCAAATCTGAATTTCCCACCGAGGCTAGCTCTGCATCAGAAGACTGCTGTAGCAGAGGCTTCATTGATTTGCGGTTTTTTCTGAAGGTTAGATAGAGAACTGCTACAACGTAAATGAGCAAGCCTAGAAACCCAAAAATACCCGCGAAGACCTTTGAAACAGTATTCAGCCCACTATGAATTAGGAGCTTTGTGAAGCTCGATGTGAGGTAGTATGTGTTTATGATCATGATGAAGGAGCCTATTATCCATGTGAGAGCTGCAATCTGCATTAATCAATAAATATGGTGCTTGTGAGAGAGTCGTCAAACAGTACTATAACTTTTTGGGCACTAGAAAAATAAAATAAGGGTAAGGGCTCTTTGTTGATTATTCTGACAAGGATCATTTTTTCAAAAACTTTCCACCTAATATGAATGATTAAGAGTAACTTACTATAATTGAATTTTTGTATTGCCCCATCTTCGTATTACTGCTCGTAAATTTTAGGAGTGGTACTAGAGCGAAAGGAAGTTCAAAAGATAGTATCATCTGCATTGATATATATATATCATTAATTGACATTGATATATGGTAAGATAATACAAATAGTAGATAGTAAAACTACCGAGGCAATGATTATAAGCTTTCCAGCTGCAGCAGAGCCTCCAATTATTGAGACAACGAGGCTCGGTAAAATTGCAAGAGTTCTTGTAAAGAAGTTTCTTATCCACGGTTTCATCCTCAGATCCAGAAATCCCTATAAAAGAACAACAAAGAGTATTGATTTTGTGTCTGAGAATATATTTTCTTAGGGTGGAGGTTGTATTTAGCATCAAATTTTAAAATTTAGTGACAAGGAGTACAAATTTCTAACTCATCGATGGAGAAGTTTTAGTTCATAGTTCATCCATAGTTCATAGTTCATCCAGAGCTGTGCAATTTAATTTTATAAGGGGGGTTGAAAATATTGGTGCCTGCAAAAATTACAAAGTTGAAAGGACAAAAGTGCAAATTTTCAATTTATAGGGCGGACCTGGAACCCTCCCTCTGCCTCTGATGCTACAAGTGAAGTTTTAACATAGAGAAAGTTTCTTTATACTCTCAAATTATGCTATAGAATTCAAGTTTACCTGCATGACATATTGGCCGGCGTAAGTACCAGTGATGGTTGAGCTCTGACCAGATGCCAATAAAGCCACTGCGAATAATTTTGAACTCCATGCCCCCAACACATTCTACAACAATAGAAACAATTATACTCTTGCTACAACTCAAGGGTGAGAAAAGAAGGTTCTAAAATTCTCGAGCTTTACACATTTGCATAATTACAAATATCAAACCCAGACAATTTGCAGATGCAAGAAGGCATCTTTAACAATATATACTGCAAGAAAAAAAGAATAACATTAGAAAATATTATGGAACCTTTAGTAGAAATGAGGCCTTGTTAAGGTCGAGGTCCTCACAGTTGGCTTGATCTTGCGGATTTAAAGTGTCAGAGCCGCACACGGCCCCACTGACAGATATGATTGACACATTTATGAGAAATGCTATTGTAAGTGCAAATGCACTCTCTAATGTGTAAAATGTGATTGCCTCCTGAAAATTGTATAATAAGCAAGTCAAAATAAATTATTAAAGTTTTAGGTAGACCACAAAGTGCCAAAGTAGTTCATTATGCAAGATAGTAAGGACAAACCATGTAAAAGTGGTTTAATTTCTGGGATTTTGTGCTTGCTATCTTTGTTCAAAGGAATTTGCTTTGTTAGGAAAAAAATATTTTATAAGTTCTTCTATGCCGAGGATTGTTTTGTACATGTAATGAAAATTTAATGTGAATTGAGTAAGGAATTTATGACAAAATGTTCTTATGACTTAAATTAAGGATCTTCTTATGACTTGTTATAACAATTTTGGGCTTGCAAATAAAATATCCTTTTTCATTTAATTAATTTAATATATTTTTTGGTGGCCAAGGCATACTAGCCTTCAATAAAAAGAAAATTATTAACTCATCTGTACCGGTATTCATACAAACAAGCAGATCTGATGGTTCTTTCCTTAAATATAGACTATTAGTTTACCTTGATTCCACGAACTGATCGAGGCACTTTTCTCGATAGCACTAAAGCCGAATGTAGAAAGAGGTTATGCCTACATTAACAATTTTAGCAAAAGGTGGAATTAGTTTCAGGTGTGCCCCTGCAAAGGATTGAAAATTTTCAATTATATTCTGCAAAACAGGAAGGGGGCATCATTTGCCAGATCCTTTATGTAGGGGCAGACATAATGATGCCAACATCTTATAGAGCTAGACCTGATATATCACAACCATGCCTTCTGCAGAAAATTGCCCAAAAGATAAAAAAATGAACAAAAATTAAATGTAAGTTGGGCTTACGGCATGACCATGGCACCAAGAAGAGAGATTGCCAAAGCAGTTGCACCATTTCCTTTGAGAGATGGTACAAAGAGACCCCTTAAAACCTCTGATGCATTCGGTTTTGCATAACCAAATTCAGCGAAGAAACATGCAGCCATGAGAAACACCAGACCCGTTATAAAAAGTTCGAGCTTTCTTACCTACATCAAAGTGAACTTTTAGGAAAACACCAAAGATTTTCCCATATTATTAAGAATTGCATAAAGCCCCTGTTTTATCATTATCTGCAATAAAAAGCAGCTCTGTAATGTCCCTACTGTGGTCATAACTATGAAGAAACAACAGATCATCAAGTGCACAATAGGTCAGCTCTTTATTTCTTTGAAACAATAACTGCAACTCTTTGTAAGTTTGAATTATCAACTAAGTGCTAAATCTTTCATAAATAATAAGCAAGCCAAAAAAAAAATTGAAAACCAAGCAGCACCTACTGGTGGCATGGTCCAGTATGCCTCAATCAGTGAGATAGTAATTCATGGTACAAACAATATCTTACCCCGTATTGTTGCAGTAGAAGGAGCATAAGGGTGCTGAGACCTGTTACGAGAACTCCAATCCATACCGGTAACTTAAAAAGCATATTCAGTGCAAAGGCAGTACCAATTACTGAAAAGGTAAATTTGAAAACAGCTGAGATTCCAATGTTGCAAACTTAATTAAGAAATTGCACTGGCTTAATCTTATTTTCTTTTCTGGATCTCCACTTTAATTTGCTATTCACTGGAACCGTACCGGTTTGGATCTCTACTTTAAATTGCAACTGATTGGAATGGTATAGCAAAAGACTAGGAAAAGACAAAGATGAGATACCTTCAGGAATGTCACACGCAATGACTGCTAGCTCAGCGAGCATCCATAATATAAAATTAGGTACCTTTTCATATTCTGCTCTACAATGCTCAGCCAAATGCTTCCCTATTTTTCCATAAAAAGAGAAAAGAGAAAAGTATCAAAAACGAACATCTACAAAGACGGAAAAAGGTGTATCTCAAGGTGGATTTTTCAATTTTTGTTATTGGACAAAAGCTTTAAGAAAAGTCAAAATTGCAATTACCTGTTACAACTCCTAACTTGGCCGCAAGGGATTGTATGACAAGAGCAGCACAAGAGGCTAAAAGTATAATCCACAGAAGCTATTACACATAAAGAAATTGACGGTTAATAATTTAAGTCCACATACAGCGTACAATAGAATATAATTTTCAATTCAGAAAATACATTCACCTCATACTTGTATTGGGCTCCAGATTGCAAGTCAGTCTCAACTGAAATGTCAGGAAAAAAATACCCCTGTTAATTTTCAGGACTTTATAAAAAGGAAAAATATAAGTTAATTGGGGTGGGGGGGGGGGGGGGGGGGGGGGGGGAGGGGGGAGGGAGGCATAAAACTTTACAATTTCCAGGATCGATATATGCAATGGATACCAGAAAACCAGGACCCATATACGCAAATAAGTTCTTCCAGCTACTTTTCTGTTAAAAAAAAAATTATCACAAAATTAGCATGCATAAGATAAGAGTGCATCTAATTATTAAGCCTATTAAGGTAATGCGCTTTCTTGTGATTCAGCACCATACCGGTCAGCTCAAGTCTGCATCTGCTGATACGTTAGTTAAGGCACCCAAGCAACAGTTTTTTGGCTGCTGAATCAAAATAAAAAGGTCCAGATTTCACTTCAATTGTTTTTGGGTGGTTTAGTTGATCTTATTTGAACCGTCCAATTTAGATTGGACAGAGCAAGTGCAAATTGCAGCTCATCACTGCATAAATTTTGTGGCCAGTGGATGTGGTGTCCAGTCAGCTCTAGTATGGACCAAGCATTCTATCTTGACAAGTTTTTCTCAGGATCTTTGGCTGAGAACCCTAAAACCTAAATGCACCAGTAAAGTTTAGTATAAATATCAGTGCACAATTGCTAATACATATTGCAATTTTGGTACAGGAACATCTGAATAGTTAACTAATTCCCTTGACAATTATCTTCTCATCAAAATAAATACCCTTTCAAAATATCAAGGAAACTGGCCCCAATATAAAATGAGAATAGAAGGAATAGGTGGTACCTCTGAAATAACGATTTGATCAACATCTATACTATCAATTAATGGTTCACTATGTCCATTTGAATCAGACCTATTTGCATGGCTGGTTATAAACTGCGGCGGTGCATTCCTGGCCTCCCCTACAGTGCTCATGACTCTTCCTCTGTCTCTCTCACTCTCTGCCCCCCCTTCTATCCCTCAGTAGATCCTAGAAGAAGAACCTTGAACTGCAGAATTAGTCTACTCAGCAATTTATGGGCAGTTCAAAAGATAAAGATGTGACACTGTATAAGATATGAGAGAATATGCTGAAAGAAAGCAATTAACGGTTGAGATTGTACATAAATTTTTATGGAATAAATTCCAAGAGAACGTGGAAGTACCAAGTACAATACATTAGGTTATCACGAGTTTATAAAATTGTCACATGATTCCATATGGTAGAACAAAGTAACATTTATTAATTGACATAGAGAAGAAGGACCAATTTCTTACAAGGCACACAAGTTGTCTAGAGGTAAGGAATCAGAATATTTTTTATTGGAATAAACCACAAAAAAGGGACAAGACTATTGGAACAAGGTCCTAAGAGGAGTGCTACTTGTACTGTAGTTTTTATTCTCATTATGGCTCAGTTTCCACTTGGATGAAAATTAAGATCAATCAAGGAAATATTTAATTTCCATTTGGTTGGAACAAAAGTCCACAATGACGCAATTCTCAATTTTTATAGGAGACTTATTCCAAATATTTAATCCCCATTGGTTGGAATAAGTCCACAATGACGGAATTTCCATGCTTCATAAGAGACAAATTCCAAATACTTAATCCCAAAAGAGCTGATGCTGTCCAAAAATTATCAACAATTGCTGATAGTACACAGTATAATGAAAAGAAAAGAATCTATTGCTTTAATTAAGATAATACAATTGTTGAAAATAAGCAATCAAATCCGGATTAGAAAAGGTTATAAACCCCGAGGAATCTACGCTCGTTAGCTTTACGTCTGAAACCATGCAAGAGAAGCAACCAGTACTGAGCAATAGATACAAAATTCGTCGGGGATATAAAAAATAGCGGGCCTAAATGAAAACTTCGATTCGATTACACAGCATTCGATAGAAGAAAGAACAAGTTACCTTAATCAAAATTTGTGGCCAAAGCGAAGTGCTAGACAAAAAAATTGAGAGATTTATAGAGACGGAGAGAGAATACCGCTTTGCTTCAGTGCGCTCTGCTACCCCACTCTCTACCTCTCCGCCGCTTGCTTCTCTATTTCATCTTTTTATCACCACATGCAAAGCAATAAAATAATCTAAATTAATGGTAATAAATTCACCGGTTAATATGAGCCTCAAATTCTCTTTTTTTTTTTTTTTGGCTTTTTCCCAAAAAATCCCAACATATGAAATTATAATAGAAAATTTAGATGAGAACCAAGATTATAAAGGTTATAAATTCACCGGTTGATTTGATGTGATGTGATGTGAGCTGCTATTTTCTTATTCTACTGTTATAGTTCCAAAGCGAGCGCTTCTAGAAGACAAAATTTGCTCAGTTTCTCTGCGTTATAAATGGTTCGGGTCTTCCGGACAGGCCGGGCCCAACTAACCAGATCTCTGACTGTTGGATGAAGATCGTACGTTCGATCGATCACCAAACAAGTTCGGGGACCAGCGAAGATCCTTCGCGTCTGACTCCTGTCTGTCTAATATTTGCCGAGAATTCCCAGCCGATCAAAAGAAATCCGGAACCTATGAAAGATACAGAGGACCCGTTTGGAGATTCGTGTCAGGATAAAGAACAGTCCGGATTTACTCATTTACCCTCAGGTAGGGGTGTTCATTGGGTCCGGTTTAATCGGTTTTAGACTGAACCGAACTAGTTCGGGTTAAACGGTTCAGTTTTTTTGATTCAATGGATCGGTTCGGTTGGTTTTCAAAACCGAATGATAACTTTGGTTCAGTTCGGTTTAAAAAATTCTAAAACCGGATGTACTGAACCGACCGAACTTCACTTTTGATATATTATCGTGTTAAGGACTTAAGGGCCTAAGGCCAGCCCAGCGGAATCTTGTCAATGTAGAAATAATTCTGTTACCTTAGGTGATAAATTCGACAGCTCACTCTCAATTTGCCAGCGCCATTATCTCATTCTCTCTTCCTAAATTCCCATCCCATGGCATCCGTAAGAGCAAAAGGCACAAGACTGTAACCCTAGATCTAGCCGACGAATACTTGATGATCTATTCTTCTCCCAAGCCGTACGCCACGTGAAGTTGGTTGTCCTCTCTGGCTAAGTCGCGCACCCGACAGTGGCACGCCTCCACGGCTCCACTCCACTGTCAAATCGCCGAACCCCTCTCTCTTACAGTTTCACCCACCCCTATCAAATTGCAACTGCGGTGACCACTCCACTGTCAGTCACGCCGGGCCTTTAAATTTCAACTGCTCAAGCCAAGCTTTCTTATTGGATAAGTTTTAATCTCTCTCAATCTCTCTTTACTCTCTCTCAAATCTCAATCTCTGAGTTTTCTTGAAGAAACTTGGCAAGAATTTAAATTAGGTTTTCTCAATCTCTCTGAATCTCTCTTTACTCTCTCTCAAATCTCAATCTCGGAGTTGTAATGGTCTGAGTACCGAAATAAAACTGTGCTGGTTATAAGAGGACTGTGCTGTACAATGGATTTTTAATTGATTTTGCTGAATTGTTTTGACTTTTAGCTTGGCACATAAGAGATTGAGATTTAAGAGAGAGTGACTGTGCTTGGCACATGGATGGGCATAAAATTGAAAACTATCTTAGATATGGAATTAAAACAGCTTGCCAAAAACTGTCTAAGAAGTCTTAAGCAGTGTAAAGTATTATTTCTTGAGAGTGACTGTATAAAATTGAAAACTTCTCAAGCAGTCTAAATCTCAAATAAAAACTGTCTAAAAAGTAAGGAATTAAAAACTGTCTAAGAAGTATTTGGTTATAAGGGGACTGTGCTGTACAATGGATTTTTAATTGATTTTGCTGAATTAGTGTACTGTGCTGGAAAGAATTCTCATATATTGTTTTTTTTATAGATGTCTGAACAAGGAGCTCAAGCCGAACAAGGGACTCAAGCTGCCCAAGGTGTGAGCAGTACGCAACCAACTTCAGTTGATGCAACAGAAATTGAGAGTTCTAACTGCAAAAGGAAGAGGAAACCGATAGAACCAAGGTCTCAGGTATGGACTGAGTTCACCAAGTTTAAGGATCAAAAGGGTAATGAAAAGGCTAGGTGTAATTTTTGTGGAAAAGAATTCTTTGCTGATACAAATAAAAATGGTACAACAAATTTGAAAGCTCACATGAAAAAATGTAAGGAGAAAGAAGAAAAGAAACAAGCACTTATATCATTTGAGCAAGGGGTTGGTGAAAATACGGCAATTAGTAGTTGGAGGTTTGATTCAGATGTTATTAGAGAAGGGCTTTCTTGTATGATCATCTTAGATGAACTTCCTTTCTCCTTTGTTGAAGGAGAAGGATTTAAAAAGTTTGTGTCAACAGCTTGTCCTAGATTTCGTATATCGAGTCGATCCACCATTACTAGAGACTGTTTTGATGTTTACATAAATGAGATAACCAAATTGAAAAACTACTTGAGATTGAACCAGCAAAGAGTGTGTCTTACCACGGATACATGGACCTCTTTGCAAAAAGTAAACTACATGTGTCTCACGGCTCACTTATCGATAGTGATTGGAAACTAAATAAAAAAATTCTGAATTTTTGTCCAGTTTCTGGTCATAGTGGTAAAGAAATTGGAATGTCTATTGAGAAGTGCTTGTTTGAGTGGGAAATTGATAAGGTTTTTACTGTTACTGTTGATAATGCAAGTTCAAATGATCTACCAATTGATTGGTTAAAGAAAAAAAATCACTAATTGGGGTACCTGTATCTTAAATGGGAAGCACCTGCACATGAGGTGTATTGCCCATATCATTAATTTGGTGGTTCAAGATGGTTTGAAAGAAATGTCTGATTCAGTTGCTCGAATCCGAGCTGCTGTAAAATATGTGAAACAGTCCCCAAAATGGTTACATAAATTCAAAGAATGTGTGAGTGGTCGGTTCTTGTTTCAACAGTGGCTTCGAAGTCGACTTTTAATACGAGTGGTTGCATACTTGATGCATTTAGGAGTTTGTTGACCCCAAGAATTGCACAAGCTCTCATATGTGGTCAAGATTGGCTTAGTTCGAAATTTTCAGTTGGTGTTGAAGAAAATTTAGCGATGCTTGATCAGCTTGAAGAAGGTAATTAAAATAGCTGATTTACTAATTCAATTTAAAGATACTCTCAAGCACTTACTAATTCTTTTGCTAATTTGTGTTTTGTAGAATTTTCTAAAATTGGATTGGAGAATGCAGCAGCAGCTCCAACTAATAATTAGAATTTTCTGAATTTAGACTTGCTTTTGGTTTGTACTAGCCCGAAAAAAAGAGGAGGGTTTTTTAAAAAAACTTAAAAATGTTGACTTCTTCTCATATTCAATTACTTCTTCATCAATCTATGCTCTATCTCAGCTTTATTCTGACAGAAGAAGGCTCGATCGACTCAAGTGTAGCATATTTTGTTGAATGGTCTATTCTAATCGTTTATGCCATTACGATTCTCCAGGTATATTATTTTCTATCAATTATTTTGTTCATGACCTTTCATTATTGTCTACTATGCATGCAGAACGAGAAACGTTACTCATACTCAAATAGAGAATGCTTACTTTCTACTTTGTTTAATCCCTTTATATTATAATTATTGGCGATGGAGTCTACTTTGTTTGATCTTTTTTAATTGAAAATTTGCTTACTTTCTACAAATAGAGAAGGCTATAATCATAAATATTGGAAATGTTATACTTCAATGTCTAATTTGGTCATAATTCTTTAGATAGAGTTCTTTAGATATAATTCTTTACATTTGAATGAGTTGTTTTATACTGAGAAATTTTTCTCTTTACCTCATGCAGAGTTCCTTAGATATAATCCTTTTGAGTATGGCTTTGGCACTCTCTTTTGTTGTCTGAGCTATATCAAGAACTGAAGGGAAGTTAAGATTTTTGCGTCGCATTTTCAGGTATGTCCATTTTCATTTGTATAGATTGTTTGTTCTTTAACGGAAATAGGAACAGATTTTATGAATTGTTAGAATTCAGTTGACAGTGTAATCCAGTTAGAACTTAGAAGTAAGACTATCATTTAAGTATGTGTTGATGGTTAAATTTTGATTCATAGCTGTCGTGAGCTTATTCATTTGCAAAGTTGTGTTTTCCTAAAAGGCCTGTAGGGTGGTGGGTGGGTCCTGTGTTAGATACTTTGGATATTGTTCGAATGTATTTCGATTTTTATTAGAATATAAAAGTGTATAAAACATGAAACTACAACTTATTTATTTCTAATCATATTTGCAGAGCGATATGCTGAGATGGATGAAGAGATGAGAGCTAGCAAGTCATTTTCAGCATAAGCTTCGAATTGATTGTTTTGTTATTCATCTTGTCAATTTTAGCGATATGATGTGTTTTTTTTGTTATCCATTATGTATTTTATGTTTCACATTGATTGCTTTGTTATTCATCTTGTTATTTGTTAACTTTATAATTCATATTGATTGTTTTGTTTCATTATTCATGTTGGATAGTTTATTACTTCATTATTCACTCTATTTGCTTTGTTATTTAAGTCAATTGCTTTAAATAAAAAATATATATATATATTTCGGTTTAAACCGAACAAACTGAAATAAAACTTCGGTTCGGTTCGGTTCGGTTGATAGGCTAAAACGGTTCGGTTCGGTTCTATTTTTGAAACCGGAATAAAATTTTAGTTTGCTAAGTTCGATTCGGTTTCAACCGAACCGATGAACACCCCTACCCTCAGGTAACCGGGGGATACGATTTATTTGAACTAGTCTTAAATATACGGGGTTGGGGTTCTTTTATAATCTAACAGATTAAAATAAGAGTCTATGGTAATATGCATAGCACGGATTAGTCCGTACTACGGAGTCATATTTTCATTTGAAAATTCTAATGGTCGATCCGAACAGTTCAACGTGATCCCCACATGAATATGTACTTGCAGACTAAATTTTATATTTTTCCGATTTTTTTTACTATATTTTAAGATAGAAAGAAAATCACTTGATTTAAAAATTCCGGACCATCCAAAAACAGTGATTTTCTACCTATAAAAAAAATAGTAAAAAAAATCTAAAAAATAGAAAATTTAGCCCACAAGTATATTTCTCATATGGAAATCACATCAAACTGTTCGGATCGACAGTTAAGATTTTGAAATTGAAAATATTGATCCGTAGTAGGACCAATCCATGCTATGCATAGTACCATAGACTCACTCTTAAAATAATATAAATAAGCAATCCGAATCTCGTTCTACCAGGTCCAGGTCAGGTAACATGAGATAGTGACCAGTGAGACTCGGAGCAGATATACATTAATGCATGGTACTAATTAATTATATATACTCAGTAAATCTTGGCTATTGAATTTTTTATTATAGTATTATACGAATTGATTGTACTCGCTGATTACATATATGAATGCCATGCGAGACGAAAATATTCATTTATTGCTTTTGACTGATTACATATATAAATTCCAGCCATGCACCAATTCAGTCATAGTTTTTTAACTTGTCACCAATTAAGTGAGATTATGAAGATCCAATGATTATACTTTTTCGAAGTTAAACTTGAAATTTCTTTATTATTGTACTGTGCTCCTAAATCTAACCAAACCAGTACATCTAATCAGAAATTGTGTCAGATTTAGCTCTCAATGTCAACAGTACCATTATTTAGTTCCTTTTGATTAATCTAAAGGGTTTCAAAATGAGATCTGTTGCATTCAAAGTATGTCAGTAATGTACCGGTACCTTGGGTTGGGCCTTTACTTTATAATTTCTGGTTTAGATTCCTAGGTTAGTAGACTCCAACATATGCAATCCAGCTTATGAAATGTGATGTAGATGAAATCTCATGTAGATGTTTAATTTATTAATACTTGTATAGGTAATGTCACAATTTCAAACAAGTATTGGTGTCGAGTCCGAGAGCGGATTGACTGTAAATGATAGAAGCAAATCACGAAAGACATCACAAGTGTGGTTCCATTTGATGAAGTAGAAGATGAAGAAGGAGCAAAATTAGTTGTGTGCAAGCACTGTTTCAAGAAGTTTGTTTCTGGTAAAAATACTGGAACAACTCGCTTGCGTCGACATATCAAAGTTGGATGCAAAAAAATTGATGAAGCAGAAAAGGAGAAGTTTAATTTGTGAAATTGGTTAAAGGAGCTGTTATTTGGTCTAGTTGGACCGAATGCAAATATGTGAGAAGTCTAAAAGAAATAGTAGAAATTATAGGGGTTTGATTGCATCTTACCTTCTTCCTTCTTGTTAGACCTTCATATCAGACCTATTATAAAGATGAACTTTATTAGGACCCATCTGCATATTTTTAAATTTTGTTACTGTGGTGAGTTAATTTTACCTTTTATTATATTCCAGAATAACTTATATGAACTTGATATCATCTAGGAAGTTCCTGAGCTTTTCTATAATTTTGTGTGCAGCTCAATTTTATACATCTGTTACTGTTTCTGATGTTCAGGTATTAGAATTTTTAAGGACGCTGCTAATTCTAAGGTACATACTAATCTGACTTGATTGTTTACTAAAATGTCTCAATTGCTTGAAAGATATTTCAATGATTGTTTACTGAAATGTTTATAATTCTAAATGCTATTTGCACAATATTAAACTTGATCCCATTTGGTCTCTACTAGTAGCTCAAGGAGACGGTATATCTAGGAAGAAATTTGATGTGATTAGATTTCTAGATGAAGATAGATACAATATTCACTTTGGAGTTGGTTGTGACTATTGTTGTTTATGTCTGATAATCTCATGAATTATTGTGGAGTTGGTGGTGATTAGCAATTTTTGGATGAAATACATGATTGTAAGTTATCTGACACGTTATTTTGAAATCCTTGTTTGTTGCGTACATTATATCATTCTCAGATTATGGTTATCATAATATGAAACGGGCAGAATTTCGGACATAAAGTGATTTCTATATATCTAAGGTTAGTGTAAGATGTATATTTTTTATGGGAATGAAATAGTAAAAAAATTCCAAAAAATATAAAATTTAGTCTCCAATCACATTTCAATATTTAGAACATGTTGAGCGGTTCGGATCAGTTGTTTGGATTTTCAAAATGAAAATATGTCATTTTACTTCACAACTGACCATAGTCTATCTCTCTCTCTCTCTCTCTCTCTCTCTCTCTCTCTCTATATATATATATAGTGGCTAATATCAACACGTTTGCACCAAGGCCCTCGTGCAACCAAGTCGTTTTCGGATTTTCAAAGTCCAAACAGTCGATCCAAACTCTTAGATATTCAATCTATATTAAAATCTGCTTGGAGACCAAATTTTACATTTTCTGGAATTTTTTTACTATTTATTAAGCCACTTTGAAAATTGCTGATCCGGGTGAACAATAAAAACAGCGCAACCAAATTTTGGACCATGTGATCAGCAATTATCAAAGTGGCTTAATAAATAGTAAAAAAATTCCAAAAAATATAAAATTTGGTCTCCAAGCAGATTTTAATATAGATATCACATCTAACGGTTTGGATCGACTGTTTGGACTTTGAAAATCTGAAATCGACTTGGTTGCACGAGGGGTTTGGTGCAAACGTTTTGATATTAGCCCCTCTCTCTCTCTCTCTCTCTCTCTCTCTATATATATATATATATATATATATATATATATATATATATATATATAGGAGTTGGCTACTGTGCTACGCGTAGCATAGAGGGCCTCCGTGCTACGGTTCAATATTTGAGTTTTCAAAATTCTAACGGTCGATCTGAACGTTCAACATGATCTCCATATAAATATGTACTTTCAAACTAAATTTTACATTTTTCAGAATTTATTTACTATTTTTTTAGATAGTTAGAAAATCACTTGATCTGAATGGTACAAAATTTTCAGATTAAGTGATTTTCTACCTATCTAAAAAAATAGTAAAAAAATTATAAAACAAGCAAATATCCTAAAATTCAAGTGATTTTCAGATGAAGTGATATTTGCTTGTGTAGTAGATACAACAGAGAAACTTCACATGACAATCTACTGTTGTTTTGCTTGTGTAGTAGATACAACACAAGCAAATATCCTTAGAGGTGGTTTGATTGGAGTAGCTCCTGCTATTTATTTGTTTACTTCTTTTTCGTACATCCTTCTCACGACTAAAATCACAGATGTTACTTTTGATATAAAATATAATATATTGTACATCCCTCAGCAGTCAGCACTTTATTAAACATGCATCACCCTATCTCCATTCTCCCGTCCTGCCTCGTTTTTCAATTTTCAGCGTATTAATTTCCAACGTGACACGTAGCTAGGTTGATTTGAGTTTACACATTGGCAGCAACGCTCTTGAATTTTATCACATTATCAAAGGGAATTAATGTATAGATTCTTATGAAAGCAATCTTGGCGATGTAATATAAAATTGTAGTGGAGAAATCAAACACTAGGAAAACGACGTGTTTTGAAGTTTGAAAAGAAAGATCGTCATGTGAAGATTCTCTGTTGTATCTACTGTTGTTTTGCTTTGTTTTAAAATTCTAAAACAAGCAAATATCCTAAAATTCGAGTGATTTTCAGCTAAATGAAAGAGATATTATCGAATATTACACAAGCAAATATCCTAAAATTCATTATATATAGTTCATTGCATATGTTTGCATTTTCAATCGATTGTGTACTCATTTCATAAAATCGCCAGTACCAACAAATGTGCTCTAAATATTACAATCAACTGGTCAATGGATTATAAGCAAACAAATTAATATGATGAACTTCATTTGCGATTTTGTATAATGAATTAATGATCATGTTAGAAAATCAATTTTGGCGATATTTCATGTTAGAAAATTAACAAAACCGACTGAGCTGCTCTTAAAATTATATTGGACTATCTCTAAATGTGTTTGTGTTAATTAAAAATGATGCATCAAATATTAAACAGACAAATTTGATCTCCAAACATTTTTTATTATGAAGATCATGTTGAACGGTTCGGATCGACTATTCGGACTTTGAAAATAGAGATAATGGATGTGGAGCATATTGGAGCACAATAATTATGATGCATTTGAACCCTCATGTTTTGGTCAGCAATAACTCGTTGTTTGCTTAAAATTAATTCCAAAACGATTCTGTTTCAAGTTTGATTATTTTTTAATTTGAGTTTGGTGTTATAGAGGTACTTAAAAACATATAGGAACCTTTTTTCTTTTTAGAGTAAATTTTGTCGGTGGTCACTAAATTTTCTCTTTTGTTATAAATTAGTTACTCAAGTTTAGTTTGTTTTTCCATAGTCATTGAACTTTTTATTTGTTCTGATAAAATCACTCTGTAACTATTTTCATCCAATATACTAACATAATAAGTTATGTATGTGGAGATGGGTGGCCATATTTTGTTGGTATTTTGGGTCCAAATAGTAATGAGGTAACTTGATTAAAACAAATAAAAAGTTCGATGATTACAGGAAAACAAATCAAACTTAAATAATTGTAACAAATAACACAGTTTACTGAACTCTAACGAAATTTATCTTTTTGTTATAAGTTGAGAACAAGTATATTCATCGCCTTTGAGAACCAGTATTTGATCTAGTGGTAAAGACAATTCTCTCTGCGTGGTAGGTCGCAGGTTTGAAATCCGAATAAAAAAATTTCTTGTAAATATTAAATAGTTGGGTTGCTTGATCTCTAACTTTTACTTAAAAAAATATATTCATCTTCTTTATCTAATAAAATTTATTAATAATTTACTAATTTTATTTAAATACCTTTTCTATTAACTAAATTAATTAGTTACTTTGAAAACTAGTTTTTAATTTAGCGATAAAAACAATACTATCGATATTAAATATCAGGATGATTTAACATGCAACCTTTACTTAAATTTTTTTTTTTTTACTTGGATGCTGATGAGTGACGAGTGAATCATTGAATAGTAGAAAGGCGGCATGGTGGGTTGATATCTGGTTGAAGAACTGTTGGCGGGTTATCTTATCTTAATAGGCAAAGTTTGGAAAAAAGTGAACCAAATCTGTTGACCGGAGAAATTTGCACAGGGAAAAGGATTTGCCCAACAGCGTTCGTTGGAAGTGTCAACAAAGCTCGTTTCTCTTTTATCCGTTTCGTATTGTATTTAATGAGATAGGTATGAATAAGAATAACGGTTATGTGTATAGACAGAAAAGAAATAAGAAATTTAATATATTATCAAGTAAAAGTATAGATAAGAGTTATTTCTTGTTATTTTATAAGATAATTGATAAATGTAAAATCATATATGATAACTTTTTTTTATTTATACGTATAAAAAAATTCAAACTTTATTTTATTATATTAATAAATTCCATCAGAAATAGAAAAAAAAGGAAATATAGAAAAGTTCGGACAATTAAAAAATAGGGGGAATCGGTTATATACCCATCAAAAGTTTTGAATTTGGATATTTGCCCATATTGTATTCAAATTTGAGGTAAATTTCTAATACAATATGGGCAAATATCCAAATTCAAAACTTTTGATGGGTATATAACCGATTCTCTCTAAAAAATATTATAGCTATATAATTTTATTATTGTGATTAGATTGATTTGTAAAATATGTTATATAATTTTTATTTAGTAATTTATGATAAATTTGATTTATATAGTTTTTTAAATAGTAATTTATGACAAAATTGACTTGTACAACATTTTATATCGTTTATTTAATTAGTAATTAATATTTTTATCAAAATAATAGGATACAAATTTATAAATCTATATTTTATGATTACAAACACGATGTGTTTAATATATTTTATCTATTTGTTATATATTTTTTTATTAAATTACATAGGTTATCAATTTATTCAATAATTATTAATTATTCATTCTGTTATTCGCTATCTTAACAAGTAAAGGTAGAATAGGTAATTTTATTTTTGACAAAGAGCCCAAAAATTCAAGATTTCCTTATTCACGTTTTAATCGTTAGTTTTTCCCTTTTTTCAATGCTTTTATTACGAGTTTATAGTGTTTTTTAACTCAGATTTTCGGGGTTCTTATCGCGAGTACGCATTTGTTCATGTTTTTCACTTTCAACATTTTTATTGCAAGTTTTTCGCATTTTTTCACGAGTTAATTGTGTTTTTATTTTGGCTAAATGAAAGAGATATTATCGAATATTACACAAGCAAATATCCTAAAATTCATTATATATGGTTCATTGCATATGTTTGCATTTTCAATCGATTGTATACTCATTTCATAAAATCACCAGTACCAACATGCAAATGTGCTCTAAATATTACAATCAACTGGTCAATGGATTATAAGCAAACAAATTAATATGATGAACTTCATTTGCGATTTTGTATAATGATCATGTTAGAAAATCAATTTTGGCGATATTTCATGTTAGAAAATTAACAAAACCGACTGAGCTGCTCTTAATATTATATTGGACTAGCGCTAAATTTGTTTGTGTTAATTAAAAATGATGCATCAAATATTAAACAGACAAATAAATTTGCTCCAATTAAGGAAAGTTTATGTCTCTTCATAATGGATGCGTAGTGTGAAAAATATCCTTATCGTAATTATGTATCTGTATTCACAATTGAAACCTATATAAACTAATCATTTAAAGAAGATCCAAATCTGACAATCGGTCAATTTTCGATCGTTTGCACCATATATATATTATTATCAGTTTCATATAGAAAATTTGGATTCTAGTTAGTTTATTATTTTTCAAATCTATTGGTGTTAAAAAAAAAAAATTATTGGGAATTTATGTCGGCACCCAGATTGGGTACTCCAAAACAAACTCAGAGGATGAGGTTTGAAATTTATAAACGAATAGTAACTAATGAGGAAATAGGCCGAAAAGCTTGCATGTTCATTGAAAATATGACTTGTGAGTTTATATGGGCTAGCAAGCCTCTAGCAACAATTTTTGGTCCAATATCTTTCAATAGAATAGTTGGGCCTAACTATTAAGCCTTAAAGTTTGAAAACATGTATAACCAGGGGCATTGGGCTATTCTTAAGGAATTGGATTTTGTTCAATGGGCTTTGGAAAGAATTTCATCCAAGGCTGGAATTACAGTTTAATTTGCTTTAAGATTCGTGTCAACATATTTAAAACTTAATAACTTTAAATGGCTCTGTAAATCTAAACTATTCGTATAAATTTTAACACAGATCGGACAGTACAACTAATTTGGATGAGATTTTGTCCAAAGCCCTTTGAACAAAAACTCCACCCTATTCTTAATCTAACTTAATTTATCTCACATGGAATTCTTCTTTGTTATGGATTGAGAGCCCATGGAAGAATTTGAAAGAATAGGAAAGGCTGATGTTATATGTTCGCTCTATCTTCTAGATAAATAAAGCGAAGCGAGCATATGGTAACTTATTTATGAACCCCATAAAAAAAATCATGAATTTTGTTACGCTATCTTAGAATACATATTTAATTATAAAATAAGTGAGGTTATAGTACTTTGCAAAGTATGGGTCGGTTTGTGCTATGGATTCATATATATCTTCGTTTTTAAAGTCCAATCAGTTGATTCGAACCAGTCAAGAGGATCTCCATATGCGGTTCAAGTCGACTATTTTGAATTTTAAAAATAGACATATAAATTCACAATACGGACTGATCAATGCTTTACAAAGTACCGTAACCTCACTCTTATAGAATAATAACTCTTTATTATAATATGATGTGCATGGTTGGAAAATGTTACGGAATTCAGAACAAATATTGAAAATTTTCTTGAACTTATTTTCTTAATCTCATCGAATATTCAAATGTTAATTATTGCAAAAATAGATACCAAGTTATTTTAGAATGTTTGTTTGATAACTGCATGCATAATACATTTTGTTAATTTAACTTTCGTATTCATTATCCGGACTACTCATAAAATACATACTTATATATTGTACAATACATGCTTAATTATTGCACAATGTATATTTATCTATTCATTTTTTAGTTTCAAAAATAAAAAATGTCTAAAAATAGTTGGAGCTTGGAGCTGTTTAGAGACGAGGACTTCAAGGATAAATATAAGATCAAAATTTTGTGTATTAACAAAATATTATGATTTAATTTTTATTTGTGTATATATTCAAACTACATGCATGACAAGTTGACTATTTTCCTTTCCAACTACTTTCTAGGATTTGTGTAGATCTCACACATCAGACATGATTATAGAAAACAAAAGCCCAAGAATACAATTTCCAGGATTTTCACTCACTACACAGAACGCTACACAGTTTGAACTGTTAAAAACTTCCGTGGGAAAAGGCTAGAAACGGATGATGAAATAAAAATATAAAATCTTGTGGGAATATTAATATTAACAGTGAATTTCCACCCGTTTCTGAATGGTTTCAGTTTATGAAAAAAAATTAACAATGAGGGAAAAAAAGCCAGAGGAACATATTTTTTGTAAAAGAGGCTTTGTAGATACTGTTTGTTGGAGATGTTTATAATTATTCAAATAATTTTATATAAACAATATATTTAAAAATATCAAGTACGTTAACATTACAAAACCAGAAAACCTACTTCCATTCATATTAATTAGATATAATTAGAAAACCTACTTCCATTCACATTTTGGAGATGATCACCTGTCGGTTGTTTCCGGATTTGCATGGAGATCAGGTGCGGCTGTACTACCTCGAGCTTCTGCGCAACCTGTCCACTGCGGGCAGGTTCAACTGGGAAGGTGCCACACTGGCATGCCTATATAGGTACGAAACACATTCTTATAAAAATTTTCAAATATTATACATCGTAGTGTAGTAACACTGACTTTGTAAATTGTAAAGGGGTTTTAACACAGCCTGCTTGAAGAAAAACAAGACCTTCGTTGGACCGTGCATGTTACTACAGCACTGGTCCTACACACATCTGATTGTTGGCCATCTAGTCCTGGCCAACAAGACAGATGTGCCGGAGTGGGGCAAGCCCGAGCCGGACAACTGCCCTGCATTTGCCGCCAAGTACTGTTATCCCAAGATTTGGATGGGTGCAGGGCATGGCTCGTCTCTCGGCATCACATTCTGGAGGCAGGAGATCGAGCATCTCAGAGATGATCCCGAGTTTGTGACTTGGGAGCCCTACAGAGATTATGTAAGTTTACTTTTGTTTTTATTTTGATTTAAATTTTTTCCAGTTCGAATTGATATATGTTATTAAATCTATACTTCCAGGTCGAGGTGGATGGCGCACATCGGTCATATCTTGAGATACTGCCGGAGCGATGTCGTCAGTAGGATCGTTTCTGGCGTGCAGAGGTGCCGCTCATATGTTTTCAGGTACCGTAATTTCTTTATGCTAGTTATTTACACAAGCGACTTAATTTAATAAAAACAGTCTAGCGTATTAAAATATATATAGATCATCGAGCACCATTACCCCGGACGGGTCATGGGACAGTTCGGGATGCGCTAGCTTGCTCCCCCCCGACACCGATCAGCGAGGAGGTCTGGCGAGGGCTGCATCATTCCAGGGATACCACTGCAGGCAAGGACTGGGGGATTGCCCGTGTCGATTACGTGTTCGAGGCAGGAGCTGCAGATCCCCCATTGGCAGAGCCCGACCGTCAGATGGATGCCGTGCCAGTGTAAGAAATTTTTTTATTAATTCAAAACTTCAACTATAGCTTTTTGATTGGAATATCTAACATTTATTGTAATTCGTACAGACCTTACAGAGATTGGTACCAGGATCACGGCGCATACACCATATTTCTTGAGGGATACATCGCCGACAACCGGCATGATCAGGTACCGAAGCCGAGGAATCGTAGAGGACGAATCCATGGTATTATCCCTGCCGGCGCACCTCTCGCAGCCACGGTATTTTTAATTTGAAGTTTCAAATTCAAAACTATTAATATTTACAATTGTACAACTTCTTAATAATTTTTTCAATTTTCAGGCATTATATCTTGTCAAGAGTTGCGTCATAGGGGCTACGGTGGCCGTCACCAGGGGATGGAAGAGGCTCGGGAAGGTCATCCTCAAGCACAACGTACCCGCGGTGTGCCAGTGTGGGTACAGGGCGCGCCTCGACTCTCTACTGAGGTGCGCTGGCTTGGGCGGTGTTGATGCGGTCGACGATATATCTGACGAGCCCGATGTTTATGTCCCCTACACTGGTGATGAGGACGTGTTTGCACCCGTCCATGATGCTGAGACGGTCGGTCAGGTGTTCGACCGAGGTGCCGAGTTGATGCGCCGAGCCGCACATGAGGCCACGGGATCCCAGTCTAGGATGTCTACCGAGATATAATTTAAATTAAAATACGTAACTGTAATTTTTTTCTTATTCAATACATTATCTAATTTGTAAGTTACTACAGGGTGGACACGAGGAGGGCCTGGGCTTCAATATCTCCACTGACTTTGGCACAGAGGGAGATGGACTGTATTCCCCGGGTTACAGTCCCACTCAGACAGCACCTCCTGCCTATCAGCCAGGGTATGTTCAGACAGAGCCCATCCCGCAGTTCCCTGGCCAGTCCTCACAGCAGGTACCTCACCCTTCCCTCCACGATGACCCCATTGCCAAACAGGCGTTTTTATTCACGCAGGCTGAGTCTGGACAGACCACAGTTTTTGGTCCTGGGGTCCAGCAGACATCCGAGATTGAGGAGGTTCGTCAGGAGCCGGTTCAGTCTACGGATGTCCAGGCAGACGACTCTGCATCCTCCGCAGATACAGACTAGACACCACTTTGTAGGCGGGGTCGGGGGTTTAGGAAGAAGAAGGCGAGGACGGTGTTTAGTCCAGAGCCGTAGATTTTCATTTGTTGTACTGTTAGATGTTTTGTTAGATTCTTCTTTGTAGTATTAGTAGATGTTTTGTCAGATACTTATTTATTTCGTTGATTAGTTTCTTGTTTGTTTGATTTTGTTATTATTTATTTATTTTGTTGATTTCATTATCTCAGAGTACACAAAGGAATTTCAAAGAAACCACATATCTAAAATATCTAAAATATTCCAAACGAATACAATACGACCAAAAATCAATTTAAACAACATTCGAAATTAAATAAATAACTCTTAACAAATTACAATTTCGTATTTTTAAAATAAAAAAATAGAGGGTCCGCTCCGGCATTCTGCGGTACCCCTCATATGGGTCCGTTCCGGCATTCTGCGGCCGTACTAGATTTAGAATTGTCAGAAAACCGTGGTTATTTGGTTAATTTTTTTTTTTAAATGGTATAAATAAAAATTTCGGAAGATTCTCTGTTGTATCTACTGTTGTTTTGCTTGTTTTAAAATTCTAAAACAAGCAAATATCCTAAAATTCTTTTCAGATCCAAGTGATTTTCAGATGAAACAGATATTATCGAATATTACACAAGCAAATATCCTAAAATTCATTATAGTTCATTGCATATGTTTGCATTTTCAATCGATTGTGTACTCATTTCATAAAATCACCAGTACAAACAAATGTGCTCTAAATGTTACAATCAACTGGTCAATGGATTATAAGCAAACAAATATGATGAACTTCATTTGCGATTTTGTATAATGAATTAATGATCATGTTAGAAAATCAATTTTGGCGATATTTCATGTTAGAAAATTAACAAAACCGACTGAGCTGCTCTTAATATTATATTGGACTAGCGCTAAATTTGTTTGTGTTAATTAAAAATGATGCATCAAATATTAAACAGACAAATAAATTTGCTCCAATTAAGGAAAGTTTATGTCTCTTCATAATGGATACGTGGTGTGAAAAATATCCTTATCGTAATTATGTATCTGTATTCAAAATTGAAAAAACAAACAATTTATTCACAATTGAAACCTATATAAACTAATAATTTAAAGAAGATCCAAATCTGACACTCGGTCAATTTTCGATCGTTTGCACCATATATTATTATCAATTTCATATAGAAAATTTGGATTCTAGTTAGTTCATTATTTTTCAAATCTATTGGTGTTAAAAAAAAATTATTGGGAATTTATGTCGCCACCCAGATTGGGTACTCCAAAACAAACTCAGAGGATGAGGTTTGAAATTTATAAACGAATAGCTTAGCTAATGAGGAAATAGGCCGAAAATCTTGCATGTTCATTGAAAATATGACTTGTGAGTTTATATGGGCTAGCAAGCATCTAGCAACAATTTTTGGTCCAATATCTTTCACTAGAATAGTTGGGCCTAACTATAAGCCTTAAAATTTGAAAACATGTATAACCAGGGCCCAGGGGCATTGGGATATTCTTAATCTAACTTAATTTATCTCACATGGAATTCTTCTTTGTTATGTATTATCGATTTGAGAGCCCATGGAAGAATTTGAGAGAATAGGAACGGATGATGTTATATGTTCGCTCTATCTTCTAGATGAAAAAAGCGAGCATATGGTAATTTAACTTTCGTATTCATTATCCGGACTACTCATAAAATACGAGTAGAACTAGGGTGCTCCTAAGCTCACCAAGTCCTCCGTGAGCGCAACTCTAAAACCTATCGAATTGACTTCAAACGACATTTTCAAACCGTTAGATGTTCAATATATATTAAAATGTGCTTGGAGACCAAATTTTACATTTTTTGAAATTTTTTTACTATTTATTAAGATGGTTTGAAAATCGCTGTTTTTATTAAAATTCTGCACCATTGGAAAACAGCGATTTTCAAACCATCTTAATAAATAGTAAAAAATTCCAAAAAATATAAAATTTGGTCTCCAAGCACATTTTAATATAGATTGAACATCTAACGGTTTGAAAATGTCGTTTGAAGTCAATTTGATAGGTTTTAGAGTCGCGCTCACGGGAGGGCTTGGTGAGCTTAGGAGCACCCTAGTTCTACTCCATAAAATACATACTTATCTATTGTACAATACATGCTTTATTATTGCACAATGTATATTTATCTATTCATTTTTTAGTTTCAAAAATAAAAAAAATTGTCTAAAAATAGTTGGAGCTTGGAGCTGTTTAGAGACGAGGACTTCAAGGATAAATATAAGATCAAAATTTTGTCTTAATTTCTTGATTTGTTGATTAACAATAATATTATGATTTAATTTTTATTTGTGTATATATTCAAACTACATGACAACTTGACTATTTTCCTTTCCAACTACTAAATTGTCAGAAATCAAAAGCTATAAAGTACTTTCTAGGATTTGTGTAGATCTCACACATCAGACATGATTATAGAAAACAAAAGCCCAAGAATACAATTTCCAGGATTTTCACTCACTACACAGAACGCTACACAGTTTGAACTGTGAAAAACTTCCGTGGGAAAAAGGCTAGAAACGGATGATGAAATAAAAATATAAAATCTTGTGGGAATATTAATATTAACAGTGAATTTCCACCCGTTTCTGAATGGTTTCAGTTTATGAAAAAAACTTAACAATGAGGGGAAATAAAAGCCAGAGGAACATATTTTTTTTGTAAAAGAGGTTTTTGTAAATACTGTTTGTTGGAGATGTTTATAATTATTGAAATGATTTATATAAACAATATATTTAAAAATATCAAGACGTTAAAATTACAAAACCAGAAAACCTACTTCCATTCATATATATTAGATATAATGAAATATTCTTTGCCTACTTTTTTTTTCATGTTTGTAAAGAGAGAAATCAAATAATGAAGCATCTTTTGAAATAAACGAGGAAGCGGCGCACTGAACAATTAACTAATCATTGTCTCATGTTTTGAAGGATTTACTTGTTATTTTGATGCTTTTAAGGGATCCTTACATAACGAATAATAACAACAGTGCCTCTTATATATATAGTTGGCATGTGGGTCCTATATATTACTGGTTGAACTGCATTCTCCGTGACAGTGGAAATGCTGAGATAAGATAAGACTATAAGAGGATGGGGTTGAGCAAAAAAAAAGTACTATAGCACTCGAGTAGTACAAAAGAAGAGAGAAATATTGGTACAGCTACAAGTCATTGGGGCTGCTTTTGAGGTCAAAAGAGATAAAGCAACGCAGGTACATGTTTGGAAATTGAAACTATGATTCATGTTAGTGAATTTTCATTGTCCGGAGTACTGACATCTTTAAACTCTGCAAAAAGTAGATTCCATTTATTTTGAAGGAATAAGAAAACTTACTATTCAATAGGAACATCTTCATTGTAAACACAGAAATTTGAAAAAGAGTACACATCACCTCCATACATTCATAATTACATTACATATACTTTTTCTCAATTTTTTTTTACGTATAATAAGTATATTACAATCATCATATTTTAAACAAAGAGTATATATATATATATATATATTACGACCATGTAGCACATTTCAAGAGTATTCATGATGTCATGGCATGGCCTGCATTTTCAGGCAAAATTTCTCCCATAAATCACACAACAAATTAATTAAGTACTTCAGAACCAGGTAGCACATTTTTTTTTTTCTGTTATGTTATCTTTATATTAATTATATGACAAGAAGCTAGCCTGTGATACCTTTCAGTCTCTATCACCAAGGGCTAATTTATTTCAATTATTTGCCATGCATCAATCCATATACACACTAAAAATTATATCATGTTGGGGGGAGAACCAGTATAATATATAGGAGAAATTCATCTAAAATCTCAATATATTGTATGAACACTGGGCACACTGCACACTATAATTCGAAAGTCAACTATGTATACGCTATTTAACCAACTTGAAGTTTCTAGTTATCCTATTTTTTTTTTTTCTTATGCAACTGTAGAATTTGTCTCATGATAATTTATGAATATATTAGAAGCACAGATTTTGCGAAATAATCGCTTATTGGTGCTTAACAAGTGTTGCACTTATAACAACAGTATGTAGAGGTATTTCAAGTCAAATTTTATAAATCTTGGTCTTCATTCAAGGAAAATAAATTCAAATATGTTGTTAATAAAGTGTACAATTATCTACAGAGAATTTTGTTGCAATGTACATGCAGTTTCTTTACCGGCCGGTCTCGAATATAAGTAATAAAAATAAGCGAAGTTGGTGTTGGAGGATCTAATCTCTTAATTAGTATAATAGTTTGTTTGTGTTTGTGTTGATGCCTTGTTGGCTAAGACTTCTATATATGGTCAATCTTACTTTGATTGTTTGGTTAGATGTTCTGTGATCAGGGTTGTATAGTATGGATATGTTGCTTTAGCTGGTTAATTTCTTTTGGATTAAATTAATGAGGCCAACCTAACTAAGTGTAACTTCAAATTAAATTAGGCTTCTAAAGTTAAATCACTTTTTAGGTGATTTAAGAGTTAGTCCTCCTACAATCCCACTGTCAGGAATTATTTAATTTTTCTCTTCTCTCACTCTTTTTTTTCTTTAGTCCATACTATTTCTTAATAACTCGGGTCCTGACATAACTTTAAACCTCAACCAAATATAAATAATTTAGGCTGAAATAAGTTGAAATAATCAACTTAGACCTCAACCAAACACCACTAATTTAGACTCAAATAATAAAAATAATATTTTATAACCCAACAGGGATATAGAGTCCTCTCTAATCCCGACTAAGAAATCGGGGCTTTAACCTTGAGTTTTAATTAATTCATGATATCTAGTAGAAGTTATTCCAACTAAAACAAAATTTAATGAACCTTGATAAGATTACAAGAACGTAGGACGGACTTTAATCAAAGAAAGAGCATTTGCTTATTCCGTACCTCTATATGTCCTTGCAAAAGAACAAGAGCTAAAAGGAATTACAACTGACTTTTGTTCTCAGTATCTACTAATTTCATGTTATCTTTGATTGTAGAAGAAGTGAAGTAAATTTTCTACTTTATTTTAAACTACCAAACATGATATAAACTATGAGAAGTAATATTAAGTTACGGCAAAGTACATTAAACTATCTCTTCAAGTGGATAAACAAACTTCGCACTTATTCTACCTATAGAGTTCAGAGTCCGAATCTGCTGCGATCCGTCTCGGGATCGCAGGATCATGAAATTCCGAGATCAACGGTTCAAACTTTTCCGTGCGAGGATCTCGGAAACATTCTCAGAAAGTACATTTTTATGCACGCATCTCGAGAAAGACTAACAGTTGAGATCGGATCGCAGGGTCCTGTGATCCCCTGAGATCACAGCAGATTTATTTTCATAGAGTTCATTATCCTAGATAGATTTATTTTTTTAATTTCTATCTTCTTTGGACAAATTAATTATAAGTCATGACTTAAGTTGTCAAATAACATATAAAACAGAAGAAATAAAATAAACTAAGCAACTTATTCCTCTTTAAATTTAGTAGAAACCAAACACGATCTTAAAGCCTGCTTTCTGATTAACGTCACTAATTCAGGTTAGTACCTAATTGAAATTCTATTCAGCATTTGAATAGGTACATATATAGCTGTTTGTATTCACAGATACCGTTGTTTCGTTATTTCAAAATATATTGAAATAGCAATATATTTAAACATATCCTTATTATTATCTTAATTATATAGCAACACATTTTACCAACAATTTTGTTGAACGGAAAAAAAATGACAACGGAGGACATTCAATAATTAAGCAACCCGTGAAGACCAAGCATTGCGCCCGACATTTTTATTAATATCCAAAGTTTATTACAAATTATTTAATATACTCAGGTTTGCTGGGATTTAATAAAAATGACTCTACCGATTAGAAAATGGTGGGTACCCTATTTAATCAACTACCAGCCATTTTCTGGCCCGTGCCTTTGCTATATATATGTGTGGAGGGTTGGCCGAATTTCTCACAATTCATTCTATCAAATTTCACCTCATCTCTCATCGGTTTAGCTTTTTCTCCAAGATTTCTCCACCTCTTTCAGATTTGCAAATAAGTCCCTAAATTTTTTGAAAATTTCATTTGTAGTGCAAAATGGTTGTAAAATGTTAGTAATGTACCAAAAATAGAATAATTTAGTTGTAATTAGTGTTAAATCCGTTGTAGTTAGTTGTAATTATTAAATATAGTATAATTTAGAGTAATTAGTCAAATTTAGGGTTTAGGGTAATTTATTGTAATTTAGTATAATTAGTATAGTTCACCATATTTTAACGTATTTTAGCATTTTTACCGTAATTAGGATAATTAAGCGTAATTTCGCGCAAATTAGCATAATTAATAATTAGAGTTAGGGTTTAGGGTTTAGAGTAATTAGTCGAATATAGGGTTTAGGGTATTTTAACCTATTATAGCATATTTTAGGGTTATTTTTACCGCAATTGGCCTATTTTGGCCAATTTTAGCATATTTTACCGAAATTATGGTATTTTAGTCTATTATAGCGTATTTAGCATAATTACGCGTATTTTTGTCCTTTTTTTTTTTGCATATTTTACCGAAATTAGGGTTTAGGGTATTTTAGCCTATTATAGCATATTTTATGTTATTTTTTCGGTAATTGGCCTATTGTAGCATGTTTTAGCATAATTAAGTCTATTTTGGCCCATTTTAGCATATTTTACCGAAATTAGGGTATTTTAGCCTATTATAGCATATTTTAGGTTATTTTCACCGCATTTGGCCTATTCTGGTTTGTTTTACTGAAATTAGGGTATTTTAGCCTATTATAGCCTATTTTATGTTATTTTTACCGCATTTGGTCTATTTTAGCATGTTTTAGCATAATTATGCCTATTTTGGCCTATTTTAGCATATTTTACCAAAATTAGAGTATTTTAGCCTATTATAGCGTATTTTAGGTTATTTTCACCGCATTTGGTCTATTTTAGCATGTTTTACCAAAATTAGGGTATTTTAGCCTATTATAGCATATTTTAGGTTATTTTTACCGCATTTGGTCTATTTTAACATGTTTTGGCCTACCATCGTTGGGTATTGTCCATGACTGGGTGGGAGGCATTCTACGACAAGCATTGACGTCCGGTTCAGCCTTTGGTATGTCTTTTTTCATTAGCTGTCAGGTTAGTACTAATTTCTTCATTCAGATCAAATTTACTTACTTATGTATATGATTGCAGGGTCTGGCCGAGATGCCGCCACCGCCTCCGGATTCCTTTTCGGTGGATGTCGAGTTTGGCGCGTTCAGTCTCAATGAGATCGGGGTATTCGAGGAGGATCCGACCGACATGCCGCCACCGCCAGTACCACGATATGAGATGGAGATTTCACATGATAGAGAGGCTAATGGTAGCGGGTCCCAAACTCAGCCTGCCTTTGGAACGGAGTTCGCCGCATCCATCTTCTGTACACCCTCGCCAGTCTCTAGGCCAACGTATGAGGCAGTCTGGGATGCCGCCGAGTGGATACGTAGCGAGGCAGAGGCTTATGTCATTACACCGAGAGAGAGAGAGAGTCTGACCAGTACGAGCGAACGCCAGAGTACCAGCTGAGCGATGGTCCCCCGATCCGTGGCGGTGATTTTTTGTACAATTTATATTTGGTATACTATATTTGGTGTTTTATATTTGGTACTATTTATGTTTGGTATACTTTATTTGATATACTATTTTTATATTTTTTTAGATCTTTTTTTGTCACTAACTTACGCAAAATTATGCTAAAATAAATTAACATAATTACACTAAATTAATATAATGAGAATTGTAGTAAAATAAAATAAATCATCACGAATATGCTAAATTAAACTAAGTTACGCTAAACAGTAAATACTACAACAATAACAAAAATAATACAACATAAAATCTAAACAAAAAAATACTACAATAACATAAAATCTAAACATAAAATACTACAACATAAAATCTAAATGGAAAATACTCAAATAAACCCTAAAACAACCACAAAAAATATAAAAATAATAATAATACGGGTACCGGCCAAAAAATGGCCGGTAGTTGATTAAATAGGGTACCGGCCATTTTCTGACCGGTAAAGTCATTTTTATTAGATTCCAGCAAACCTGAGTATATTAAATAATTTGTATAAACTTTGGATATTAATAAAAATGTCGGCATTGTGCGACATATCAAACGGCTGATGCACACATCGTTGGAATATTATTATTCGTCACTATGACAGGGGAGCAGTTCCAGACACATGATGTTTCAGTTGAAATCTAACTTATCTAACATGATTGTTCCAAAAATATTATTCTAGATATTACTAGCTCTCTTTATTTCGAGCTATCGATGCTGAATACTCTAAAATAGTAGTAACAATTATGAATTTCAGATAAATATTATGTTTAGCAATTACACTACATGAGAATATTTTAATTTATACTTCCACAGAACAGCAGAACAAAAAGGATGTTATAGCTAGTAAGACGAGAGGGATACTGATATTAAAGTTAAAAATATATATCAGGGGAGGAATGGAACAAAGTCAAATAAAATAAATCAAAATATTAAACAAGGAAAATCTATATAATTAGTCGGACTAATGCTAACTGCAATATATGAAGAATTAAATCTACACAACATACATGCAAAAGAATTTTCAATTCATACATAACTCATATGGTGTCAGAAATAAACCTAGATAGACATGCGATATATATTAGGAACAAATCTGGATATAATGAGGAAAATCGATCTGCAAGAAATCTGAAAACATATCAAAATGATTATCCGGAGCACCGATCGAACGGACCAGTTTATAAATCTAGCTACACCCGGATCAGTGATCATGAGTGCTCATACATACTATGAACTACTGAAAAGAAAAGAAGAGATCATAAACCACTGGGCCAGTTCGAAGCGTAACTGAACCGAACCGTAGTTACTATGCTGACAGCAAAGCTGGTAGCATAGCTGTATAAAACCACCGAGCCAGGTATCATAGCCTCTGCATATATACATGTTCAACAATATTGCCATTCTAGTATATATGATAGTTTTTAGAGCAAGAAGGCATAGCTCAATGAAATCCCATATTTCATATTGAACTGTATCATTCAGTGTATCATTATATATTTTGCTCAAAATAAATTTCTGATAACATAAATGTAAATGTATCACTGCACTGTATCATTCACATTCTACGAGGAAAATACTGTACATAGAGGCACATTCTATCTTGTCATGGAAAAGATAAATACACATGCCAATAGATGATTATAATAATTTTTGTACAATCTCATCTTTGATTCCATGAAAGGTGATATCTAATTCAGTGAAATAAATCATACACATAGAAGAATATTATTATATATTAATCATTAGAACTGCAATAAATTAGCATCTTGTGACAAATTAAGAAATATATCATTCCAAAATATTCCCATCAAATATCTCTGAAAAGCTGCTCCATATCTCCATCAAATCTAGAACCTTGACCGAGAGAATCTCTAGGCAGATTATATATATAGGTATACATTTGACATTCAATTAAAATGCAAGATTTAAAGAAAAGTTCAAACTTAAAATTTAATGGCAACAAGGAATTTAATATTTCTTTCAAGAAATATATGAATATTATTATCTTAATTAAGCTAACAAAGGCTTAATCTAGCGCACACATAATGAATAAATATTCAACAATGGAAGTTACTAAACTCCTACTGTGGTTGAGGCCTTCAATGAAACAAATAGAGAAGGAAATATATATTCAGACAAGTAATTAATAGAAGGTATCAGTAAGCATTAATTTTTACATTTTTAGAATAAACTAATCTATGAGATCGACAATATATACCAGCCTTATATGCTAAAAAAGTGACAAACAACGATGATCTTAGTCCAGCCAGAAAGAGCATTAAATCATTATATATAATGATACATACAATTGAAAAAGAAGGAAATACTTCTAAACAATATAATATATCATGATATATATATCACCTATACGTACCATAGAAAACATTCGAACATAATTTATGTTCATCAATTTTGAAGATTTTGACACAATTCATGTAAAGATTATTGTTCAATACACATCTACATATCTATTGAGGTCAAATAACTGTAGAAAAGAAAATCTTCATATCCGCGTTAAATGAAGAAGGTAATTATCACATGAGAGTTCATAAAAAAAAATCCATGGACTTGTAAGGAAAGATGGGAAATTAGGGAAATATTAGCATTAGATTAAGAAAATACTGATATATTTAGCAAACAATCTTATCAGAAGTATAAATAATTGTGAAAAACTAAAGATTTGTAACTAAACAATTAATGTGAGAACCCCATGGACACTAAATATAGATGGAGCAAGTACTGTAAGCCTTTTCATCTTACTAAATGAAAATGATTAGTACTCAAACAGTGCAATTCAAAACCTATAGATCCAATGAAAAGTATACTCAACAAAATATTTGAGGATTTTTAAAATTAAAATGAATTGTGGATCATTAATTGTTTCAATAGGCTTAAGATACATGAACAAAATTGACCTTATCTTTAAGAACTAGATCAAGTATATTTATATTAAAAAAAAACAAAAATAGTATGCAATAAATGGATGATAATTTTAATATGCCTTGACAAAAGCTTTTTTTGTTTTTGCTGAGAAATTAAGGAATGGCTATATTGTTTTCATTTCTCAGCATAAAAAAAAAAAAAAGAACGAATGAACGGATAGCAATTCTCCTTTTGAACCCTCAAAAGAATGCTCTTCCAAAACTCGACTATCAAAAGAAAACGGATTACAGTTACAAAACTTTATGAACTAACTAAATGCCCGACCAATATACATGAAATATACGATGAGAGAGAAAGATAAGGAGAGGAAGTGAGAGAAAAGAGAGATCCTTGACAGTCCCTGCCAAATTCTCGAAAAAAAAGAGAGAGAGCATGCTTGGCTCCTTGTACGCCACCCACAGAAGCAAATCTAACCATAGATTAGGTCTTTATGTGTGGCATACAGGGAGCCAGGCACACCCCTTTTTATTCTCTCCAATCCCCATACAATAAACCTCTCTCTTCCTTCCAATCCTCTCTATTGCAAACACAAAACATGAACAATTTATCTTAAAAAAATAGCGTTAAATAGATCTAAAGAGAGAGAGAGAGAGAGAGAGAGAGAGAGAGAACCTCGCCATAGATTCATCCATTATAGATTGATCTGTCATCGTCCCTCGCAAATGAGAAAAAAACGAGAATTAAGGCTCATAGAGGAATGGAGATGGAAGAAATTGTTGTAATTAAGCAAGGTCTATCCATGGAGAAATTAAGAGAAGAGAGGTGTTGGAGGGTCCAAAGTGACGGGGGGGATATATATGCAAGAGGGTCATATGAAATGTCAATAAAGCAACAAACATCACTACCTCTCTTAAACATAAAACAGGTTTTTTAAACATCACCCAAAATTGCCTCCTTCCGTTTCTCCAAGCGACCGTCGCATTGTCCTGCTGTTTTTCTTGTCTCAACTATCAAGGCCAGTCCGTCTGATCTATGGATAATGATCGATCAAATATCATTTTCGCTATTATAAATTGTTCAGTTCAAACAACATTTGTGCTGTTCCGAATAGCACAAGACTAGCAATTTTTTTGCGTCACTATTACCCATAAAGCCGCACGGAAAGTTAATGATCCAATCACAGTAACAATTGTTTTTTTTTTTTAATTGATGTCCATGGTATTTGGGAATGTTAATGATCCAATCACGGCCATCAATTAGATCAGAAAGAGATGTCCAGAGTTAGGTTAATATATATATAGAGCATAATTTTTTGCTTGGTTGAAGAAAAATGAGGATACAAGTCCTCATTTGATTGATTGACTGATAAAATAAGGTTCATGTTTTTAAACTATAACCTGATTTACAAAAATGAGAAGTGGCTCAGAAGAGGTGAGCCAAAAGAAAATACAAAACAGGAACTAAAACAAGGTTGAAGATTCCAAAAAAGACCAAAAAGAAAAATAAAATAACCGAAAGGAAATATAAATGATAAAACTATTTATCCGAATTTAAAAATTGCCATTGTGTATATATTTTAACTAGTATAGTGCCCATGCATTGTAAGGAAACATATTAGAGAATAAAAAAATATCATACAAAATGACATATTTTCACACAAAAAATGACAACAAAAATGCATTTATAATCGAATAATACATATTTGATGATAAGGAATATATAAACTAATATTTTTGTAATTAGATCAAACACATACATGCAATTATATAATATTGACAGTGTTTTTTCAACATCAATTGATTCCAAATCTAGATCGATATAAAAAAGTTACGGTATACTTACATACTTATTAATTTTCTTTATTGAGAGTACCTTGAGCAGCTCTTCCGCTCCATCAATTCTAATTTTTTTGGTAGCATGCAATAGAACTTGTTTAAAATCCATATTGTACAGGTAATTCATAAACTAAAATGGAAACAACATCAATAAGGGAAATGAGTTAATAATTTGATACATATCTTATAATATGTCATTTTGGTTTTTATTTAGGAAAGTTTTCGAAAAAATGACAAGTAACATGTAGCGAGTACGTGTGGCTGGTATAGGTATAAATAAATTTAGAATTTTACACGTAAAACAATATATGTACCATTCAGATCAAGTGTTTTTCTACCTATCTAAAAAAATAGTAAAAAAATTCTAAAAAATGTAAAATTTGGTTTGCAAGTACATATTCATATGGAAATCATGTTGAACGGTTCGGATCGACCGTTAAGATTTTGAAAACTCAAATATTGAGCCATAGCACAGAGGCTTTCTATGCTATGCATGGCACCGTAGCCAACTCCTATATATATAATTTGTTAATAGAGAATAAAATATGAACTCTATAAATGTAAAGTGGGTTTTAATAAAACATTTGTGAGTGTTTAAATTTATAAAAATAAATATGGTATTATTGTAAATTTTAAAAGAAGAAATTTTTTAATTTTAAAGATATACATAAAACATTTTAAAATTATATTTTTACTGCTGTTAGTGTCATCCCAGCCAGGCCACCACCAAAATGAACCAATGTAGGTCTCCTAGAATAAATGAGATGAAATTCCGAGATCGGATACTGTTCACCATGAAATCCCTGCAATTCGAATCCAGCTATCGAATTTTTTTCAAGAACGCATCTCGAAACAGCTGATTTTTTCTTGCACGTATCTCGAAATAGTTCGACGGCTGAATTAGGATTGCAGTGATTTCATGATAAACAGTACCGACCTCGGATTCCAGCTGATTGGGATCCAAGTCTCGTAATGAGCTTTATTTTGATAATGTTATGTACTGAACTGAACACATCTCACTGTGCCTTTTGGCAGCGATAGAGAGAGACTCCTGGAGACCCACGGGTGCAGCCACACGAGTACCTGTTTCACCTCTGTTATTATTCTACAATTGCAAACTTAAGAGTATCCTGTGAGTTCTCTAATCATATATGCTGAAATTAAAAATATTAATAATCTAAATAAAATTAACAAATGTTGTAGAATGACATAAATTATTGAATATTACACATCAAATTGATGTGTTCATTAAGAAAAACAAACTTGAACAGTCTTATCATTTATTAACTCTAGTTTAGATCAGGTTTAGGTTTATAGAAATTAGAAGATTAGGAGGAATAATTGTTTCAGGTGAAGAAGAAAGGGAGGAGAGGGTTTGATAGCTAGAGTAAATTTATTGAGGGAGGAGAAGGATTAATATTAGTTATTAATGACTGATATCATAAAGGATTTAGAAAAAGAGATGAAGATAATATGTATATTATTTACATTGGATTGTACGAGTGTATAAAGGAATTTGTTTAAATTAAGATAAAATTAAATCTGAGTTAAATCAGAGTTATAGTCCGATTAGAACGTAGTTGAATAGTGACGTAAACTACACAACATAACATGTTGTGCATATTTGTTTCTTTTGACCTGATTTATCTCCATTATGCTTAATAATGAACACGTTCATTTGATGTGTAATAATCCTATGTACCGATGTAAATTAAAGGTAGATATTCTGAGTTAATTTGTATTACAAATTTTGCGAATATATCAAGAGCAAGGTTCAAATGCCTCATTGATTTCATGTCACATTCGTTCCTCACATTCTTATGTTCTTTTTCAAAGTCCAAATAGTCGATCCAAACCACTCAACATGATCTCCATATTAAAATTTACTTGGAGACCAAATTGTATATATTTTTATGAATATTTTAACTATTTATTTAGATAGATACAAAATATGAGTTTTTGGTTGGTCCGGAATAAAAATAGTAATTTTGTATCTATCTAAAAAATAATATATTTTTTAAATATAAAATTTTGTCTCAAGTACATTTTAATACGGAGATCATGTTGAATGTTTCACATTAACTGTTTGAACTTTAAAAATAAATATAAAATATAATATGAATATCATGTTGAGCAATTTGAATCGACTGCTTGAATTTAAAAATAAATATAAGATTTCGAAGCACAAATGAAATATGAAATGAAGGAGGCATTTGAAACTCCGCTCATATATCAAATTCTTGAAATTTGATATGTAATAGTTAGAACGGGCCAATCTTTGCATTTTGATGCAATTAGAGGAAAATAGCAGAGGATAATTCCAAAAGCCTCTCTCTGGCGCGCGCGCTCAAGTGCTGAAGGGTGCTTTATTTGGTATAGTGTGTGAGATGGAATTTTGTCTGGAGGCGCTTGGATGGAGCGAGAGATTCTTTTAAGCCAACCTGACTCAGCCAATGAAAGACAAGGAAAAACATCTTTGCACTTACACCTTGTCAGACTTCCTCTTACGCTTACAATGGCAAGAGCAACCCCATGTGATTCTCAAGCATACATCTCTGGCTCTATGCTACGGACGCATTGCCATTTTCCTTTAATTTTCTACATTTGAGAAAGAAAAGAAAAATCTAAAGCTTATATTTTAAGATTACGAGTAGCTTGATCTTTTTTTAACATTTATTAAGTTTATGAGCTGTTCGACAAAGAAGAATTAAATCTCTTTAAGATTCTTTTTATCTCCTTTAACTTCTTTAGTCTTATAATCCTTTAAACATTAATTGATTCTTTGGCGAGAATTAAGAATCCCTCCTTTAACTTCATTTTGTCTGAAATCTTAATTCTTATTCAGATTTTATGGAACCTCTATATTAAGACTCCTTAGTGTTATTTACGGATCAAGACAACCGAACATATATGCCGAACAGTTCAATAAATATAATTAACGTTCTCGGTTCGTCATCAGTGAGTTCAACCTTTATCCAATTAGGCTTGAGCTGCCTCAATTCGTAGGTGATCGACCAGCCATCTTTATCCTAGAAAATTGAAGCTTTTAAAAACCTCTTAATTAACAGCATAAAACCATAAAACAAAAAAAAAACAAAAAAACTGAAAAAATCAAACAAAATGACTGAGAAATCAACGCAGAATCCTCCATTGCATTATGACCTCATCCCCCAAATCGTTCAAATGTTTTATCTTCCCCGTGAATATATATATGAGAACATCTTTCTTAATTCCATAGAACGAACATTGTGATAAATATATAGCACTTCTGCTTCTTTCGATCTCGGTTCTTAGTTGTTACCCATTTTAATAAACCTTCATCCTTTAATTCCATAGAACGAAAAAAAATGAGCGAAGACCATTTCATATATCATCAAGATCGAAGTGCAATGTTGAAACAAATGCTGAACACTTTAATTCTCCCTCCGTTTTGCGCATTACACATATGCTCGGCAGTTGAATCCTCTTTTAGCAAGATTATCCGTTGTTAATATTTTTTTGTATAATGCCAACCACGTAAAAAGAACCAACATAATTTTAAAAAGTACAAAAAAAGGCTTTGTGAGAAGAATTAATTTCCTGTTGTTGCAAAGCGCGGATTCGTATCCCCTCATATACTTGGAGAGTACAATTGAGAAAGAACGGTCTGGATTTAATTTCAGTCGGATAAAAAAAATTCGGTGCCTATTTAATTAGATATAGAGGTTTGCTTTAAAATTTGTGTTAGAGTTAAAGAACGGTTTGAATTTAGTAATTCTACACTCAGATGAGAAATTTATTTTCTAGCTATGTATACAAAGAGCTAGTATACAATGGCCTAAATATATTTTCTAGCTATGTAGGTGAGAAATTTATTATATTATTTTACATTTTTTATATAAGACAAGATCAAGATCATAAAAGTAATTTTGGTTACTGTCTTTGCTTGTATAGCACATAAAACATGAACTAATTTTGGAGTTTGAAGTAACATCAAAAAGTAATTTTGTCTTTATCAATTTTTTTACAAGCTAATGAGGTAGGTTCTGGAAAGGTTATTACAATACAAAAGGAAACTATCAAACGAAATTTCTGGTAAAAATTGATCGTTTTCGACCTTTTACACGGAAAAGATGTTAAAGTAGGGAAAAGAATTCCAGACAACCAACAAAACACCAAACCAATGGAGACATCAGAGGAGTGAGGTTATGAAAATATGCGCATATTAATCAATTTGTATTATGAATTTATATTTCTATTTTTAAAGGTCAAACAGCCCATTCAAACTGTCATATATGATCTTCATATAAAAATATACTTAGAAATCAGATTTTACATTTTTATTAGCTGACTCTACATAGTGTAAGATAATTCATGAGAAAAGACTGTTGTCCAAGCGAAATTTAAATTTGGATTTTCTAACTTGGGTAATGCAGTGATAATTATTGCACAAATAGAAGATGATTAGTTACTTGTGTCTCCTAATAGCATCATGCTTTTCTAAAATCGAGCTATTATGAGCACTATTTTAGATTATTTTTAGTCCTTAATTGTACAGGAGTTAAAATTGCTTATGAAAATGATAGTATCATGCATAGCATTCATCATCTTAAAATGCTATAACAATTAATGCTATCACACGGTCGCTATAAACGATATTTAATTATTTGTCTGTAATAATATTTCTCGAAATATCTGATGGGTTTAATATATACTTTTATCTTTTGTTAGGATTGTCTTCTAGGAAAGGATCCTAAAAATCTAATATTGCTTGAACGAAATAAATCAAAGTACTTTCTGTTAATAATTGCACGGAATTGGTGCAGAGTACCAGCAATAGAAAATCCGGTTAAGTACACCTTAACATGGTTTAGTGGTTGAGGTCTCTTTAAAAAGAAGGACAAGAGAATGTTCTCCAAATAACAAATTAAAATGTGAAAGAGATGGTACCCCATGCGTTTGCATAATTAATTGCATTCCCCTGAAGGGCATATGGTGGAGTAGACAGTAGTAGATGCACCATTGGTTCCATCATCACATGCTTAGTTAATACTTAATGTATTACTTATTTATAAGGATATTAGTTGGCTCCATATGTTTAACATATCTTAAGTCGTACATATATAAAATGTAGTGGCTTCTTAAACTTTTCTGGATGGAAACATATCTATCGTGGTGGTTATACTTTAAAGCAAACCAATGGCGACTCAGCTTCTGGAGTACAGATTAAATTATAATTTCTTTTTTTTTTTTTTTGGAAAAGAGGAGGTAACACATTTGGCTATGAAAAAGTTCTAGAACTATTGGTTGCTCAAAAGTGAGAGTTTGATTACCCCTCACGACTTCGCAGTTTTAGCGAAGGTTTTTAAAAAAAACTTATAATTTTTTTTTTAGAGATAGATGGAGGTCGAGCTTTCTAAACATTTAAGTTTCGAAATCACTACTTCTCAAATAGAGGGTGATGTCCTTTGCTACCAGACTATAGACTAATTTTGAATAAAAAATTATATATAATTAAATGTATGCTTACGAAAATTGCTAAAATTGTTTAAACAAATAGAAGAGCACTCATATTAAAATATTCCAACGAGATGTTATAACTATACCGTATTATCTACACTCCTAACTTGCACCTTAGATGTGTGCGCGTGTGTGTTAAAAAAAATATACTTAATATGATAAAAATGTTCATTCCTTCTATGTTATTAAAACTTCGAGAATTGTATTCGACAAATGTATTTAGCTTGAACTTTATTATGATAGTTTTAAAAAGAAAATAATGATAATCACTTTACATATTAGATATAAATAGTTGTGTATTCAAATATGAACAACTTGCATTTACAAAAGTATTTTTAAACGCGTACGTAGTGAAAGAAGTGCATATAAAATATATGCAATTGGGTTATAATTTTTCTATTCCAGTTATACAAGTTTGTAGCTAATAATAAAATTTTAACTAAATGCAATTTGGTTAGCAAAGGGTGGCTGAGATCTAGTGGGTGCCATTTTTGTGGGCTTGACTAGGGATGGCAATGGGCCGAGCCCACATGTATTTTGCTAAGTCCATGCCCGGCCTGCCTGTTAAAAACTGATGGCCCACCTGCCTGGCCCAATCTGATGGGCTTAAAAATCTATACCCGGCTAGCTCATGGGTCTTTCCCCCAAGCCCATGCCTACCTGCCCTTGCCCATAGCCTGCCTACCCTGCCCATACCCGTTGGCCCATCCATATTCAACCACAGCAAATAGACCGTACAAGACAACAAAACAATTCATAATATGATTTTTCTAATGGAAAAAAAAATAATTCATATTTTAACAACAAACAATAGTGTAATTTTGGTACTAGAGCACAAAATTATTTATAGTTCAATAGCAAATAAAGGCTGTTGTTCTTTTTAACATAAAGGCCCATGGGCTACCTGTGGGCTTCGACATAAGCCCAGGCCTAGCCCGGCCCGTCCTTACCTGGCTCATCACAGTGTTGGGCCGACCGGGTAAAGGACGAGCCGGGCGGGTAAGACCGGGCCGCCGGGCCAATTGGGCTTTTTTGCCATCCCTAGGCTTGACGAAACTGTGGATCACTTATTTGTATCTTGTCAATTTGTTAGGAAAATATGATTTTATATGGGACAATTTCAAAATTACTTTTCAACATGGGGTTCCTTTGATAGTTTACTCTCATTTACTCATAGTTTACCAAATCATATACAAACTGCTGCTCTTATTACAATTGCATCTGTGTGTTGATCGCTTTGGAAACATCACAATGATATTTGTTTTAATGGAGTACAAGTGTCTTCTAATAGATCTTTAATCTTTCTAATTTGCTCATTGATTCAATATTGGGCAGGAAAATTCGTGGAGCATGCTGTCAAAGAGTGGATGCCAGAGAGCATGGAGATTATTCCTCTGCGTGAATGGGAGGATGCGACTCCACTCATTGTGTTTGAGGATGAAATGACTAGTGGTACAGAGGGGGAGACAATATAATGCGAAAGAGGGCTCATGGTGACCGCTCGAGCAGTTATTTTGGTTTATAGTGATATTATGCTTACGATACCCTAGTTCATCTAATAAGTACTAGTATCATCTGATCTGAGTTGCTGATCTATAATAGCTGTGTTTGATTGTTATGTGTCATTTAGTTTCGGAAATACTTGTTGCTTGTCTGTAATTACAACTTTTTTCTATTTGCGTAATGCAAATGGGCTATATGTTTTTTTCGAAAACAAAGGTTATGCAAGTTTGTAAAGATACCAAGAGAGATATTTGGTTAGATGGTTTTGCATTTGGTTAGTGTATTGTATATAATACCCGAATCATTGAGTGCTATTTCAAACTATACAACGTACATTTAATAAGACGATACAAATGCCCTCATCTGCACCCTCTACTCTTATAATTTATAAATATGAGCTCAATTAGAAAACCTTTTGTCCGTAGAATTCCTCATCCCACATTCCCACCCACTCCAACTTACCAATAACACCCATTAATTAAAGCAAGGAGTCAAACAGTCAAAATGATGCCTTTCTCGGTTTCTCCATTTAAAATAGCAATACTTTCCGTTTGTGTCTTTTAATACTACGTTTGGTTGGTCTATTTTGATGGCTTTGTTTGGTTTGATGAGCCCATGGCCATATACTTTTTAACCTTTTTTTACGGGTTGTCTATTTCACATTTTTTTAAATGATCCACGCTTCCAGCTCCACCGACTTTTTTAAGTTAACATTTAAAAACAAAAAATTCGAAAGTTCGACAGCACATTGAAAAAAAAAAATCAACATTAGCTATACTTAGACTATATCTGAATATCAGACACAATTCGAGTACCCATTAATATTGGAGTTTTTTCAATATTCCGACAATTTTGTATTTTTATATTTTTTTAAATCACTACTACATAATTTTTGATTGTACACAGTTAAAAACTGAGTTTGTATACGGTTTCCTAATCGTGTCTAGGCACAGTGTGTATGAAAGTATCGGTTGTAGAATTGTGTAGTTTCTCCAAAAATAACATTGATTTTTTTTTTTTGTAAAACATTCATACACGGTTTTTTATATTAAAAATATGTATGAAAATACCTTTCAAACACAGCTTTAATATAAAAACCGTGTATGATTTTTTTTTTTTTAAATACGGTTATCCTAGATCAAAATTGATACAAAACACTCTGCATTTCAAAAAATTATTCTATCCATGTGTGGTATACCATGTATAATTAATGTTTTTGTAAAGCATTGTATGCTAAATAAAAAAGTTCAGTCATCTCAAGGAGCATTAGCAATGACTATATATGTCTTCTGTCAGACACATCAAAAGAGAAGCGCTTACAGAACCCCACCTGCTGGCAAATTGGGCAAGGAGGTGTCAAAGACCTGGGACATCCACAACACAGAGACAACGGGAAGAGACTCCACGAGTTGTGAGCCAGATCAGTGCAGATTTCTTTCTCTTTGAGAATGGTTGATTTAGGTTACTAGTACGATTTCAGTCTTTGATCGCAAGAAACAGTGTTGTTGCGGCTTACTGGTATGGTGGAGAAGTTGTCTGACAAGCAAAGTGAAAAGTTACAGGGAACCCCCTATCTTGTTTGAGTTTTCATAGTTTGCTAAGGTTTTAGGAGTTATTTTCTTTTCGTAGTTTGTTGGTTTTCTGTTTCTTTCATTATTGTTGTATCTACATTTATTTTTACTTTCTAGTTTTTTGTTACGTAATTCTATAAGATTTTGTTTTGATTAATAGATTACGCCTACGGGTTTCCAATAAAAAAAAAAAGCAATGGCTATGTCTAGTACTGTAAAGAAACTCTAGTTATATAAATTCTGTGACCCCGTAAAATAATAAAATATAAGCATGCATGCGTGATGCGTCCACATAACTGCTATTTTTTTATTTTAAGAAAATAAATAATTATAGAATGGAAAAAATGGCGACACTTTTTTTTTATAGCATGGAATAAGCAAATATGCAGTCTTTAACGGACTTTCGTGAGAAAGCACATATTTCATGTGTTTTCTTCGCTACCCGTTCCACGGTCACATATTTCATGTGTTTTCGGAAAAGAAAGAAATATATATCTGTTTAGAAGCATCATGCAATTAGACATCGGAACATAATTTTGCCAATTTTCTTTCTATTAATTTGATCAATGATTGATGCTGTCGCAATATAATATGGCCGTGCGCGTGTGTTTAATTTCTATTCGTGCGCATCCAAAGGTCTGCAAATATAATAAAGGCTTGTGGGATCCAAGCGACAAGATGTCAAGATGTACAACAATACTGTATACACAATGTTAAGGATGCAAACATATGTCACATGAAATGTTAAATTTTTTTTTTTTTATATTTTCAGTTAAAATACAGCTGCTCAAGGAGTTTTAAGGAAATTACATCGACGATAAATACTTGTTTTGGATTTCGGATTTTTTTAAAAACAATAATTAAAATAATTTTTTAAATAAACAACATGATTGCTACAAGATTTACAAAAACCATCAAAACCGAATTGCCAATTCGGTCCGATGGCATTTTTTTCTTCGGACCGAATTGGCAATTCGGTCTGGTTGTTTTTCACCGGATTATAGAAAGAACGCCACATAAAATCAAAAAACAGGCCAGACCGAATTGCCAATTCGGTCCAGATGCTTTTTTAGCCTGGACCGAATTGGCAATTCGGGCAAGGCTTTTTTTTTTTTTTTTATAGAGACAAGAGCAAAATAAAGAAGAATTGAAAAAAAGGGCAAAAATTCCAATCAAGCCCAAAGTATAAGAGGGATGCTTCTATGCACCTAAGGACCTATTTGTAAAATGAGCATATTTTCATTTTCAAAGTTCAAACAGTCGATTCGACCGTTCAACATTATCTCCATATTAAAATGTACTTGGAGGTCAAATTTTACATTTTTTTTGAATTTTTTTACTATTTATTAAGATGGGTACAAGATTCAATGGTCTGAATTTGACTAGTTTTGTAAAATACTTAATAAAAAGTAAAAAATTCAAAAAAATGTAAAATTTGACCTCCAAGTACATTTTAATATGGAGATAATGTTGAACGGTCGGATCAACTGTTTGAACTTTGAAAATGAAAATATACTCATTTTACAAATAGGTCCGTAGGTGCATAGAAGAATTTGCCAATAAAGAAATCTAACACTGAAAATTTGAATTTTTTTGTTTAAATTATTTGATAGATTACTTCTTTTGACATATAATTAGCATATTTATACTAAAATACGCTAAATTACTTGAAATTATGTTGAATTACACTATATTAAGTTAAATTACACTAAATTACATTATATTACGCTAAAATACGGTAAATTACGGTAAATTACATTTGAATAGAGACGATATCTTCACTGAAAAGGTGAAAAACGATGACGAAACTTCAAACGGTCATAAAACTGGCGCTCGAGTGTCCGATTTCAGCAAATGACCACTTTTCGGAAAGCTTGTGAAAATATGCATGCGTCCGTACCCGCGATGCCGAATTCTAAAATTCAGAATCGCCAATAAACAAAGAGAAGAGCCTCAAAACTTGAGTTGAAGTTTCCGATTAAGATTTTTATTTCTATTATTCAATCCAAGTAGCTCAGTAAATTAGTTACATGATGAACTTGTAGAATACCAATTTTTACTATTTTTGAAATTTTTTTACTATTTTTTATGATTCATGAAAGATGGCACAGAATCTGCCTACTTTAGCGTAATTTACCGTATTTCAACATAATTAGCGAAGTTATTGTAATTTAGCGTAATTTAGTGTATTTCAACATAATTTATCGTAATATAGTGTAATTCAACATAATTTCAAGTAATTTAGTGTGTTTTAGTATAAATATGCTAATTATAAATCAAAAAAGTAATCTAACAAATAATTTAAATAAAAAATTTAAATTTTCAGTGTTAGATTTCTTTATTTTTGCTCTTCTTAGTGTCTCTAAAAAACAAAAAAAAAACAAAAAAAACCTGGACCGAATTGGCAATTCGGTCCAGGCTAAAAAAAGTCTCCACACGAAAGGCAACACAGTTTTATTGTGAAATTGAGCTGGACCGAAAAAATGCCGTCGGACCGAATTGGCAATTCGGTTTTGATGGTTTTTATTAATCTTGTAGCAATCATGTTGTTTATTTAAAATTAATTATTTTAATTATTGTTTTTAAAAAAAATCCTTGGATTTCTAATAGTTTGGATAAAGATTTTACCACAACAGCTTTTACTTCATGTAGCACGCGATTATAAAATTAAAATAGTGTTGCGTGAAGCTAAAACTGCTTTTGTTAAAATCTTTACCCAATATTTTATATTTTTTTTCAGCAAAAGTAGCATCCAACAAACTTTTTTATTTTTTTTAGTAAAGGTCGGAGGTCAAACAAAACCCAACTATTTAATATCCATAAATAATTGTCCTTTATGAGTTTTGAACCTACAACCTCTTACACGGAGAATATTGTCTTTGTCACTAAATCAAGTGCTAATTCTCTCCAACAATATTTATTGTCTCAAAATTAATTACTAACGATTGTGGAAGCTTGGATAGGCTTTTCATATTTTGTTTAATTGATCAATCAGTCGTTAAATTCATCTAGAGTAGAAATGTATAATTATTTAATTTATAATAGAATAGGAATCACTAACCCTATACACTTCGGATATGTTTATAATTTCTTATAAATATTTATACTTAATGATAATTAAAATTATTTACACTTACGCATTACAGCAAATAACAAAGTTTAAAACTATAGTTTTACTTATTGAACAACGGATTTAATTAAATTTTTGTGAGATCATTTAAAAAAAAATGAAGAACGCTTTTCATAGTAGATATAAATATTTGTGGTTTAGATATAAAAAGTGTTTATACGTTGTATGCTAATTAATTGTTAAATATAAACATTATAAGTACATATAATAGTGCAAAATATGAGATATGAGAAATGCAAAACTTGTTTTGGAAATGATATAATTACTCAAATTTAGTGAATTTCTTTTTTGAAAGGTTTGTTAGAGGCTGTCAAATGAAAAATATAGTGAATTTCAATGAATCACGCTAGAATATATGAATCTGGCGAGGCTTTGGAACATTTAAAAAAAAAAAAAAAAAATTGGGTAGACCTACCGATTTATAAATCAGAGAGACTTTGGAACATTTAAAAAGAGAGAATCGACACATTTTCTAAAAAAACCACCAATTTAGAATATAGAGTGCTCAATTTAATTATGTAATTAAGTTAGTTTATCATTTTGGCAAGCTAAACTGGTGTTAACAACAAACTATGGGGGCTTCGGTTTGCATTTATCAATAAACAGGAGGAGGAATCTGCAAATAATAATTAAAGGGTCTCTCTCTCCCTCTATAATATTCATAAGGTTAAAGACTTACAGGTTTCTGCATATTTCTCAAATTTTAATAGCAATGTGGCATAAACTTGTAGTTTATTTGAATATTAGGAGGGGTCTCAAAAGCTAGGATATTAGAATCCGGCTTCGTGAATGTCACCATACATAATACAAAATTATGTTTAGTTTAGTTGTGGAAAAATTATATTTAATTTAGTTGTGGAGTAAGAAGTGAAATAAGATAGAATAACGATAGAGTGAGTTAAAATTATCTCTCTAGACGGATTAATTTACTTCACATTTCGTTTGCAGGATTCATTGTTATAGATAATGATTTATTTCACAACATCTTACTTCTCTAAACAAATTAATTTAAGTCATGACTTAAAGCTGTTAAATAAAATATAAAATAGAAAAAGTAAAAATGAAGTAAGTAATTTAATTTTCTTTAAATTTAAGTAACAAATTTATTTGTCCTGATGACATTCAAGTATTGCTTGTTTTTTTTTTTTTTATATGTAAATTTTATTTTAGTTCTACCATTTCTTTAAATTTAAGTAACAAATTTCTTTTATTTTAATTTTATTTTTTTCCATAAAAGTGGGAGCGACCCACCAATTTTATTGAAATGAAATCATTCAACCGATGATCAGTATCTGAAATTACAACAATTTTGTGGTGTATCAAACGAGTTCCTACTGTAGCTTTTCTGAATATTGTATATGATTTGCTACCCGTGGGAACCGTTTTCTTGCACTCTATGATATGTGTAACTCGTATTTGCACTTTAAAGTATTTATACAAAATATACAAGTCATTTATTATTATTTTTAATGATTATAGGAAAATTTAAGTTAAAATATTTGTTAAATAAATAAAAATACAGTGTTAATTTTGTTATTATTATTAGAGTGAGTTTATGGTACTATGCATAGCACGGATTAGTCCTTACTACGGAGCCATATTTTCATTTTGAAAACTCTAATGGTCGATCGGAACCGTTCAACGTGATCTCCACATGAATATGTACTTGCAAACTAAATTTTATATTTTTTTCAAATTTTTTTACTATATCTTAAGTTAGGTAGAAAATCACTTGATCTGAAAATTCTGGACCATCCAAAATAGTGATTTTCTACCTACCTAAAAAAATTAAAAAATTTCTAAAAAATAGAAAATTTAGCTCACATGTATATTATCATATGGAAATCATGTTGAACGGTTCGGATCGACCGTTAGAATTTTAAAAACGAAAATATTAATCCGTAGTATGGACCAATCCGTGCTATGCATAGTACCATAGACTCCCGAAATTTTTATTGTTACCACGGCTAAAAATCCGAATTAAATCGTTACCACCCGTCTGACCCTTTATCACTATCTACCACCCCCGCAAACCCAGTTCGCGCACCAAAATGTCTGGTGCGCGGACTGGGTTGGCGCACCAGCTTGGTGCGCGGACTGGGTTCGCGGGCCGATGGGCTGAAGGGATTTTTGGATTTAAGGTTAAGGTTAAGGTTTAGGTTTAAGGCTTAGGGCTTAGGGCTGGCTGGAATTTATGGTTTATTTTTATTTTTGTAACGGGTGTCTGAAAATTCTGTTTTATTTTGAACGATGTTCATTCATCAGGCAGCAGGCAGGTAAATAACGTAAAAACTAATGTGTTAAATTGACTGCGGAAAAAATAAACAACAGAAAATAAAACAACATAAAAACTAATATCAAGATAATATCGAAATAACATCCAAATAACAATAACTAATACCGCAGTAATATCCAAAAATATAAACGACAACAAGTAACTCTATCCTATCTGCTCGAGGGTGTCCACGGCTTCTTCTCTCTCCTAAGTCTCTTACCCCGCCCCTCCTCCTGACGCTCCCTCTCCTCCAGCGATGTGTACGGTCGTGATGGATGTGGTGGAGTCTCCTCATGTATCTCCCCAAAAAGGTCTCCTCGTGTGGTCCCTCATCTGCCCCAGGTTCGAAAATAAACTCACAGTGTATCCTCTGCATGGTACACGGGTCCATATGAGACATCCTGCTGGACAGCTGCTGCACTGTACTGTGGGAGTGGCGTCTCCTGTGGGAGTGGCGTCTCCTGTGAAATAAACGGAGGAGAGTCTACATCCTGCATGTAAGCCCCGTAGTGAGAGCCCAAGTGAAACGTAAAATCTGAGGAGGAGGTCCTGCTCGTCGTGCGGATCTCCGCGGGGTATATCTCCCTGAAACAAATAGATAATTAGGTTTCACAACGAAGATGATTATAAAAATAATTACAAAAATATATGTACCGCTACAAGCCCAGCAGCCTCAAATGCGGCCTCAGCAGTCGCTACCTCGTGTAGGTCTGAGAAATCCGGCTCTGGCGTGCTCATAGGCTCCGCAGAATCGTCATCGTCCATGTCTTTCAAATCTTCATAGCGGGGAAGATCTGAAAGCCTGAGAACCCTCTCGAGCTGATCCTGGTACCCGGCGACGACGACAGGCGGTGCATAATCCTCGTGTATGTATCGAAAGCATACGACTGGAGCTCGTCAGGGATCCTGTCGCCCATCGCCTCAAGCTGAGTCACATAATCAGCGTGCACGGTCCGCCAATTCTTGCCGAGGGTAGTGGCCAGATCTTTGTGAAGCTCGTACCACTTGTCCTTGGAGATGGGATCTGGGACGGGAAAGGGCTGACGCATACCGAACTGACGCATCACCCGTCCAGAATAGTAATGCTCGACCATCTGGTAGAACACAAGTGGTACCTGCAAGTACATAAAAATTAATAATCCAGCGTACGTAATAAATAAAAGTGATGCAAAACGGGAATACAATAATAATGCAGGGGTTACCTGAGCAAACCAGAACTGACGCTGCTGGAGGCATATATGAGGCAGGTCATGCAGGAAGGAGTGAGGGACAGCATCATCGTCATCAACCTCGACACGATCGTCGTTTGGCCGCCAGCAGACGTGTCTGTCAGGAGTCATCTGCTCGAACTGACTCCGGAAGAAATCAACACCCATAGGTCTGCCGTGCGGGGTCTGGATGTACGTCTTCCTCGAGCACCACTTCTGCGCGTAAGTCGGGCATGTAATCCCGTCGGGCTGCCCCCAAGCTGGAGCCCAACCTGTCACTCGTGGCTGTGGACGGCCGAACGGGAACCTCGTCCACGACCAATGCATCAGGAGACCAGCTGGACCGTAGAAATTGTGCTTGTTTGTCTATTTAGTTACAAGTGACAGTTAAAATTCTGGTGTTTTTTTTTGTAACCATTTAGTTATTCATATTTAATTTCAAAATAATTTATACCTGACATGCGGTGCACAAACCCCGATATAGACATGCCAATACCGCTGCACCCCAGTTCATCTGTTTCGGCTGGGCCAAGTCCCTCAGCCACTCAAGCAAACATCCAGGGACAGTGGCCCCCGATGAATCTGGGAACATCCAGCAAGCAAACATCTCCATGATGTAAGCCCGGGTCCACCGATCTACCGTCTCAGCATCAGCATCTGCGTCCAGGGCTCCACTGTAAATTCGAACCAATTTAGTGAAAATTGCGAAAAATAGACATCAAATAATTACATTTATAAAATAAATGTTACCTGAACCGCTCCCGCAACTGTGATAAGCTGATGTCATTCTTCGAGTAGACGTACCCCTTCTTGGTCGACCTCCGCTTCATCAACCCGTCTCTCAGCAGGTCGGTGACGAGCTGCGTAAAGTCTCCGTACTCCACACCCGTCACCGCCTCTCCGGTAATGGGCAGACCCCAGAGACAACTCACGTCCTGGAGAGACACTGTAATCTCTCCGACGGGCAAGTGGAAGGTGTGGGTCTCCGGCCGCCACCTCTCGACCAATGCAGATATAAGAGCGACATCTGCATTTAAGTCACTGAGCTGTGACACATGCCACAGACCCAGCCTCTGCAATGCGGGTGCAAATTGAGGGTCGTAGAGGATATTCATCTGGTTGTTCCTCGTCGACGTCAGAGTATGAGTCTGCATTTAATTTCAAAATAAACACAAATACAATTTATTATTTTATTCAAATGAAAATGTATATTATTTGCAAGTGGTATAGAGATGTAAACTTACATATGAGTTTCTAATCTTGTGCTCCTTGTAAGGGAACCAGCAAACGGGACTGATATACTCTGTCGTCAAATTCGGAAATACGGTCCGGGCTAACACTACATCCAACTCCACATCGTCATGAGGCCCACTGGTGTGCTTGGTGCCGCTGGATGACGCCATACTATAATTTGGTGCATTTCTAGTCAAATTTGGTCTTAAGTACCTCAAATATGGTACTTTAATAATTTACTAAATATTTAATACAATTCTACTCTGTTTGGACACCATTCTAAATATTTAATAAAATTCTACTCTGTTTGAACACCATTCTAATTATGTAATACAATTCTACTCTGTTTGGACACCATTCTAAATATGTAATACAATTCGACTCTGTTTGGACACCATTCTAAATATGTAATACAATTCTACTCTGTTTGGACACCATTCTAAATATTTAATACAATTCTACTCTGTTTGAACATCATTGTAATTATTTAATACAATTCTACTCTATTTGGACACCATTCTAATTATTTAATACAATTTTACTCTGTTTGAATTTATTTTGAACACTATTCTAATTATTTATTACAATTCTACTCTATTTGGACACCATTCTAATTATTTACTACAATTCTACTCTATTTGGACACCATTCTAATTATTTATTACAATTCTACTCTATTTGAACCTATTTTGGACACCATTCTAATTATTTGGACCTATCTACTCTACAAATAAATAAATAAAAAAAGTAAAAAAAAAAAAACTCACTTTTTTAGCCGAAAGGCGTGCGCGGAGTGCGGAGTGCGGAGCAAAATGAGCTCTCCGCACCCTTATACGGTGAAAAGAGGCGTCCGCTAACCCAGTCCGCGCACCAGCCATTTTGGTGCGCGAACTGGGTTCGCGGGGGTGGTAGATAGTGATAAAGGGTCAGACGGGTGGTAACGATTTAATTCGGATTTTTAGCCGTGGTAACAATAAAAATTTCGGCATAGACTCACTCTTATTATTAACATAAAGTATAAAAAGAATTATCAATCACGCTTCTTAATTTTTGTGCACTAAAAAACAATAGTGCATCCAAAATTCAGTATAATTTTTTTCCAATGTTATTTCCGGAAACAGGTGAAGTACAACACAACCACTTGTCGAAATTAGATAAAATAATTTTACCACTTGTCGAAAATAAGATAAAAATAATTTGCGAATCGGAGTTAGCAGCTTTTACTCTGTTGGGGCTCTGAAAGATTCCCTCTCTCATTTGTTCTTCAACAAAAAGACAAGATATGCAAAAAAAATATATAAATATTAAAACAAAATATTTGATATATGATTGCCTCCGTGGAGTTAGATATCAGGTCACAAAATTATATGAACGGTGTAGTGCGGCGTAATATTGTATGCAGTAAATTAAAATGCGTAGGCGTGTGCTGTTAGGGTTTTCTCGACTCATTTGAATTTAATATTTTTATTTTCAAAATTTAAATAGTGAATTTGAATTGTTTAACATGATTTCTATATAAAAACATATTTATTGACAGAATTTTACTTATTTTAGAAACTTTTTTTAAATGAGTAAAGGATCAGTACTTTTAAATAGTTTAGAATTTTTAGATCAGGTAATTTTCTACTTATCTAATAAAATAGTAATAAATTTCTAAAAATTATAAAATTTGATCTACAAGTACATTTTTACATGGAGATTATGTTGAACAGTTCAGATTAATTGTTTGGACTTTGAATATGAAGATATTAACTCATAGTACCAACCAATATGTGTTATGCATAGTATCGTAGCCTCACTCATAAATCTATATGTTTAATTTACTTCAAGGTACATGTAAAAAAATTAAATCAGTAAGTTTTATTATGCCAAAGCCAAAACAAAAGAATTTGCTCTGTGCACTCGAAAATATTTATGTACAAAATGGAATTTACTTGATAACTATTTATCTTAACAATTAATATTGATAAGCATAATGAATAAATTTAAAAAAAAATATAGACATTATCTTATATGATATGCATATTGTACACGTAAAAAATATGATTTTTTACGCAGTAAATAATATTTTTAATTAATTATAGTAAATGGTATATACATTGTGCCTATAACAATCTTCTCCAACACTCAATTTCAAGATTACAACCTTTCTTACAGAAGTTAATATTGTAAAAAAAATTATAATATTACTTATCTAGTCACATATTTTCAGCTTAAACAAATTCATTTTTTTAGTATTTGGTTTTAATATAAAACTGAGATAATTAACTCCAGTTATGAAAGATAGCTAGCAGTACTAGACACACACACACACACATATATATATATAGAGTAGAACTAGGGTGCTCCTAAGCTCACCAAGCCCTTCCGTGAGCGCGACTCTAAAACCTATCAAATTGACTTCAAACGACATTTCCAAACCGTTAGATGTTCAATCTATATTAAAATGTACTTGGAGACCAAATTTTACATTTTTTGGAATTTTTTTACTATTTATTAAGATGGTTTGAAAATCGCTGTTTTCCAATGGTGCAGAATTTTAATAAAAACAGCGATTTTCAAACCATCTTAATAAATAGTAAAAAAAATTCCAAAAAATGTAAAATTTGGTCTCCAAGCACATTTTAATATAGATTGAACATCTAACGGTTTGAAAATGTCGTTTGAAATCAATTTGATAGGTTTTAGAGTCGCGCTCACGAAGAGCTTGGTGAGCTTAGGAGCACCCTAGTTCTACTCTATATATATATATATATATATAAGCTCGTACCATATGCCCTTTTAATTATTTCCTTATTTTATTTTTGAATTTCCCGGCCATCCAATAGATGAGGGGATGATGAATGGACTTTGCCCAATAAAATGGAGCGATGGTGGATGCTTGTTGTGCATGCCATACAATATAAAATATATATGATGTATGACAAATGCAAAAGTGATTCAAATGCGTGGAACCCACATGTTTCTCTCTTTGACTCTACTTAAACATCAATTGTCTCGTTATTTTTTCTACTTAAACCTAAATGATCACATCATTTTGATTCCTATGCATATATTTGTCAATGTTAGCTTTTTCTTTCATTAGTGCAAAATATGGAATAATATATACCCTTTTTTCGCGAAAATGTGTATCATTTGTTTGTTACATAGGGGTAGTTAAAAAAAATATTGATAGTTGACATAGGGATAGTACTGTAAGTTAAAAAAAATTATTGATACATAAAAAAATTATAAATTCTAATTTATAGAGAGGTTTAGATTTTTTTTTTTTCTGTCACTATGATGTGCCCCGAAATCTTATATTGTGGAGGATATATATGGAAAAGACACAAAAGTAATTAGTCGTCTAGGTAGGTCATGGATGGAGTTCCTTTTATAAAAAGGCGGTAGACAAAAGGTATAAAGTGAAGAGTAAGAAGATCTTTAGGGATTTAATGGATTTAGGTTAATATTAAAGTAGAGAACTAGAGATGTTTGTAAATTCATGGTCTATATCTTCATTCTTATTATATTATGTACATAGTTGTTTTGATCCGTTAACGGTTGAGATTGAAAGATAAATTTTCGAATTGAATATCAGCCCTTCAATCACATAATCTATCTTCTTTTGATTAAATACATCTATTTTATGTGTAGAAATATAAATTTAGTTAAAATATACTTGCCACATAGACTGCTACATGGTTTGTCACAATTAAAATTGAATGTATCTCTAGCGATCCGTTTTCTTATTTCTCCTTACAGCTATTTCTAATGCTGCAATTAAATTATTTCCTTATTTCTCCGTTTCATTTATCCTCTTCTTCTATATTTTCGACAATGAAAATGAAAACAATCATATCTTTCCGAATTTTGTTTAGGGCTACTATATCTTTGTGAATAGATAAAGAGCAGATTTTGTGCTGATGGAAACAATCATATTTTTCCGATCTGGAGAGAAAATGAAGAATATCAAGAATTTTCGTGTAGAAAAATTATATGTAGAGAAATTACTATTATTAAAATAATTTCTATCAAAAATATATCGGTAGAGAAAATTCTTATTTGAATCATTTAATTATATCTTTCTCAATTTTGTTTCTTTACATATTATTTTTCCTCTAAATCGTTTAATTGACCTGTCTTGTTTGTGGAGAAAATTAGATATTAAATTGTACAATGATACTTCAAGAATTTTTTCATGTTATATTTGATTCATTTTTTTTATTTGTTGTTGTTTCTTTTATTGTTATTTATTATTTGGATCTCCGTTTTTTTTTCATTTGTGTCTCTTATTTTCATTTAAATATATTTTTTTATCTTAATTTTGTGTGAATGTCAAACAAAAATGTCTCTTCATATTCTATTCAATTTATAATATGTTCCCGTTGCAACGCACGGGCACGATACTATATATATATATATACTTTGGTCGACAACTTAGCCTTAACCACCATATATAACACGTAGCTGTTGGGAATTGGGATATTAGACAGAGCGTTTTCAAGGTTTTACCTTTATTGCCTCAGTGGATTAGGATTGGAAAAATGGGTGAATTAATTAATTCCTTTAAATATTGCTAATGGTAACAGAGAAAATTAAGGCCAAAGATTTGCTAACTTGTGGCGTGATAGAGAGATCCTCCAAAAGTTGTGTGAGGTTTTGAAGCTTAATTTAGGTTTTAGTTTACAAGTCAAGATTTCAATTTTAAAATTTATATTTTAGTCTTCAAGCTTCGAGTTTCAGTTTACACGTTCTAAATTTCAGTTTAATTAAAAGCTCTACATTTTAGTTTACATGCTTTAGATTTTAATTTAAATCCACTAAATTTCAGTTTGTAAGTTTCAATCATAACTTACATATTTATACAAAGCTTTATATAGGTTTTACTTCACAAATTTCAAATTTCTGTTTAATAGCTCTAAGTTTAGTTTACATACTTTTATTATATCTAAATTTACAAGTTTCATGTTAATTTTATTTTAAAAGCTCTAGGTTTTAGTTTTCAAGATTTTGATTTCCAATTATAGACATTAAGATTAAGATCAAGATTCTATTTAAAGAATTCTAAATTTCAGTTTACACACTTTAAATTTCAATTTAATGTATTAAATTTCAACATAGATATAACTTAATTAAGTTCGTTGGTAATTCGTGAGATTACTGTCGGAAGAAAGTTTGACGGTCAAAATGTATTATCAGCTAAATATTATTTTCCTATTATTTGGAAAAGAAAAATGTCCAAACAATACCTTCATTGTTACCATTATTGTTATTATTGAATGGAATCGGTTCATGATAAATTCAGATAATATGAACAACATTAGGGGTTAAAATGCCCATTGTTTTCATGTCCCAATCATGTTTCACGTCCTTATCTCTGTTTTTAAAAATCAAACAGACAATCTAAACCGTTCAACATGATCCCTATATTAAAATGTGCTTAGAGATCAATTTTTTTACCTTTTGGAACTTTTTTTACTATCTGTTAGATGGATACAAAATCAATGTTTCTGGACCATCTAGAAGCATTGGTTTTGTACCTATTTAAAAAAATAGTAAAATATTTTTAAAGAAATATAAAATTTAGTCTCCAAGCAAATTGTAATATAATAATCATGTTGAGCGGTTAAGATCGACCGTTTGAACTTTAAAAACAGAAATAATAATGTAAAACATAATTGGAATACGAAAACAATAAAGCATTTTAATCCTACTCTAAAAACAAATAAAGCCCATAAAATTAACAATAACGCTCTTAAACTGAACAAATAAAGAACATATATAAATTGGTTCGGTCGGATTTGGTTCAAACCCTTTTGTTGTTAATATTTTTTTTTTTGACTCTACTGATTAATTTCCTGTTCAACACTGGTCGAATTCTATTCAAATAAAGCGTATAAACTAAACAATAAAGTTCATAAACTGGACAACAACATTATTTTTTAGTGAAGGTTGGAGGTCTTGCTATCTAACTATTTAATATTTTTTTATTTTGAAAATCTTCGCAGAAATAACTATTTAATATTCACAAAGTATTGTTTCTTTTGAATTTCGATCTGGCTTGCAACCTCCTACACGGAGAGCATTATCTTTTCCATTAAATCAAAGACTGGTCCTCAAACAATAACATTATTAAAGTGAAGAAAAAAAAATTAGTGATGGTAGTAGCAATTAAACGAAAGTATTTGCATATCATATGTCTTTGAAAAATGGTAATTTTATTTGGTATTCGAATCGAATCTTAATCCTGCCGAATATGATTTTCTTAGAAAAATTAATAAATTGAAAACTTAGACACATCATGGGCTGGATCCGAGTCTATGTTGATGGGGACACAAATTGATTCGAAACCCAAGTTGAAGTTATTTGAAGCCATAAGTAAGAAGTAAATAAAAATATGCCACCCCAAAAGTGCCTAAAATTCTGGTGTTACCAAATGCTTGGTGCCAAATCTAACAGCCAACATAATAACAGTACAAAAACAACTACCAAGCAGGATAAAACATGACAGTTCCATTATGATGTCAAGGAAATATCATATCATCTTCTTGTAATTCAAAGCCATTCAATTAGTAGCTGCCAACAATCCAATAATCCAAGAATCCCCATTTCCGTAGTCCTTGCAAATCATATCTATTAAGAGTATTAACAACGCAAGAGACATATTTCCCAGAGGCCAGAGATGTCGTTTCATCTCACATGATTTCATCTGCTTTTAGAGGCACCATGGCCCATTGACCCAGAGACAAGCCCACTAGCAATACTGGGTTCTCAGTCGACCAATGCTGGTATGCTTAGATGGATCTCATAAAACCTTGGATAGAGAGAGAGAGAGAGAGAGAGAAGCCAGTACCAGTAGAATCTCTCTCTCTCTGCTCCAATCAAACAAAGTTTTTCATAGTGCTATCCCTGACCATTCTAGTCCAGTGAAAAGGACGCATCTTTTGCACTGCGATCCGTATCTCTGCTCTGCATCTGCTGCGTGGTATGGGCTCTCTCTCTCTGTCATAGATTGATTGAATATATTGAATATATCATGTTATTAGTCACACTGGCAAGAATAGCAACAAAGTTTTCTATGGTACTTGTACTATTGTATTCTTCTTCTTCTTAGGCATCTCTAGAGAGAATAAAATGAATTGGATAATAAATTATATCTCTACTGTCTATATTGTTTCACCAATTTTTATTATTCGGTGAAAAATATGTGGTCTATATTATATCTCTATTATTCAGGAGATTTGCAATTATAGTTTGTTTGCTGAAAATTCAGTATTTTTTGTATATTATCTATATTATAGAAAGAAAAATTCTATTTTATCTTTAGCATGAATTTCAAACATTATTAAATTATTTGTTAGTCTCAATTTGTTTACTGTACATGTTGATTCAAGGGCCTGTTTGGAATGCTGGCAAGGCTTGAACATATATAGGTTAAAGTCTTAATTTTATTCTCCCTATATTTTAAATAATGAAAAGGAAAAAAATAACATATTTTCTCCATTTAAATGTGGCATGACAACAAAATAATAGAATGAGGCCTGAAAAATAAACTTTAAGTTGCAATCTCTAAATCCATTCTGAAAAAGACAATTTTCTAAAGACTATTTCTCTTCCAAGAAAAAGAAAAACATGCAAAACGAGTAAAACGACACAGATAGATATGCTTCAATTCATTCATTATCAAACTGGGTTCAAAAATTCCAAAAGTTCGAGATCGCAGAAATATTTGATGAAAGAGACTGCAAAAGTTAGAATGATTGATAAACCTAGCTAAATCGGACTTGTTTTGTTTATACAAATTAACGAGACAAATAATTTGACATATTTAATTTAATCTAAAATTTCAAACTAAGTATATATATACATTCATCTCTATACTTCTACACAAACAAATTTAAGAAGAGGAGGGATCCACTTACAACAATTCCATTTTGTAATTTTAAAAGTCCAAATAGTCGATCTAAACTGTTCAACATGATATCTATATTAAAATGTGCTTGGAGATAAAATTTTATATTTTTTTGAACTTTTTTACTACTTATTAAGTATTTTACAAAACTGTTATTTAGAGATAATTTAGGACCACTGAAAAACAACAGTTTTGTAAAATACTTAATAAATAGTAAAAAAATTCAAAAAAAATATAAAATTTTATCTCCAAACACATTTTAATATAGATATCATATTGAACGGATTATAATTTTACTACTAGTATCATTTATAATTAATAGTTGGGTGGAGAAATTCTTTGTTGTAATAACAAGAGTATTAAATAGTTGAGTAGTTTGACTCCAATCTTTGCTAAAAAAAAAAAAATACTCTTTCAAAAATCTCCACAGCTCCACACTGAATTCCAAAACCCAATAAATCTATACAACAAAAAAAAAAAAAAAAATTGCAGGGAAAAAAATATATATATTACCAAACAAACTGCTCCCTTGATTTCATCTACAAAAAAAAAAAAAATCCAAAAGTATGGGAGCATTGATTATTCTCTATCAGATATGGCCGTAAAAGTCAAGGATACACGTGTACTATCATCAGATGAAGAAGCGATTCCAAGTAAAGAAATTGGCGGTCTCTCTCCCGTCAACTTGACTTGCATGAAGTCTTGAATTATTGCCGGTTTGCTAATCTGTTTTGAATCGACATCCAACTCACCCTTCAACATGCGCAATGCCATTGTCATTGTGGGTCGTAATTTTGTGATATCTTGCGTACACAACAAGCCAACTTTTAGGAATCGGCATGCCTCTTCTTTGTCAAGCTCTTCAGATAGACATGGATCGATGATCTTCTCAAGTTCACCACGCTGAAATAAAGACCATGTCTGCAAGAGGAGAAGCCCGTGTATCACTTCCTGGGACTGTCAGGGTAAAACCATCATCTCATTTTGCAAAAAAACAAATGGTGTCTATAACTAGGGGTGTTCATCAGTTTGGTTCGGCCAAAACCAAAATTTTATTCGGTTTTCAAAAAATATAACTAAACCGACCAAAATAAACTTATCAACTGAATTAAAACTGAACCAAACAAACCGAACTGAAATTTCATTTTGTTCGATTGAACCGAAATAAGAAGATTAATAAAAAAAAAAATAAACAGTTTTTGTTAATGTTTTGAATTCTATTTATAGGCTCAAAAGAATTATTTTATTTCAATACACATAATTGAATTAGGGGTTAGTGATTTTCATACTCAAGGAGAAAGAAAATGTTCATAATTATTTTTTTATAGACTCATAAGAATTATACTCCTCTTTTCGGTCAGTTCGGTTTACCGGTTTTAAAAATTTCTAAACCGAACCGAACCGAACAATTAAACCGGTTTTGAAAAAAAAGAACCGAACCGATCCATTTAAACAGAAAAACTGAACCGTTCAATCTGAATTCTCTCGATTCAGTTTCAAGCCAATTAAACCGGACCCAATGAACACCTCTATCTATAACAAGACAACTTTTAGAAGACATCTGAGAAATGGCAAGTGCTTGTTAATCCCTTAAAAAGCATTGATTGACCCTTCCCATGGCATATAAAAAATTTAACTCGCCTTAGCCATTCTTCTAAAACAGTCCAAATTACTCTTGCTTCCTCACTCATCCGTGAATAGGGTAGGAATCAGAAGGGTATTTTGGACATTTTTGAAAGCAAACAAGGGGGAACAATAATGTAATGTATGCAGGTTATGAAGACTATGCAGGATACCTCCGTATACAAAGCCAAAGGGTTTTCTTTTTTCCGTTTTCATTTTGCAAGGATATTAGGATATTTCTTGGCTTGTTACACAGAAGCACCTGCCAAAGCTGTTAGATAAAAAAAAGGCAAGGGCTTATTATATACCTTGTCCAGAAGTAATTGTTCCTCGTAAGGTAATTTCATGTTTGTGTTGGACCTCCCACTAACTATTTCCATCAAAAGCACCCCAAAACTGTAGACATCAGATTTTCTAGTTACTTGCCCTCTAATTGCATATTCAGGGGCCAAATAACCACTGGAAAAAAGGAAAACAAGAAAATGATTATTACAGAAAGAGTAATTTTTTCCCCCCCTCTTTTCAATTTTTTGGCTCTAGGATCATATAATATGTGTTTCATCCCAAAAGAATTAAGGATTATTGGGCTTACAAGGAACTATACAAACACAGCCAACTTATTTTGACAATTATGACAACTAACTTCAAAATTAATCAAAATATTAAATTATAGATATGTTATTCATCAGAAGGGATTCAACCAACTTTTTTTTTCCAATAATGAATTTGGCCGTTTGGAACGGAATGATGTAATTTCTCAAAATTAATCCTTTTCTGACATGTAAGAATTAAAAGAGCAACTGATAATAAAGATCCACACAAAAGAGCTCCATAACTCAACAACATCATACTTACATGCATCATTAACCACTGAGATTGTAGTGCAGGTGCTAATATTGTGGACTTGTGCATTTCTGCTGAGAGACAGAAACCTGATGTGGTAAAACCTTGAGTGAAAATGGTACTTGGTGTAGTTATTGTGTTTAACTCATTTTATTTTATTTTTGTCCTTTTGTTGCTCCTTAACTATGTTACAGTTGTTCCATAAATTGGAAGTCCTCTCTCTCTAAAAAAAATAAAAAAATACAACTGTCGTGCAAATCTTAGTTATAGTTCACATACTGATTAAATTTGTGTTAGATTTAATTGTGCTCATTGAGCCTTACAGGCAAACGAGTTCTAGAGAAGAAAATTACAGAAACCGGAGAATTCTATTTTAATAATTATCAACTCAGATTAGAAAAAGGTCAGAATCTTACTTGCCAATTGTTTATTATTCATTTCCAAAATTATAAAATGAAGAAGTCCTATTATGCTTTTATGCTTTTATTATTTTTTATTATTCATTCAATAGTGAATCCTTTTTTGCAATTAAGCACTAGTCAATTGTTGTTTTTCTGATACAAAATCCATCGCAATCTAAAAGTACTTGTTAATTATCATCTGCACTCTAAACAAATCTTCTTTTAATGGCCAAAAAGGTGTTACTAATAAATCATTTAGTTTGATTAATAAGTTAGTATCAAAGGATTTGACATTAAGACCATAGGAAGTAAAGATGGTGGAGTCAAATAAGGGTGAGTCAGGGAAGCACAATCTATTAAGGGTTAACAAATACAAGACCGCTTTTAATTTTAGGAACGATTTCACAAGTAGCCCTTGTAAAACCACAATATATTTCATATTACAACCGCAGAACATGGAATATCACACATATATCCAGCACAGTAACACACATGATACTCTGATAGCTTTGGAGGGGTATCCATGAAGTTTCATGTTTCAAGTGGCAATACATGATATTATGGGGTTTTCTACTTGCTCGTGAAATGCTGACTTATTTTGGGCACTTCTATTTGTTTCATTGATATTTTTATTTGAAGAAACTTTCAGATAAAAAGTCTGCATTAACAATTATAATTCTCGATCATTATCTATGTAATGAACAATGCATCTCCCTTGGAGAGAAAAGTCTACCATCTACACTCTACAGAACACTTAATCATCCACTTGAGATTACACCAAGTCTTATATCTATTGCACTTGTTCCTATACTAATTCCTTCAAATTGTTCATTGTTTTATCTATCTCTTCCAAGCTTTAGCTTGATAATTTTGTTATTATTTTAACTGGTATTAAACTTAAAACTACATAAAAAACAACTCTGAACCAATTTGTGCTTGAGCTTGTGATACCTTAAATATGTGATTTATGCTTGATACAAGAGTGAACTAAAAATATAAGTAATTTAAGATGGAAATGCAAGAGCCGTTTTAGCAAGTATCAATCTCACATCAAACCCATTTCTCCAAACAAACAACATGAATTGGATCTATTTGATGTGACCCTCGAGATATCATCCAGAATTTCTAATACAAATTAAGATAATATGATCCTTAGATAATTTGAAACACTAGCAACAGGAGTACGTCGACTTTAGCATATGCTGATTTATGATATCAGCTAGAGGCTTAAAGATTAATTTACTATTATTTAAAATTAAATTAGTTTTTAGCATTAATTCCGAGTCAATTTGTAGTTCATTTTTGTAATTTTTCATTTTGGAGAATTCTCAATGATATTGGTTTTAGATCTACTAAAAGAATTATGTTTTCTATTTCTTTGAGAACTTAAATAGATATCATCTGAAATTGAGTGGCCAAAAGTCCAAAACCCTCAATGATTCTGTCGTTACTTCTGTTAGATAAATTAACGCAATCCGTTTGAGTCCAGTGACTGAGCTAAAGAATGCTGCAGATAAATTACATATAATTATAAATTAAATTATCTCATGAGAAAGTCCAAGGTTTCTGTTCGTGAGTTGTTTGCGCTCTAGCCTATACTCTTCTCTAAAGGGGCTTCAAGTTGACGAAATGAAAGGTTTGTTTTAATATTCTAACTCTTCTTTGTGAATAAACTTCCACTGAGATATGGTGAATTAGAAAATTACTTAACAAGTTAAGACAGGCATATCTTAACCCTACCCATTGCCAAGCTATCTTATCATTACTTTAGCAGGATTGATTTTTCCTTTTATTTTAGCTTTATTTTTATGCATTTCGTTAATAAATGGTCTAGTAACTAAAAATGCTCAATAAAATATAACAAATAATCAATAAATGATACTCACAATGTGCCTGCAACCCCGGTGCTTACATGGGTTGTGTTAGGTGGGAGGAGCCTCGCCAGCCCAAAATCCGATATTTTTGGGTTCAGATCTTTGTCTAATAGAATATTGCTTGCTTTGATATCTCGGTGTACAATGTGGGGATCCACTCCTTCGTGCAGGTATGCCAGACCCTTAGCAATGCCTAAACAAATTTTCACTCGTGTTCTCCAGTTAAAATGGATGTTGCTCTGGCCAGATGACCCGGAACCTTATATTGGAAAAAGAAAAAGGAATGCTAGTTAGTTGTTCATATTTGAAACTTCTTTTAGTTATGAAATAACTTGAAACAAACATAATTTATAATTTGAGAATGGATAAGAATAACTAATCAAACTAATAACAGAGAGAGAATATCCTATCAACATGAACCTTCTCTCATTTTTATATCAATCATTTAACTTGCTACATCATTTATTTTCTTAATTACAAGTCAAATCATGGACATCAGACTGTCATTACTTACCGAGAAGGGTTTGCGCAAGGCTGTTATTTTCAAGATAATTGTAGACTAGTATTCTATGGTCTCCCTCCACACAACATCCGTAGACCTGCACAAGATTCTCGTGCACAATACCCGAGACAACTTTTACCTCAGTAAAGAACTCTTTAATGCCTTGTCTTGACTCAGTCGAAAGCACCTTCACAGCCACATCTCTTCCATCTTTTAACCTTCCCTAAAACCATTTAGACTAACTTTAGAAGAACAAATAATTCACATATTATGGGCAACCAGACCAAAATTTCATGCTCATAGAGACCCTATATAGCCCATCAGTGTGCCTCAATTGTGTAACTCAGACTGTTCGACTCAGACTGGCTTTTTTAACCCAATTAAGCTGCAATGTTTGTTGCAAGAAAACAATGCACCCAGAAATCATGCAAGATAAAAAAAGCAGATAAAGGGAATAATTAGACTTAAATAATCCATGTTTGGGTGTCTAGATTTTGTAATGACCAAGATTTAGACCAGTCAAGCATTCAAGCATAACTTAGCAACTGAAAACACAACTTAGAAAAAGACAAAGGAGAAGAGTACTCAGTCTATATATTTGGTCACAACAGTGATCGTATTGTATGAGATCCACAGTACTAAAGAGTGGTCTGTCTATATATGTAATGTAATATTGCATATATAAAGGATCAGTAGCATTACCTTGTAGACAGAGCCAAAACCACCTTCTCCAATTTTACAAGAAAAATCAGAGGTAGCTTTTCTCAGTTCCTTGTAAGAGTAACTCGCTGCATTCCCAATACCCTCGATATCTAAAAACAAATTAATTTGTTCCTTTTTATCATATAATAGATTTGTAGAGCAAACAAACTCATGCTAAGGTTCTTACACATGATTTTGATTCCCTTTTGTTTGACCTTAATGGTACATACCAGGAACTAGGTTGCAGGTTCGAAACCTGAAAGGGGCAATCCTTTGTAGGATATTTAACATTTGGATGGCTTGACCTCCAACCTTTACTCAAGAAAAAGAAAAAAGTAATTTTTGTTCACTGATTCTGGTCTGGAAAACCCAATTTGGCTTCTGCATGCATTGTTGGTTCCATACTGCAAAATATACTGTGATATGTACCTCTATTGGCATCAAATAGTTCCTGGTCACGAGATTTTTTCCACTTGAGGAAAGAACAGAAGCAAGACATTAGTAACAAATTAGCTCCACCAGTGTTGCTCTCGTTGGATATGGTAAATATTCCTTTTGTCTCGCGAATCTAACTAGATTTTGATATCTTTTGAGTTTTCAAAACTCACCGCCTTGTCCTGAAAGAAAAGAGAAACAAAAATCCAATCAGGCCACTGGAGAATAAAATTGAATTGGTAAGTAATTCGGTGCTGGGCCTTACCAGTACATAAATTACTAATTCGGTTACCCTTTTCTGGAGCTATTTAACCAATTTAAACCTGCGAAGGTCTCAATTAGCATCAAGTAAGTGTCAGTTGAACAATTAATCACCTGACGTCTGAGTACTTGCATATTCTTTTCTCTCATCATTTTAGTTGCAAAAATACCCAGTAATTTATAACGATCTTTGTTCTACAATTCAAACTCAAATTCTCCTAGAAAACGTTAAAGAAAAAGAAAGAATTAGCTAGCAAAGGCGATCCAAAAGCAAAATCATCTCACAGAAAAACGAAGCAACAACAGTAACCAAACTATTCAACAACACCAAAAGTAGATCAATCCTGCTGGATAAAGGAGAGACAGAAAGAAACTTACAGAAAAAAGTTGGATTCAAGTGAAATTCAGAGGCGGCGCATGTTAACATGGGTAGTTGGAGAGTGATCGAAGCTATTCTCTCTCTGTCTCTCTCCTGATATTTTCCTTTTGACCTGTTACGTGGTAGGAGATTGTAACAGAGTTGGAAAGGGATTATATATTGATTATTGACCTTGGTTGGTTGAGTGAGTCAGCATTTGAAGTTCATTTTCTCCAGTCCCAGAGAACAGGAGAGCTCTGGTGTTTGACTTGATCAGTTATCTATTTTGCTGGTGGCTGGCCGCCGGACTGGAGCACACGCTCTTTCCTCTCCATTTTCTTTCCCAAGTTTCAACAGAACATTTCATTCAGAATATTGTATTGCGACGAGTATGAGTACAAAAATGTAGCAGGTCATAAGAAAAGAAAGAGCTCACGAAACACGAATCAGACAAATTTCTGCTTGATGATTCGAATGACCGAGAACCACAAAAAGAACATTCGACGGGTGAGAGAAGGATTTTTTTTTAAAAACAGTAATTAAAATAATTAAAGTTAAAGAACTAACATGGTTACCGAGTTTTTTACAAAAACAGCAAAAACCGAATAGCATATTCGGTTAAGGGTTTTATTTTTGCTTCACCGAATAGGCTATTCGGTTTACAGGATTTTAATTGGGGTTGTAGAATACGATGCCACAGAAAATTCATTAAATCCATTTTATAGGCTTAACCGAATAGGCTATTCGGTTTGGTTTTTTTTTTGACTTAACCGAATAGCCTATTCGGTTTAGGTTTTTTTTTTTTTTTTTTAAAGACTAAAAAGAGCAAAATAAAGAAATCTAATACCGAAAATTTGAATTTTTTATTTAAATTATTTGACTTCTTTTTATATATAATTAGCATATTTATACTAAAATACGCTCAATTATTTGAAATTATGTTGAATTACACTATATTAAGTTAAATTACACTAAATTACCTTACATTATGCTAAAATACGGTTAATTACGCTAAATTAAATATGAATAGGGACGATATCTTCACTGAAAAAGCGAAAAACGATGGCGAAACTTCAAACGGTCATAAAACGACGCTCGAGTGTCTGATTTCAGCAAATGACCACTTTTCGAAAAGCTTGCGAAAATACGCATGCGTCCGTGATTGCTATGCTGGATTCCAAAATTCAGAATAGCCAAAAAACAAAGAGAAAAGCCTCAAAACTTGAGTTGAAGTTTCCGATTAAGATTTTCGTTTATATTATTCAATCCAAGTAGCTCAATAAATTAGTTACATAATGAACTTGTAGAATACCAGTTTTTACTATTTTCGGAATTTTTTTTACTATTTTTTATGATTCATGAAAGATAGCACAGAATTGGTCTATTTTAGCATAATTTTGCGTAGTTTAGCGTAATTAGCGGAGTTATTGTAATTTAGCGTAATTTAGTGTAATTCAACATAATTTATTGTAGAGTCCGGCTACTATAACACTAGTGTTATTTCAAATTAAATAACACCACATCTTAAACCATTGGATCTGCTTTAATATTCGTGCAAGACACTAGTGCACGAATATAAATATCTTGTGCACGAATATTAAAGCATATCCAATGGTTTAAGATGTGGTATTATTTAATTTGAAATAACACTAGTGTTATAGTAGCCGGACTCTTTATTGTAATATAGTGTAATTCAACATAATTTTAAATATTTAGTGTTTTTTTTTTTTTTTGCTAATTATAAATCAAAAGAAGTAATCTAACAAATAATTTAAACAAAAAATTTAAATTTTCAGTGTTAGATTTCTTTATTTTGCTCTTCTTGGTGTCAAAAAAAAAAAAGCCCCCTAAACCGAATAGCCATCTCGGTTTAGGGGGTGTTACACGAAATATTACATAATTCGGGGATTTGTTTTGTGAAAATTTTGTGAAAATAGGGTAAACCGAATAGGCTATTCGGTGAAGCAAAAAAAAAAACCCCTTAACCGAATAGCCTACTTGATTTTTGCTGTTTTTATAACAAACTCGGTAATCATGCTGGTTCTTTAACATTCATTATTTTAAATTTTTAATTACTGTTTTAACAAAAAATCTGTGAGAGAAGGCAACAAGAGTTCATAAAAAGAAAAAGAGTTCGCCACCCGCCCACACAGTTTGGCGGGCCCCACACGGCCTTTAATCCGTTTGGTTTCCTCTGGAGTCTGGACCGCAGGTGTTATCCGTTTGGTCTTCTGTATCGAAGTTGTTTATTAGTTAAATACTCATCCACAATACGGAAAGTAACATAGTTTGTGCTGCAAATATGTCCTTTATAGTTTCTGATATGATGAAAAGCTTAGTGATCTTTTTGTTGAGGCGCTTTGTATTATATAGATTGCAAATATTAATAGCAAATTTACTAATTTTGTATTTTAAATGTGCGATCGCTCAATGTTCTCATTTAAACAAACAAAATGAGCATAACATTCAGTAGGTTTTTACGACCATTTTATATATGTATATATGTATACTAATATGAGGAGGGTTAAAATGCACTCTCTTTTTGTACTCCTAACGTGCACCTTCCTCTCATATCTTCATTTTCAAGTTCAAATAGTCGATTCGAACCTTTCAACGTGTTCTTTATATTAAAATACGCTTGGAGACCAAATTTTATATTTTTTAGAAATTTTTTACTATTTTTTCAGAATTTTTTATTAAACTAAACAATAATAAAAAATTCAGCAAAGTGATGATTTTCAAAATTTCTGAAAAAATAGTAAAAAATTTCCAAAAAATGTAAAATTTGGTCTGTAAGCACATTTTAATATGAAGAACACGTTGGAAGATTCGAATCGACTATTTGAACTTTGAAAATGAAGATATGAGGAGAGAGTGCATGTTAGGAGCACAAAAGGGAGGGTGCATTTTAACCCTCCTCTACTAATATTATATCCGTGGGATGTAACAAAGACATATTAAAGTGAAAAAAAAAATCTCATATAAAATAACATATTTTCATAAAAAAAAATAGACTAATGATAAATAACATTTTCTAAATGACATATTAAATGATATTTACACGTAAATAATATTTTTTAAATAACATATATTTTTTTTTATCTTTTGGACATATTTTCATAAAACATCTCAAACCAAATGACATATTAAATGACAAATAACATTCCTTAAATGATAAAAGAAATTTAGAAATAAATGAAGACATGATCAATCAATCATCAATCAATTAAAAATTTCTTAAATGACATTTAAAAAATAGAAAGAAATAATGACCAATTAGAAAGATGATACAATTTGCATGTGGTGAGTATGTGTCTTACTAAATTTAGTCTTCTATGCGTAAAAAAACATCAAAAAGATGTATAGCATCAGAATATTTGATCGGAGAGCTCATATGCAATTTGAAAATTTATCTTTTAATCAGAACTGTTGACATATCAGAACATTTTGGTACTTAATATAAGAATGGAGATATGTGTATATGCGTGTGTTGTTATATGTTGTTTTTTAAATGAAAAAAGTAATATATTAATAGTAATTGGTAATCGCACTTTGACATTGATCCCGTGATTTTTATTTTTACCCCAAAAAAAATATATTTTAATATAAATAACCAGGTTTTTAAAATATTTTTATTTTTACCCAAACCGCTAGGTTTCCTAGCGTTACGAATTAAAATTTCCGAACGCTAGAATTCCTAGCGTTCCGAATTAAAAATTCGGACCGCTAGGATTCCTAGCGTTATGAATTCTTAATTCGGAACGCTAGGAATCCTAGCGTTCGGAAATTTTAATTCGGACCTAACCCGCACCCGTGACTTTCTTTCTCCTTCTCTGTGTCTCTTCTCCGCCAAAAACAAAACGAAAAAAAGAAAAGAAAGGAGGCTCCGCCAGAGAGAAGGAAAAAAGGAAAAAAGGGAAAAAGAAGAGAAGGCTGCCGCAGCCTCCGCCCCTCCGCCTCTCCGCCAGAAAAAAGGAAAAAAGAAGAGAAGGCTGCGCGCCTCCGCCCCTCCGCCTCGCCGCCACTCCGCCTAGCCGTCCCTCCGCCTCTTCACCTCCGGTCGTCGATTCATTGTAAATTTCTCAATTTGTACTTAAATTTTCGCGCAGGGGCATTTTTATTGGGCTTTGAGATTCGTGCCAAGTTAAAAAAACGGTCCAGATCTAGTAATTCTAAAAGATTTCTTATTACATTACCGGGGAGGATCTGAATTCATCTATATGAGTTATGGAAATTAAATCTGCTGTTATTCTGAACTCATCTATAAGGGGAGGATCTGAATTCATCTATAAGATTGGATTAATTTAGATTGGTCTGTGTAATTTAGATTGGAAATTAAATCTATAAGATTGGAAATTAAATCTGTAATTTAGATTGGTCTGTGTAATTCATCTATAAGATTGGAAATTAAATCTGTTGTTTTCTGTGTAATTTAGATTGGTCTAATTTAGAATGGATTATATTGTAATTTAGATTGGATTATTAGTTTAGATTGGTCTAATTTAAATTGGGGGAATTTTTGTGTACTGCCTACGGGCTTAAAACATGCAAAAAAAAAAAAAAAAATTTAGATTGTAATTTAGATTGGATTTAGATTGGATTATTAGTTTATTTTCCTATTGTAATTTAGATTGGATTTTCTGTGTATATGTCTGCCAAATATATATTGATCTAATTTTAGATTGGATTATTAGTTTATTTTGCTATATTGTAATTGCATTTATAATTTTGTTTGTTTGCTTGTGTTTAAATTATTAATTTATGTGGCATGCAAATTTAAGTTATATTAAGTTATTTTTGTTTTCATGCAATTTACATGTCAATTGGGATTAATTCGTTTATGTGTTCACTTATGTTTTATAAATATTTTAGATTAATTCATTCTTGTTATATTAATTTATGTATAAAGGATTCTTTACATATTAGTGATTCAAAGAAGTTAGAATTACATATTAATTTGCTTAGTTAAAATAAAGTTAGAATTGTATATTCTCTTAATGAAACGGACTGGATTCAAAATAGAAAACATGCAAATAATTATATTTTTAAAGTCTAAACTTAGGAAACACATAAATTAAAATAAAGCTCAATTTTGTCTTAGTTAAAATTTAATCTATTAGTGTTATCATTCCTCATCATCCCCGTATCATTACCTACAAATAACTATAATGGTCACGTACGGTTTTTTTTTTAATTTTAATTCTTTCTAGACACAAAATTATATGCGTACATTAGATTTTAGATTAATTGAATTAGTTTATCGTTAATTAGATGCCAAGAGAAGTAATTGACATTGTTGAATAACAAAATTTGAATACATTTTCTATAATTACTTTCAATTGGTGCGTCTTCACTAAACACGAGAATAAATAATTAAAATATTTACAAATATATATGTTGTTCATAATCTTCATAATTCACAAATATAATATATTTTATTAGTTGATTAGAGTAGCAAAAGAAACAATAATTGATAAAACTCAAGATTTATTTACTTAAATATTAAATTCGATCAAGTTGCTTTCATGTTACTTTATTTTTTTTTGAATAATATTGATTTGATTCTATTTGAAAGAAATGGAGAATTTGAGAAGATATTGGAGGCTTTCCTTTATTAGAATAATAGGGATATTTAATAGTAAGGTTGTACTTTGGATTTTTAATCGGTAAAATTGGATATATTTATTATTTCATTACAAATCAATTAATATAGATTTATTAATTCAAGAATTGATTTTCCTTTAAAATGAAATATACTCGCAACAATTTGTATCATCTATATGTATCATCAAATTTGTGTGATTAAACAAATTATACTCGCAACAAATAAATGAGTTATTTTTGCTGGTTGTATATTTGAAAGTTTATTTTGCATTAATTTGTATGAAATAAAATTAGTTTGCATTAACTGATTTCATACATTTCTAATGGAAACCTTATCTTTAAAAAAAATACAAATTTATAAAAATATTAGCGTATTAGCGTATTTTTGCATATTAGCGTATTAGCGTATTTTAGCATCAACTCCATAGTCATCTTTTTGCATATTAGCGTATTTTAGCATATTTTTACCGCAATTAGCATATTTTAGCCAATTGTAGCATGTTTAACCTTTTTTTTAACGCAGGATGGCTAGGGGACGGCCTAGGAGACCACCCGCAGCCGACCCGGTTGATGAGTCCATTCCCACTGACAGCAAGGATCATTTCAGTCCTTTATTATGGATGCCTCACGATGAGCACCGAGTCTCAGATGCATCTAAAGAGGTACTTGATTACTTTTTTTTTTTTAAGTTTGAACTTTGTTGAATTTTTGTATTTTTAGGTTTTCATGTTGTTCACTTTTTTGAACGCAGAGTGAGGCAATTATAAATGCCAGGGGTCGGTATCCGGACATGCAGTACTTCCCGATGATGGAGGCGTATCTGCAAAATTTGGGGGTGCAGCATTTGGTCGATATTCTACAGTTGGAGGCTAAGTCCATCAACGCGTCCCTGATTGCAGGACTAGTGGAGCGATGGCGCCCCGAGACGCACACGTTCCACTTACCTTTTGGAGAGATGACAGTGACTCTCCAGGACGTTAGTGCTCTATGGGGTTTGCCTATCCAGGGCGTGCCCGTTGGTGGCATATCTGACCCCACAGATCCAACTGACACGACGATTAATTACATGCTCGCTGAGTTGTTGGGAGCGGAGCCAGATATACGCAGCAACGGGGGGAAGTCCAAGTACTGTCTGGACAAGGCGAAGCTGCGAGCTATGTTTGCGAGAGGTATAGGTAGCGATTCCACTCCGATCGAGATTCAGAGGTACTCATACAAACTATTTGTATTACATTTATTTTGTACTCTGTTTCATGCAGAAAAATGAGTTGCTCTATAATTTTGATATTACAAATACACACGGGGATTCGTGATGGACCTATTTGGTTCTGTCATGTTTGCTGATGCTAGTGGTAATACCATCCCGATGATGTATCTACAGCTGCTGCGAGACCTTCAGCCGTCGAGCGGCAGGTACAACTGGGGTGGGGCTGTCCTAGCACATCTCTACTCCAACTTGTGCCACGGTTGCAAGGTCAGTATGCTATTTATGTCTTATTTTAATTACCTATCTTGTCATGCACTTGTTGTATTATTTTAATTATTTAACTTGTCACTGACGGCTGGTATTCTTCAAAAATATAGCGGAAAACTAAGCAAATCTACGGGCCAATGCTTCTTCTGCAGCATTGGTCGTGGTCACGGCTACCGGTGGGGGTACCTCAGCCGAACGAGGATCCATGGGGAGAGCCCGAAAATGGAAATCGACTGGCATTCGGCATGAAATGGTACGGACATCACTTGTACAAGGACAACCCTCACAGGAAGACAGCAGGTATCAGGACGGTCCGATCTCAGATTCAGAGTCTGGGTGAGACGCAGGTGCGCTGGACTCCGTACCATGGGCTATACACTGAGGGGAGGCTGCCGCAGATTGTAGAGGATGATCAGGAGATGTGGCTCTACAGGGGACCGCTGGTGTGCTTCTGGATAGTGGAGCACCACTGGCCAGACCGGGTGCTCCGCCAGTTTCATTTTCCTCCACTCATCCCCGCAGATCCAGACGTCCCGAGATCTGTGATCATGAGGCTACACGGGTAAGTTATGTTCTTTTTAGCATTTTTGTACTTAACATTAGTTCTTGTCTTTAAATTGCAACTGACATATGAATTACAGGATAACACACGGTAATCACTGGGATAGAGATTGGAGTGATTATCACTCGGAGTACTACATCAAGGCGGGCAATATGAGTGCCAACTTATGGCAGATGCCGGATATTGGTACGATGCAGTTCCTGGTAGATCCCCTATTGAGATATCAGGCTTGGTACCTGCGGGTCGGCATGGCTTCGGTGTATATAGAGGGAGATTACGGTGAGTTTCTCCGCTCACAGATATTCGAAGACGATGGTTATACCCCTACTGGCCGGAAAGGTGCTCGCCAGGTAATGCATCTAAAACAACACATTTTTATGCGTTATGAACATTTTATCATAACCTTTATTTTTTCTAACGTTTTTTTTATAGCTGCTGTTAGCGCTTAAAGGTGCCAGGCGTTCAATCATTTGTCTTGGAAAACGTGGCTACAGAGCGTTCGGGCACGCGATGTTGAACTTGGTTGCCCCATGCATTACGAACGCCAGCCAGGAGGCAAAGCTGGTCACCATGTTACGAGACGCCGGAGAGAATATTGATTGGCGCGCAGTACAGCCGGACGAGCCTGACGCGCCACCTGTTATGACCAGTGAGATGCCACCGGAGCCATCAGAGCAGCCAGAGTGGGATTATCATCGTTGGGTACTGCACATGGCCGGTTGGCACGCCTACCGTGACGAGCACGGTCGTCCAGTTCTTCCCCCGGTATGTGATTCTTTATTTTATTTATGCTTTTACTGTAAGTAAAGATAGTTAAAATTTACTAAATTTTTGGTATCCTTGCAGGGTCCTGCATACATGCCGACACAGCCTGAGCATCATGAGTCTCCAGAGATCCAGCCTGTGCAGGATGACAGGATGAGTTTTAGCCTTGCAGACTTTACTCCAGCTGATCAGTGGGATACAGCCGCCTCCCCGCCACCGCGTCAGCCGTATTCAGAGATGGCTCACGATTGGGAGGCCTCTGGTAGCCGGACTCAGGCTGATTATGACTCACAGTTTGTGGGATCCATATTCCATACTCCCACGCCACCGCCAGCTACCCATGTGGCCTCGGATCCATGGGATACAGCACTTACGATGAGCAGGCAGGACAGCCTCGAGGATCATATTACACCAGCTCGCGCTGCGCAGGCAGGACAGCCTCAGTGGGAGGATTGGCATAAGCGCATATTCAGTAGAGAGAACAGGGGTATACCACCTCACCGATTCTCCCCTTCGCAGTACGATGGATAGAGGGTATATTTTATTATGTTTTAGTTTAGTTGTGCTATGTTATGTTTTATTATATTTTATTATATTTTATTATATTTTATTTTAGTTGTGCTATGTTATGTTTTATGATGGTAGTGTAGTGTAGTGTAGTGTAGTTTAGTTTGGTAGTTTTAGTTTAGTTGTGCTATGTTATATTTTATTATGTTTTACTTTAATTTTGTAGTTTGTTCTTTTAGTGTAGTGTAGTTTCTATTTCGTTTTATTATGTTGTATTTTTTTAGTGTAGTTTATTTTAGTTTCGTTATGTTTCATACAACAAAAATAAATAACATCCAAAAATGATCATACAACATCCAGAAATAACATCAAAAATATAAAATACAAACTTAATATCTGCTTCAAACGATCATACAACATACTATTTCGTCTTACCGGTCTTGAACGTACATGGAACAAAATCATCGTCCGAGGTTGACGATGACGGCTCGGTAACAACAGACGACGTGCTAGCCTTAGTCTTAGCCTTACTCTTCGTCTTAGGCGTCTGTACATCATCTTTTTTTTTCCCAATCCATAGCCGTAGGGGTTTTCTACAAAATCATCATCAGATATGTCATTTCGTTTAAAATCATCAGCAGATCCTTGCACACATTTCCTAGACCAAATTGGACAGTCATTTCTCTTCCTTCCGCAGCCCCAATTGCATTTCTTTTCCTCGCCCTTTCCTCGATTGTTACTGTCCATCCTCCTCGTCTACAAAGTAAAATACATACAAATAAAGTTCATTCTTATAAAGTTCATACAAACCTCAAAGTAATAAAATAAATCCTCAACTGCAACATAATAAAATACATACAAATAAAGTTCATACAAACCTCAAAGTAAAAATTCTTCACAAAATAAAGTTAATTCCTACGACTCCTTCTAAAAGGAAGGCCGCTGAGCCAACCAGTTCCCCATGATGATGTGCTCCTTCTATCTTGTTGCACTGTTTCGTCTTGCCGGTTAGCTGTACCGGACGGTCCTGCTTGCGCTTCGTTAGCTGTACCAGATGTGCTCGTCCTTCCTATTTGAGATGTGCTCCTTCTAGCGGGTTGCACTCCTTCTTCTCGCTGGTGTGCTGTATCGGATGGCCTTGCGCCAGATGTGCTCCTCCTACCTGCTTGAGTTGTGCTCCTTCTTCGCTGGGTAGTACCTGAAGGCCCTTGCATTCCAACCGCCTCCGTTCTTGCCAGTACTTCTCCCATTGCCTCCCTAAACATCATATTTGCATTTTCACGGTCTGCTGTACGGCTTCTGGCTGTGGTTCGCCGCGGCCCTTGCGATCCACTCGCCTCTGCCATAACTCGCTCATTCTCTGCTACATTTGCTGCGTTATGAGCCTCTGCAGCCCAAATATGTTAGTTAGTAAGCTATTCAACATTGGAACCGAAAATAATTATGAATGAATGTGACATACCTCGCCTCTGCCTGTCAGAAGTGGAACGGCGATGACGGTGCCCCCGTCGCCTACCTTGCATTTCATCCATGGTCATATCTTGACGGATGTGTTTTCTCCTACCACGCCGTATCCAATCTTTGTTTGGCTCAATTTTAGGGGTAGTGGTTGTAGGCCAATCTTCAGGATTGCCATAAGGAACAAACAGTGCATTCCAAGTACTCAGAAGGTAGTCCACCCTATACCAGTGGGCAACAAATAGGTTGGGTGACCAGTTTCTATTACGACAAACCGCTAACACATGAGCGCACGGAATCCCAGTTAATTGGATACCTCTGCATGTACATTCCACTTTTCTCTCTGGCCCGACTGTCACGATATACTGGAACCTTCTATGAATAATTGACATAGATCCATCCTGCATTTGGACCACTGGAACATATTCATTTGGGCCCGTGACTTGGTAATTACCTTCGCCGTGCGAGTATGGGATGACATCCATTTTTGTAGCTTTCTCCCACCGTTTGGCGAGCTTAACATGTACCCGTTTGGAAAAAGGCTGTTCTGCATTGCTTTGCTCCGTCGCTGCCTCTCGCTGTTGAACAAACCACCTGTTGCACTTGGCGAATGTCTCCTCTACAAGTGCAGCCACGGGCAACATTCGGCTATCCTTGAAGACAGCGTTCAGAGACTCAGAGCCGTTTGTTGTCATGATACCAAATCGGTACCCTCCATCACAGGTCTGGAAATTTTTTTCAAAATTTGACGGCTCCATGACATCATCAGGACGTACTTTGCCCACTCTCCTCAGAAAATCATTACACGTCGGATTTTGCTGCAATAGAACAAAGCAAAATTAGACAAAATGCATCTAAAAGAAACAAAAATGATATAAATTAGACAATATTAGACATACCGAGCAAAAATCTTCGAACATCTCTTTCAGCCTTCTTGGCTTCTTCTTCCTGGCTCCTTGTTTGAACCTAGTTCCGTACCATTTGTCCTTCCCACACGCCTGGACCAGGTTATCTGCAACATGTTGGATACAATACCTGTGCACAAAATTATCCCTATCCCATCCGTATTCAGGTTTCAATGCAGCTTTGATACCCTTGTGTTGGTCCGATATAACACATACGAATCTCTTCACACCAATCACATTAATCCTAAGCCAGTGTAAGAAAAAACCCCAGTTCTCTTCATTCTCCGTATGTACAATTGCAAATGCTAGAGGCAGCAATTGGTTATCGGCATCATAGGCGCAAGCCATCAAAAGTCTGCCCTCATACCGCCCAGAAAGGAAGGCTGCATCTATACTGATCACCGACCTTAAGTAATCAAATGCGGTAATGCATGGTCCGTAAGCCCATGCCACGGCCCTGAATTGCTGAACACCTTCTTTGACCAGTCCTGTATTTTTATCGATGCTCGGACTTGTCAGAAATTGGTATTTTGAGCCGGGATTCGTGTAACATATCCCGTTAAGCAATAGTTTCATAAAATTGTACGACTCTTCCCAACTCCCAAATTGCCGGGCAACTGCAAGCTCACGACCTCTCCAAAGTTTGTTGTACTTCGGGTTTATACTGCCAAATCTAACCCTCACGCAGTGTGCCACACTCCGGATGCTCATAGTGGGGTCTTCCTTAATGCCGCTCTCGATGAGGTCTGCGATAATTGATGCCGTGAGTTGTGCATGGTCCGACCTTTCAAACTCAGATTCGCATGTGTGAGGCGTGTCTTGCTCAGTTATCATCCATGTATCTCCGGCATTTGTTGCTCTTACCTTCAGTTTGAAACGACAACCCATAGTGCTGCATCTAATTTCCAGCCGGGATGTGTCACTTCTCTTCGTATACGTCTCCTTGTTCTTGTCAACATGGTACTCTCTGATCTTTTTCGTCAGTTGCTTTTTACTTACGAAGTATTGGCCTTTTGCGAGCTCACTCCTGTACTCAACCCGACGACCATAGTAAGAAATATCTGCTTCTCGGAAAGCAGATGTGTCATTGAAGTTTACAAAAGGGTGAGTCTCAGAGCGGCCACCCAACGGCATATTCTCTCTATTCTGCCTCACAGTGGGCTGTGTGTATTCTTCTTCTTCATCTTCTTCATCTCCTTCATCATTAATGTCACATTCTTCTTCCCCCAATTCATCCCCAGTTTGCAGATTCTCCTCCGGTATCTCGTTTATAAATTCAAATTCCGACTCGTTTGGATCTTCCTGTACCGGTGGCGGTCTGGGGTGAGGATTTGGTTCAGGCCCAGGTAAGGATGAAGGACCGTCATACATGGATATAGGTGGGATAAAAGCTGGAGATTGGGGTGAATTATTGTATATTTCTGGTTCCGGTTCTGCTACAGGCATTACGATAAAAGGAGTGTGTGGTTCATTATCTTCTTGATAATGTTGGGCAGCCGAATTTTGGCCTGAACTTTCGGCCCCTGACTCTTCACGAATTCTGCGTGCAAAAACTTCCAATAATGATTCGCCAGACCTCAAAACCTGCGCTATTAGACCTCTCAATGCCCCGTTATCTCCCAGTGTGATTTTGACATACTTTCCTGCGTGGACCATTCGGGCCTGAATTTGTAATTGGCAACGATTCCTATTGTAGCCGCTCGCTTCATAAATAAGCGATTGCAACTGCTCAAATGAGAAATTTTCATCAACCCAATACGTATTTGCTGCAGGCTTGGAGTAACGTACTCCATACTGGTCAGTTATGAACTTTCCTCCAAAATGTATTGAAATTGCAATAGACATGGCCAATAAACTACATTCATAAATAACAAATATTTGGTCAGTTTACTGATTTCAATTGTGAATAGTTGTGAATAGTCGTATATGAACAGTAGTGAACAGTAAATACGTATGTGAACAGTATTGTACAGTAAATACGTATGTATTAACAGTAAATACGTATGTGAACAGTAAATACGTATGTGAACAGTATTGTACAGTATGTGAACAGTATTGTACAGTAAATACGTATGTATTAACAGTAAATACGTATGTAATTAACAGTAAATACGTATGTAAAAAAAATTACCTGACGACTTCTCCGTCTCCTCCTCCTCCTCTTCCTTCAGCTCCCCTCCCTTCCTCTCCCTCTTCATCTTCCTTCCTCTCCCTCTTCCTTCCTCTCCAAGCTCTCACTCTTTTTTTTTTCACTTCTTTCTCTCTCCACGCAGCAGTTATATAAGTTTTCAAAAAAAAAAACAGAGATTCGGAAAGCTAGGATTCCTAGCGTTCCGAATTAAAAATTCAGAACGCTAGATTTCCTAGCGTTCTGAATTAAAAATTCGGAAAGCTAGGAATCCTAGCGTTCCGAATTCTTAATTCGGAACGCTAGGAATCCTAGCGGTCCGAATTTTTAATTCAGAACGCTAGGAATCCTAGCGGTTTGGGTAAAAATAAAAATATTTTAAAAACCTGATTATTTTTATTAAAATATATTTTTTTTTGGGTAAAAATAAAAATCACGGCCATTGATCATACAAAATATTTTCAAATTATAATTATAATTAGTAAAACATATCTATATTTACTTGCTGGGAATATTTTTTTTTCTACACATTATCTTACCTTCATAATATTTTTAGTGTGATGTGCTTCTTTATGCCGAAATTTTATACATAACATTTATTCAAAAAAAAAATAAATAAACTAAAACACTCATGTTTCTGAATTTTTTGGATTCTACCCATGCCGCACCAGTATTCTGCGGCCCCAAAGGCTAAGGTCCACACAATGCCCCGGGGCCGCAGAATACCGGTGTGACTGCAACTTTTTCTTTTTTTTGTCTAACGAAAAACAAATGGGATATCTCAAAGTTTGAATGAGGTCCGCATACTCTGTAAAACCAAATGCCACATGGGTGGGGTCAACATACTTATTACAATTTAAATTTCTTTTTACTTTGAACTCGCATCCTCTGAGATATCTCAAAGTTTGAGAAATCTCAACCGTTAAATTACATTCTGCACGAATCTCGATGCACATATAATACTGGTCCTGCGCTATCTCCAAATAGACATCGTACACGTCAGTTATGTAAAAGTTGAGACATCTCAGTAGACATAAAAAAAAAAATATGGAGCCACACTGGCATTCTGCGGCCTCCCTGATTGCTATTAATTTATTTTATTCTAATTAAGAACAGAAATTGGATATCTTTTCCACATGAATGCTTAATTATCGGCTTATCTTTTTCTTCCTTCCTTCCTTCCTTCCTCTTAGCTGTGGTGCTCTATCTAAGCTGTGCCTGTGGATGTGTTTGAAAGAGGAAGGTTGGGGGTGTATAAATATCTGGTAGCTTCTATGAGATTCTCGAGTAAGGCGTCTAGATGACGTGGACCCTAATTCTTTAAATTTAATAGAGGTCGTCTGACCAATCTTTTCGGATTTTTGTGTGATTTGTCACATTTGCCGATTTGCGGTTGCCAGGGCCAGGGGAGATGCACCTGCACCTCAATAATTTATTTTGTTCTAATTAAGAACAGAAATTGGATATTTTATTCAATAATTTATTTTATTCTAACCAAGTTTCAGATTTTGCACTTAAAATAAATTATTTTGCCGAATGCTTGATATCACACAATATAAAAATAAATAAGTTAATGTGTATGTTTTTTTTTTTTTACTAATTTGAAATTTCTATAGAAAGATATGTATTTCTATTTTCTAATCATTTAACATCGACTCGGTTGGTTTACAAAAAAATTAATACACTTCTAGTATTGTGCAGAATAAATTTGTTGTTGTCTTTACAATTTTGAATTTTAGTTAATAAATCTAACTGAGAACGTTCCCTTACTTATTTTATGCAATGTTGTAAGATATTTTAACTTTCTTCTTATACAAAAAAGTATAGTTAAAAATAATTAAGTAAATGAACAAAACAATACAACGCTTTACATCTAGTATATGATTATCTATTAATACACCATACAAAATTGACCCACACTAGATATTATTTTGTTATTTGATTTGGGCACATTCTTTTCATTGTCTGTGTTATATGTTCTTCATTTTGTTCCTGTCAAATTGTCTATTGCCATAATTTTTGGCTCTATGCGGTCTAATCTAAAAGACCATTGAATGACTGGAGGGCTCCGGCTTTTTAAAAGAGGAAAGATAAGCCAACAGCACAATAATACGGACCGGTGTGAACCAGACCGGTTCCTGTAGCAGTCTTTCCTAAATCTTACTTAATAAATGCTGAACCGGTATGGTTGAAGGCGCGTTGTTGTCGCGTTTCATTATGCATACTTTATTAATGGGATCGAGCAGAGAAATTCATGTAAGCCCGTTTTGACTTTGACTTGGCCTTACCTATAGGCTATAGCTAGCGTTCATAAACATTTTTTTTTTTCTTTAATCGGAGCATAATCATATGCGTGTGTTAATTAATTATCCTTCTTTACGGTTGTTTTTCAATAGATAATTAATTCCTTTACGGCTCTCTCAACATTCAGTGTCCGCTTGCGTAATTTTTTCTTCAACATTCAGCGGTCAATTGGAGCTCCGTTGGTGGGTCGGTCCGCAACGAAGCACAATTTTTTAAGTCAAGCATCCCATGTAAAAGTGCTGGAAACATAATTTTTATTACAAGTAGATAATTTTTTTTATTAATATAACTAGTGGCGTATACAGACCATCGTGATTTAATTAATTCAGGTTGTAACTTAGTGGACTCTTTCAAGATGCAAGTTATACAAAGTACATTGTGACATTATTGCGTTGAAAATAATGCGTTTAGTTGCAAAGCTTTGCAATTGGAATGCGAAGAAGGCTATTTATATGTTAGAGACCTCGAAATAGGGAAAATTGGTTAAGTCAACACATGAGTTCTTTCTTTATTGATTCGAATTCATATTTGACTGTTGTTTCCTTCGTAAATAATTCGCTGATCTCTGAGTGTTATGATCTAATTAATGATAAAAAGTACCATTAATTACAACTGTTTGCAAATCAAGCTTATAAAGACATGACAGTGTATTGATTAAAGAATGAGTATCTCCTCTGATACCGCATCTAACCAATGTTTTTAAATGCAGTTTTTATGCGAATTTTAAAATAAGAATTCATATATATATATATATATATATATATATATATATATATATATAGATGAGTTATGCTACTCCATGGAGTAAAACGCGTTTGTACTTCACGCCGTATTGTTATTTTGAAAGTCCAAACGACCGATCCGAACCGCTCAACATGATCTCCATATTGAAATGTGCTTGGAGACCAAATTTTACATTTTTTGGAATTTTTTTACTATTTATTAAGCCACTTTGAAAATCTGAAAATCCGGGTGAACAGTGTAAAACAATAAAAAATTCTGGACTGCCGGATCAGCGATTTTCAAAGTGGCTTAATAAATAGTAAAAAAATTCCAAAAAATGTAAAATTTGGTCTCCAAGCACATTTGAATATGGAGATCATGTTGAGCGGTTCGGATCGGTTGTTTGGACTTTCAAAATAAAAATATAGCGGCGTGGAGCACCAATGCGTTTTACTCCATGGAGTAGCATAGCTCAATTCTATATATATATATATATATATATATATATATATATATATATATATATATATATATATATAAAAACAAGTATGCGGTAGTATGCGGTAATATACGGTATTATGTAAATAAGTATCGGTAATATACGGACGCATTAGATCATATGCGGTAATAATATATATATATATATATATATATATATATATATATATATATATATATATATAGGATTTTGCTAATATGCTACGTGTAGCATAGAGCCCTCTGTGCTATGGCTCAATTTTTGAATTTTCAAAATCCTAACGGTCGATCCGAACAATTCAACATGATCTCCATATGAATATGTACTTGCAAACCAAATTTTACATTTTTTAGAATTTTTTTTCTATTTATTAAGCCACTTTGAAAATCGCTGATCCAATGGTCCAGAAAAGTTTACTGTTGTGTACAAATTAGTGTTTTTTCAAAGTGGCTTAATAAATAGTAAAAAAATTCTAAAAAATATAAAATTTGGTTCGCAAGTACATATTCATATGGAGATCATGTTGAACTGTTCGGATCGACCGTTATGATTTTGAAAACTAAAAAATTGAGCCGTAGCACGGAGGCCTCTATGCTACGCGTAGCACCGTAGCACTGTCCTATATATATATATATATATATATATATATATATATATATATATATATATATATATATATATATATATGGCTGCATATGTGGAACAGTATATATGGGACTGCATAAAGATTTTCATGCATAATCCAACTACATACATATATGCGACCGCATAAACTGCCTTTCACAACACTGCATCTAACTAACTTAATTCCAACCAAACGATTTTAATTTGAACCTACTTTAAATAAACAGGGGTCTTTAAAGTTCGTGCTAAATTAAAACAATGTTGTAAAAAAAGGCCTTAATGGCCATTAAACGCCCGTTTAATCGTTAACGGTGGTCAAACCGTTACGAATACACTAATCGGAGGTCTATTAACGGATTTTTCCAATTAATTGGCTGATTATTCCATTTATTCATGTTTAATCGTCCGTTATTCCCGTTTATTCCAGTGAATATTTATTTTCACATTTTTTTCTGTGACTGTGTGTGGTATTATATTGTAGTTTTATTTGTACTTGAATATACATCCAATATTTTTTATATATGTTTTTTCTTCTTACTTATTTTGAAATTGATTAATTCTTCTATTATTTATATAGCATATGTTTTTCTTACTTATTGATATATTTTTTTCAATTAGTACGACATGTTCATATATGAAATTAAATTGTTATCACAAACTTAATTTAGTGATTTTATATTGGAATGTTTCATTTCTTTCAAATAATATATTATTAGTATCTGAAAAAGCTTAATTTTTGAATTTATTTTTGCATTAAATAAATGTGTATGTGTTGTTAAGAAAAAATAAACGTAGTGTCATGTTATAATAAAACTAAGTTAAAATTATGTTTATTTGTTAAGTTTGATGAGTTAAATAAATCATTTTTAATAAATTATGAATATATACACATAATTTTAATGAAAACGATTAATTGGCCGTATAATTCCGATTAATCGCTTAGTGATATCCCGTCCGTCTGACGAGCGCATATCGTTATTTACAACACTGGTGCAACCAGAGTGGAAATGAAACAAATTTAGGATGATAAATTTTGGAGAGAGATAAAAAGAAAGTTATTCTCTGCATAAGAGGTGCATAATGTCTTTACGACAATCATGGCTCAATCAGACGGCCATGATTCTTAGGTTGTCTCAATTCATTGAATTATTTTGGTTTGAATTCCTTTGAGAAACTTCACAAACATTTGATGATATCTGTATACAATATGATTATTCTTATGATATCATTAGAATGGTCTTTACTTTAGATCAAGTGATTTTGCACCTATTTAAAATCTCTAGATTAAATTTGTCATTCAGATTCAAGTACATTTTCATATGGAGATCACGTTGGCTACTGAGTGGAATGAATCGGCTATTTGAATTTTGAAAATAAAAATATGAATTCATAATACAGACCAAAGTGCGCTATATATTATAATAGCCTCGCACAATATATTATAATAACTCAATGAAACCATAGGAAGCTTAGATTAATTAAACAGGGTACTCGGGTTTAAGGAAAGCAATCCCTTTCAAAAGGTTATATGCTATTTTTGTAAGAAATTTTGAAAGTCTACAGCAATTACGCGGTGTATGAAAGCAGGTTTTGCATTCAAGAAGTAATAAACTGATAATATGTTTGCTTAAAAAAAATATCAGATTTTTCTAGTATCAAGTTCATAATATTTTTACTCACAAAAGAACGAACTCTGTACATTTAAAGAGTGAACTCTGCACAAATTTTAAGCGGAAAAAAATATTCTGTACATTCAAATAATGTGTTATACATTTATCAATTTTTAATTGTATCCAAGGAAACAATAATCCCCTGTACATTTACAAATTTGAAGTATCTTGTTGCTATGTACATTCACAATTTTTATTTTTTAAAGTTTAAATAGTAGATTCAAACGGCTCAATATGATCTCCGTATTAAAATATGTTTAGACATCAAATTTTATATTTTTTGGATATTCTTTACTATTTTTTTATATAGGTACAAAATGATCAAAGTCAAAATAATGATGATTTACATAGGGTTTTGGCTTAGGTTTTGCATATTTTCTCACACTTATGTTTGATTTATTAGAGAAAAAGGCTACTGTCACCATTCTTTATATTTTATTGCAGAAACAGGTTTTGGGACTATTTTACACCAAATGGAGCTAGAATTAGGTCAATCGGATCAGCGACGCTTATCGACGAAGTCTCTGTTACGGTCCATATTGCCTAATACGGACCAGGTCTAGCACAGACTAGGAGATAGCGCTGGAAGCATTAAAACCCTAACCGTCAAGGTCCTAATACCGACCGTATCACCTGATACGGTCCGTAACCGAATGCGCCTTTTGGGAATAACTGCCGACAGCTGTATCCAGATCAGTTTCTTAGCTCCTACTCAATCTCCAGACGTCCCTCCACTCCTATATAAGGCCCCTGGGCAGAAGAATAAAGCATATTTGTAATTAGGGTTAGATTTGATTAAAGAGAGAAGAGAGGAGTGCTTGTAACAATGCCGTTTCGCGGCTAAGTTCCTTTTCTTAGGGCTAGGCAGTAAACCTTATTACTCTTAATGTTTTGATATATATTATTTTCTGTTGATTATGATTTTTTGTTGTTGAATCTAAATGTTTTTGTGATTTACTATCTCTTCATCTAACTTCAATGATCTAGTTTGAGTCTATTAGGGTAGTGACAGTACTTTAATGGTAAGAGAAACTATTTGTATGAATTAGCCTCGTTGAGATCCATTAGGTTTATGTGAAGAAAACCTTAGCGGAGAAACCATAAACTAGAACAACAAAACGCGAACCAAATTCCATCACATGCGTAAGGAAACTCGCAGTGATCTGAGTAGTAATTTGGAATATTTAAGATATCAGACATATGCGTAAGGAAACTCACAGTGTCCTATGTAGAATCTCGATGAAAGATCTGTCATTCTTGCGTAACATAAATCGCAATGACCTATGTGGTGTCTTTCATAAAACAACAACAAGAAATCAGACGCAACAGTAATATATTGTCAAAGCAGATTGAGTGGCAATGGTATGCCGAAACCCTAGGAAATCTCATCTCTATCTTTATTTGAATTACTTTTAATTGTCTTCTAATTTACATTGATCACAACAACATCTCTCAATTTTCAGATTTCGTCTAGCCTTTCGAAAGATTGTGATTCGATCGCTCAAAGCACTGAACCAATATTTCCTGTGGATCGACCTCGAATATACTACTCGATAGGATTGTGCGCTTGCAGTCCGAACCGATAGCATTTCCGAGTTTATAAATATTAAAAGAAACATTGCTCTCTTTTGAGTGATCACAAAATCATTATTTTTCGATGGTCCAAAATATTCTAAAAACAGTGATATTGTACCCTTCTAAAAATGGTAAACAATTCTAAAAAAAATATAAAGTTTGACCTCCAAGCAATTTTTAAAATATAGAAATCATGTTAAGCGGTTCGGATCCACTGTTTGACCTTAAAGATAAAAGATAAAAAAATACGAGACACAATAAAATATGAAAGATATAAGGCATTTGAACCCTCTGGAATATTAAAAGAAATTGTTTCAGGATTTTTGCTTTAAATTTGTACCAGTATCAATTTGAACCCTTTTATGTAAATATATAATTGTAGAAAATCTATACTCGGAATGTCAAAATTGAATACTTCTGTTCGTAAAAATACTTCAACCAAATAATATTTGTGTGGTTTATCTATCGTGAAAGCAACTCGTTCTAACAGTGTGAATTTTTCTTTCAGTCAAATTTTCGTCTTTTCAAAATAATTAAAGCATTGTTTCTAGTGATTAGTCAACACAGCAATCCAATCATTCAACAACTACTGTGCCGTTTCCAAATACCACTTATCCAGGCCTAAGCCTAAATTCAGAGATAAAAAGATATTGACAGAACGAGTAGAACTAGGGTGCTCCTAAGCTCACCAAGTCCTTCGTGAGCGCGACTCTAAAACCTATCGAATTGACTTCAAATGACATTTTCAAACCGTTAGATGTTCAATCTATATTAAAATGTGCTTGGAGACCAAATTTTACATTTTTTGAAATTTTTTTACTATTTATTAAGATGGTTTGAAAATCGCTGTTTTTATTAAAATTCTGCACCATTGGAAAACAGCGATTTTCAAACCATCTTAATAAATAGTAAAAAAATTTCAAAAAATGTAAAATTTGGTCTCCAAGCACATTTTAATATAGATTGAACATCTAACGGTTTGAAAATGTCGTTTGAAGTCACTTTGATAGGTTTTAGAGTCGCGCTCACGGAAGGGCTTGGTGAGCTTAGGAGCACCCTAGTTCTACTCTTGACAGAACTATATGAATATGTTTGGCAGGATTGTAAAAAAGGTTATTTTTTAGAACAAGCTATTTGGAATAAGCTATTTGATGTTTGGTTGGGTTAAAATAGTTAGAATAGGGAACCAAACTTGCTTGTCTTATTAGAACAAGTTATTCTTACAAAAAGTTAGAACAAGCTATTCTAATAAGACAAATGATAATTTTGTTATTCTTGCTATTTTAAGATTGCAACCAAACATACCGATTTCACGTAGCACACAACTGATAGAGGACTGCGGAGTAGGTCCGATATGATATTGACAAAACTATATATCGACTTCACATAATACACAACTAATAGAGGATTGCAAGGATGGACATGGGATCTACTTTAGGTTCGATGGACATCAGATCTACTTTAGGTTTGAAGAGCTTCATAATCGTCTGATCTGATTTAAGATCCATGCAATATGTTTTAATGTTCGTCGTGTTCGCATCAATTTGCGTTTACACGGATTTAAGGCAGATCGCACGGTTCTGGAGCCCATTATACTCAAAAGTAGATCTAGTGTCCATCAAACCTACTTTGTTCTTCTAATAAAGACAAAATGAAAATTTATATCACTAATATTGTGTTTAAAATCAAAATAGTTATGTCAATATTTATATCCAAATTCAATCAAGACAACCACAAAAAGGTTCAATTATAGATAGATAAGTAGATAACACAGTTGTTTACGTTATTTGTGTTTCCATCCAACAAAAAAGCAGAATAGCAGATATTACAAATATGCAATTGGGCCCACTGCATGTCCCGCTGAAGAGTTTGAAAGGTGACAAATAATAATATCCCTGGCCCAAAGCCCATATTTATGAGGAGAAAATCAATTTATTTATACAAATCCTGTTTTTTTAGAAGCGATTTATTTGCACAAGTCAATTTCATTAATGATAATTAAATATTTTCATTGATGGTATAATCACTGATCATTTTCTTGTTTTTCTGAAGCAGACACAACCAACCCCCTATTTTTTTTAAAGATCTCATTGAGGAATTAATTTTAGGATAAAAAGAATTTGTTTGACAATTACTAATTAAACGTTTTTAATTTTTTAATTTTTTAATTTTTTTCTAAGTAAGATCCTGTCATGGATAATTTGCAAATAAATTTTTTCAATATAATATTTCCTATTTCCATATTCTTTTCCTCACAAATAAGCTATTAATGAGCCTATTTATAAATTTTTTGTTTTCAAATTCGAAGCCAGCAAGGATTATTAAAATCACTAATAAGTAATCTTATTTCATACTATGAGGATAGAAAGCAATGCAAAAGAAATAACTATTTATCTACTTAAAATTTTGTTGAAAATAGTCTTAATGTTTGGAGTGATATTTAATAAGACTAAATTTTTTAACGGTACTATAAGCACTGCATCTTCATAATGGTATTAATTTAGACTATTTTCAACAAAATTATATTTGTTTCTTCACAAAATAATGACTCAAAAGTGTGTTGTCACAAGTCAACGGACCGGAAAAAGCGCTTGACGAAACTCATATTCGTCATAAAATTGATGTCTCGTGAATTATTTTTCTCGAAGTGTTTATTTTATAAATAAAAAATATTTCTCCGTTTGCTTTCAAGGTAATGCAAAGGAACTCCTTCCTCGTGTTTATCATTACATGCACGAAAAAGAAAGAGAAAAAGAAACAGAAGAGATAATGTGCATAGTATTTTTTTTTTTGGGATCAACTAACAGTCTCCCCATTCTGTTCCCTAAACGTTTTCTGATTAACTGATGTGTAAAATACGATGGGAACCACTAACTACATTAACTACTTCGGGGACCACTTATGATTGAAAAATTTACAACTGACGCGTGTATGCATGAATACTTATGCGTGCAAGTATTACCATATAATATATTATGTATTCATACCTAAAAAATTTACAACTGGCGCGTGTATGTATGGATACTTATGCGTGCATAGTATTTCTTTTCTCTCTAATTACACACTCATCTTTTACATATTTTTAGAAGTAAGTTTTTTTTCTCCGTTTAATCTCGTCAATATTTCTGACGATCTATAAGGAATTTTGCGATCTAAAACTACGGCCATCTTCTACTTAATTTTCTCTTTCAAATGAGATCCATAATGAAGTACTTTCGGGTTCTTCGTCGTTCAAGTATTCATACCTCGGTATGCAAGTATTCATCTCTAATATGTCAAGTATTATTCTCTAAAATGCCGAGTATTCATACTTATTTAGTAAAGTGTAAATACTTATGTTGTTAAGTATTTATGAGAAACTCACAGACGTGTCTTGGACATTAACTACCTGGGGGACCACTACCGACCTGGGAGACAGCAAACGTCGCTTGAAAGCAACTACGATAGAAACCACACGCAGAAAATGTCGAGTTTTCATACTTACTCAGTAAAGTGTGAATATTTATGTCTAAAATGAGATCCATGAAGTATTTATTCAGTAAAAGTGTGTATATTTATGTCTAAAATAAGATCCATGATGAAGTATTTATCTCTAAAATTTCAAGATTCATCTCTAAAATGTGAAGTATTTTATCTCTAAAATTTCAAGTATATATCTCTACAATGTCAAGTATTATACTTATTTATCGCTAAAATGCCAAGTATTCATTTATAAAATGTCAAATATTCATACTTACACAGTATTGAATGTATTGATAGCTAGGTACTGAGGAAAGTATTGTTAAATACTGAGGAAAGTATTCATACTTATAACTGATTGTATTAATATGTAACATAAAAAGTATGAATACTTGCATTTTTTTTATTAAGGTTTAATTGCTAAAAAATGTTGTTATTCAAGAAATCATTTCTTCCTAGCATAATTATTTCACATTATTTCAATTTTGCACATGTTCAAGCATTCATGCACATATTTATAAACAAAAATATGTATACATAAGATGTAAACTATTCATACATAAAATGTAAGATAAAAAACAAAAAAATTGGTGCAAATATTATTGTTCATGCATACAACTATCACTATCTATGAGTTTGAAGTATTTCTAACTATTGAGTCCAGATGTTCATATATACCAGTTCAACTATTACTACCTACGTTTTCATGCAAGTTAAAACCACTGACAATTGTCTCAGCTTCATTGAAAGATGTATAACATCTAAAAATTTAAAAGAAATTATAAAATAATATCTGCAATAAATGATAACAAGAAGAGAGTTGAAATCTAATATCCGAAAAAAATTATAAAATTATAAATAATGAAATATTTGAGTTAAAGTTGATGCTCTAGTTCCTATGACTAGGTCACATTTTTAGTCATATAGCGGCGGCGAGGGGAACAATGTTATCTTCTTCAATTGCTCTAGTTCCTCTCAGTTAGGGTCATCTCTCGCTCCAGCTCAGCTATCTCCTGCAATTGTTTCTTGTCGTCCTCATCCTTATACAGGTCCAACCTCACAGGCATAGCACTGTCAGAGTTACCTCCGTCTGACTCTTTATCAGAGTACTCTCGCTCTTGCCTCCTCTATCTGACTGGTGCTGGTTTTTTTTAGGCACTTGCGAGGCTGAAGGAGGCTTCTTTTTGTTGTATCTGTCGTTGTCAGGTTCGAGGTCAGATTCACTGGACCCGTTAGAAGGAAGAGAGCCGAGAGCGGCGGAGAGCACCTCGTCACGGGTCGGTGGTGGAGAGCGGCGGCAGATGAGCGAGGCGAGCAGGTCTCCAGCGTCATCACAACCGTCAGCGTGGACAGTCGGAGGTTAGGAGTGGCGAGCAGTAGAGGAGAAGAACGGGGAATTTGGAGAACTAGGTTTTTGAGCTGTGTTGAAATTTCCTTTTATTTTCTTTCGAAGAGGGGATCGAACCGGGAGCAATAATTAATTTATTTTCAAAGTAGTTAGACAGTTAGGTGGTGTTTGGTTGTGGACTAAAGTTAAGGTGGCCTAAGTTGTTATTCCAACTTAGGCCGGCCTAAATTATTTATGTTTGGTTGTGCCTAAAGTTATGCTATGAGTTAAGCTATTCCTTGTTTGGTATGAATTTGATGGCTTAAAGCATGGTATCATTTTTTTTAATTTAGTTATTGCTGCCACCTATGTAAATATATTATTTTGTGTAGTATTTTTTTATTTTGTGGATCAATATATACATTAATTATTGTAACAATTTTTTTACAGCATATTACAAAGTTTATGCCATAGCAACAAAAAAAACAATATAATACAATTCAGTACAAGTAAAACCCATTTTGAAATTTTTTTTAAGGAGAAAACCGTAGGAATTTTGCATTAATAAAAATTAGAGTCATAACATAATATTACAATGCCATCTGGTCAACTAGCTACGTTTATCTAAAAATAAAATTTGCTAAGTTAAGAGAATCTAATATTACACCCCATTCGCCTTTTAAGAAAATCTAATTTCCCCGCCTCCTTTGTCTCCACAAAGCATTTTTAATATCATTGCGTATAATTTCTCCAGCAGTCATCTCAGTAAAACCAGACACCTCATTTGAATCAACCAAATTTGTATTATCATTTGGGAATTCCATATTTGTGGAGGCATGAAAATAAAGATCCGGCTTATTTTGCATTTTTATGAAGTTGTGAATTATGCAACAAGCCACAACAACCAAAGCTTGTTAAATGCCACATGTCCAGTTAATTATACCATTCAAAGTCTACAAACATACCATGCGTAAAACAAACATAGTATACTGTATACAAACCTACAGTAATAAAGACAAAGAAAACTGGATCAGAGAGAAATTGTACTAAACTCTAATTTAATTTGATTGTGGGTTTTTGTATTACGCTTACATGTGAAACTCAAATAGTTTTTTTAGTACCAATGAACAAATTAAATTAGAGTTATTTTAACAATTGTTGGAGACATCAGACAAACAAAAGAAACGGCACAGCCACAGGTCAGGGCAAGCACAGGCAGAAAAGAAAAAGGAAGTGAACAGCCCGTATACTCACCATACCAGTACTGGTACGGTGCCAGAAAATCAGCAGTAACAGGAACACGGAAAAACAAAGAAGCCCGTACATGGCACTCAAACGTACCAGCAAAACAAAACACCCCAATGTCATCGTCTCACCGAGAAAATCAACAACTCGGGTGAGACAAGTAAAATTTCCCCAAATCCAACACAATCGCACTACAATCAAAGTAAAAGGGGTGCTTTAATTACCCGAAAGAAGGAATCGCAAAAGAGGCAAGAAGATCGGCCTGCACCACTGTTGTTTTTCGCTCCCGACTGTGAAAGGAAACACGGTAAGCACCAAGAAAGCCCGCCTGCACCAGAAAGCCACAGAGACAAGATCACAACCAACACTCAAAACCCTAGTGAGATGGGGCAGCAGCAAAAGAGAGAAGAAAGAGAAAGAGAGAAAAAAAATTTAACAAGCAGCAGTGAAAGAGAGATGGGGCAACAACGAAAGAGAAAGAGAAATGGGGCAACAGCGAAAATACCCAAAAAAATTTATCAAGCAGTGGGGCCCAGTGGCGTAACGTTAAGGAAGCTGAGGAGGTGGTTTAATTTAGGCTCGTTTAGGCCAGACCAAATTTAAGCTATTCCATGTTAGGCACAGCAGTTTAAATTATGTTTGGTGGAATAACAGTGACCTAAAGCCTTTAGGCCACCTTTAGGCCACAACCAAACATGGTGTTAGTGAGGAGGACGTTTAGGGGACCAAGAGGCGGGGATCAAAATCTTTACTCTTTTTTTCTTTTTTCTTTAATGGATAATGATATCATTTGTCTGAAAATAAATCGTTCAGATTTTGTCTAATATAAATTTAGAGTGAGCCCATACGGTGCTTTGTAATGTACATCTAGCATGGTGCTTTGATAATAGATTGAATTTGTGTCAAGGTGTGTGCCGAATGAAAATCGCAATATATCAACGATTAATGTATCTAATCACACTAGATGAGTGTACATTACAAAGTACCATAGTCTTACTCTATAAATTCATTCGTTTTTTCTTGGAAAATAATGAAATATAAATTATTTGACGAATAAATCCTACACTCAAATGAAAGATATATATAGTCAAAATTCATGAACAATAATTAACCCCCAAATTTCCAAACATTCTCGAGCCTATTCAACATATTTCACCAAAAGTTTCTATTGAAACATATTCCCACAGGAATACACGCAACAATTGAACATTATTAATTTCCCAAATAAAACAAAAGTGAACAGAATTACCCATCTTGAGTTCATGAAAATTAACTTAAGAAAATGAGAAACACAGTTATGATGATCATACAACAATCCACAAAAATGTGGATCAAGTATTATTATGCTTAATCACACAAGTCAGTTACTCCTAAGATTTCAACAATCCTACTGTAACAAATAAAACATGTATCATTCGACAACACAGCACCAAAAATTGGCCGTCAAAAGATTTCACATTTGACAACTATCTACACCCTTCAGACCAAAGATTAGCGAGAGAGACTGCCAATCTATTTCTCAAGATATATAAAAAAATTTAGCACCAAAATTCTTCAAATTAATCAATATCTAGGAGATTCGGATGATCCGGTCAGCACTGTCGTCAACGTCATTGCCGACGATGATGAAGTCCGAGGCGTCGCCACGGGTTTAATAAAAACAGCAGGTATCTTGCTCTGCAACCTTCTATTCTGTTCTTTGAGCAGCTCCTCAGCAGTCCACTCGAGTCGCTCAGCGTTCGTCTCTTTCATAAGCTTCTTTCCTTGAAACATAACTGATTCGACACATGTTTCGGTTAACACATCCTCTGCTGTTGATCCAGTATTGATTCCATTACCCTATGGTGAAATCCAAAGGTGTTAATGACCAATTGCAAGGAAAAATATGAAATAAGTAATGTTTTCGGACTAATTTGAAAAATATGAAATATATTTGAATTCAGAAAGGTACCTGTATTCTGACGTAATTGTTTTTTCTACTTTCAGCAAAGGCCATCGCCACTGCTTGATCAACCTACATTACAAATCAAAACCACATTAAATCCACAAAATTCGAAAACTACCCTTGGAAGTTGGAACCAAACCAAACCTAATTAAGGTTGAACTAGTAAATTCATTTATGACAGATTTGCACTTACCACATCCGCCTGACAGGTTCCAGCAATACTAGCCGCATCTCTCACAAGGGCCCCACTACCGCCAATTGACAAAACAAATACATCCTCTAACCCGTTAACGAAGGGGAATTCCTGCTTGTTATGCATCACATGAGTGATTCCCACAGTCGTTGGGTTCACAACCAAACCCGCATCCACAACCCGTATTCTCGTCTCCCCATCCACCGATCTCACCTCTTTATTCCCTCTCCCTTGACACGCGGCAGCCTCGCACACATCCCGGATCTTAAAATCAAACCCGTCTGCCTCAACAGCATCCGCCCGGGAGAAAACAAACGGGGCACCGCTATTCAAATCATAACAGGTTATGAGCAAAGGCTTAGACGCATCCTTAAGAGTTGCTTCTCCACATATTTTTTCAAGCACTTTAGTCTCCTTTTTGAATAACCCCCTGAAAAGTGTTCGGGTTTTGGGTTTTTCTAATCTGATTTTTCCAAGTATCAGAGAGGCGTCTGAGGCCGAGAGGTTATTGACAAACAGAAGAGAGGCAAGGAGTGCGCCGGAGCCTGATCCAACAGCAAGGTCGAAGAAGTGGGAGATGGAGGCGGAAGGATCGCCGGAGAGGCGGCGGAGGGATGATTCGAGACGGATGAGAGAGGCGGCCGCGATATCACTGGCGCCGCCGTCGATGGAGAGGATGCGCACCTTTCCGGCGGGCGAGATCGCCGAAGGGGAGGAATTTCTCACTGGAGAGACACCGAAAAGGAACTGCGATTCTAAAATGGAGAAGATGTCTTGACACAGCTTGGGTGAGTCGAGTGAGGGGGAGGCGGCCATTGGAATTTGGAAGAGTAGGTATTGTTAAATTTGAACCGATGGATTATCTGTTTACGACTTTGATGGCTGCGATTCGTTTTATATGTTTGACTGAGATGGATAGGAGAAGGCGGGAGGCATGTTTTATAGGAGGAGGGAGAGGAGATTAAATGTGCATGTCAGGAACAGCTCGCGCGGGTCATTAAATGTTAAACTGTTATTAGTACCCGGAGCTAATCATAGAGGATACACCGTCTCACTTCTTTGTGGGCTCAGATATGAGTTCCCGTGTTTTTTCTTACATTACACCGCCTCTATTACTATAAGGTCCCCCCCCCGTACATCTTGTCCTTCATGGGCAATATTAAAATTGATTATACCCAGAATACCCTTACTTTTCACTGATATTTTCGACAACTTGATGGTTATAAACGCAGGAGTAACCGAGTATCCGGATGGTCAAAAGGTTAGGATGAGCAAAGTATGAAACAAGGGGTTTAACGGGACACGTGGCGAAAGGAGAAGTCGAAGAGACTTAACTTTCTTTTTCTTTTTAATTTCTCCTCACTGAGGAGGTTTGACTGTTGGGAGAATCGATTGGCAAATAGCGACATGTGATTTGTTTAATATATCATGCTATTCCGTGACAAGTCACCGGACAACATATAGAACAAATTAGTTCTGAAAAAAAAAAAGAAACAGTAACAACAAGTTAGATTAAATTATTTTTCTGGGTCGGAAGATAAAGAAAGATGCTTCGTGCCGTGCGTCTTTGTCGCCGTAATCAAACAAAACATAATAAACGACAGCAATGACACTGCTAATAAAATTAACCAATAAATAATACTAGAGTAAATATGTTGTCTCCCGCACTCCAGTTTTCTAAATGTCCCCTCATTCTTACTAATTTTGGCAATCATTAAACCACATTGAAAAACGTGTAAAACGTGTAAAAGATGAGTCCAGTTTTTTCTTTAAATACTTGATATTTTAGGTATGAATACTTGATGAATTATATATGAATATTTGATATCTTAGGTATGAATACTTTCCATTTTGTATGAATACTTTCCATATATGAATATTTGATTAGTCCAGTTTTTTCTTTAAATACTTAATATCTTAGGTATGAATACTTGATGAATTATATATGAATATTTGATATCTTAGGTATGAATACTTGATGAATTATATATGAATATTTGATATCTTAGTTATGAATACTTTCCATATATGAATATTTGATACCTTGAAAAACGTGTAAAAATATGTCATCATGGATCTCATTTGAAAGAGAAAATTGTGTAGAACACGTTCGTGGTTTTAGATTTGCAAAATTCCTCATAGATCGTCAGAAATATTTGTTAGATTGAACGGAGAAAAAAAAAACCACCTTGAAAAACGTGTAAAAGATAAGTGATGTGTCCAGTTTTTTTTTTAAATACTTGATATCTTAGATATGAATACTTGATGAATTATATATGAATACTTGATGTCTTAGGTATTCATACATTTCATTTTGTATGTGAATTAATTTAATCAATGAATGTAGCACTAGTGGTGTGATCCACGTGGCTTTTTGGTTGTGGTTCCCAAATGCAATCTGACAGTTACTGCCCCCGAAAAGTAATGGTCCTCAGTTTGTATGTGAATTAATACTTGATATCTTAGGTATGAATACTTGATGAATTATATATGAATATTTGATATCTTAGATATGAATACTTTCTATTTTGTATGTGAATTAATGTATGTTGAATAGATGTCTGACAGTTGTACTTTTACCGTTAAATGAACGTTTAGGGGACTGAATGGGGGGGACGGTTAGTCGATCCCATAATACTAAACTAATTCAGAGAATCCATGAACAGCTCAGCTGTGACGACTTAGGTCTTATCGGCGGGGGTTCGATTCACGCTGAGGCTCTCTCTCTCAGCCCATCAATTATTTTCTAATTGCTTTATACATACTTCACACGAGGGGATGCTTATACGGTTCAAAAAGAATATAAATATAAAAATGAAAAGATTATGTGGCTGATTGGTCAATGGCCTCATGTATTGCGTTGCGTGTGTTTCAGTTAGGGGACCATTTTTCATGCAATTGCCTACCTTACAACTTTAATCATGACAATAATTTTCTTTTAAAGTGTTGATTGATTCCTTGTAGCAAGCTTCGGAACTTAGAAGCAAAGGAGCCTATTGTTATCATGTAAAAGTCAAGTGTTATCTTGAATATTTCATATGATCATCGTTGATGGTCGCATTTAATTTAATTACAAGTCTAGAAGGATCATTTTCAAAATAATGAACAAATATATTAATTTATCAGAATTTATCAATCAATTTGATTATACGAACTAGTATGAATTGTAATTTGAATTCACATATCAATAATTATTTTCTGTATAATGTTTAGATTCTAGCAAAACATAAGTAAATTTGATGATTTCAAAAATTTACTTATCCATATTGAAATGAAACCGTTATGTATAAGTAAAAATTATTATCAAATTTACTTATGTTCTGTTAAAATCTAAACATTATACAGAAAATAATTATTAACTTGTTTGTATATGTCGGTCTGTAATTTAAAACCTTGAGCAATACAACTCGATATAAAATAAAATAAAATAAATGAAACAGTACATATATATTGTTCTCACAAATAAAATTATCTGATGAAGAATTATCTTGGTCAATGAAAAAGTATGAACCTTTTTCTGAAGACTAGTTGTACACATACAAGTAGATAATTAACTATAGTTACATTTGTTTCTTTAAAAGAAAATTATATAGTTACGTTTCGAATTGAAAATTTTAGTACACTCACTTCAATTATTTTGGCATTATCATAGATATTAATTGGAAAATAAAATAGCACTAGATGGTTGATAATAAACCTTGAAATTTTTTTCGTGATGATGTAAAACTAAACCGAACGTGTTACACCTTTTTAAATTTGGTGTGTTTTAAGAAAAAGTTTGTTAACATTTTGTTGACGTGTGCTTAGTCCAACATTAATTAGATATTCTTTTAGCTAATGTCATTAATAAAAGAAGAAAAGTCTAGTGAAAAACTTTTGCACGGCAAAACTTTAAACAAGCAACTCGTTGCGAAATCACTTAATATGGGGGGATATATATATTTCATGTATATTCATCAGAAGAAGAAGAGCAATAAACCGTAGTGTGAAACTGTAAAGTTGAAATATGATTAAAATAAAACAAAGTGTACGTTGAGAGCCGTGAGAAGCTTGCTGACCAGTGCTATGCCAGTAAGGTTCAGCAAGCGTTATGCCAGTAAGGTGTATCTGTGATGTACCAGTATTTCCTAAACTATGTTCCTGATTTGCAAAGACTAAAATTCTAGAGCACCTTTCCCTTCAGGTAATGAATTGTGCAAACAACAGGATTGACCTCTCCTACTTAATTTGTATACTTGTTTTGCGTTATGGGATGAACTGCATCCAATTCTCCATTTGGCAATTTAGTCCCTAACTCCTGGTTTATTTACCTATATACACCTTTTGTGTAAGTACACTCACAGAATAAGTGTTTGATGGATTCAGAATTGACCCGGCAGAGTATGCACATATACATTTGGCAGTTCAAATCCTTTTCTTTTCTTTGACCTTTTCCATATACATGTGTGTATCGTTGCTAATTGTACTAGTGTACTTACCAGACTTCACAGAAAAATGTTTATTGAATATATATGGAATAATAAAATGATATAATTGTTTTTAGAAAAAAAGATAAGAGTCAAGCTCCTAATCTTATATTTTATGCATAAATTATAAATAAGATACAATCAAAATAATCCGAAAGTATGAAATTGCTACATGAATATATATTGAGCACAAATGAAAATAAAAGTTACATCTCTTGTAACACTTATCAACAACTCAAAAATGGAATGAAATTTTTTTTCTAAAGATTCGATTGCCTCTCTCCATGATATGAATCGCAACTGCATAAGATACTTTGAAAAATTGCATTCAATGGTTTAGCAATTACCATTTCACCACATCTATTTGAAAGCAATGATTAAATTACATTTCGTAAGGAATCATAGAGAGAAACAGAGAAGGGGCATTCATTGAATAAGTGTGTCACTGTCTCCACACTATGAACTTTGTATAATGAAACAAACAATACAATTAGATACATAAAACAAAATAATTAGCGATGACAAAGTACAGTTCCATCATTTCAAAATTCCATTACGATTTAGACACATCAAACGGTAAAGACACATCATTTAAAGCTCATAGTGTTTTTATTTATTTTATGCAAAAAATCCCGTAGTTTTTTTTTCTCTTTTCATTTCACGTTTTACTTTTATTTTAAAAGCTCAATTGTTTTGAACATTTTTTTTCATGCTATAGTTACAAAACCCTTGTAACTTATCATACAATTTAATCAAATGAGGGCATGCATGATTTTTATTTTCCTAAAAAAACACTGCTTGAATCAGACAATCTAATAGTCAAAACAGATTAGATTAATTAGCGTGGTGCATATATGAAGATGTGGCCAACAAATGACACACCTAATTAAAAGAGAAGACCAAATTAATTGCTCCTCGCCATTACATATGCATGCATGGACTATGGACACTTGGCATCATGCATGCATGCATACAGCATTTTCTAGAAATTAAAATGTGAAGAAGTTGGCGCCAAGCTGTACTATACATGCAGTACTCATGTTCCCATGACCTAACCATGATATTGTCCTCATACATTGTCTCAAATCGCTGTGTTTTTGATCTAATCACGAATGATTCCGACATATCACTGTGTGATATGTTTCTATGCTACCGGCGGTGTTCTCACATATGCTCCATCACACGTACAACATGCACCTTCCTGGAAACTAAGTTGGCCAACCAAAAACTTGAATTGATTCTTTTTTTCCTCTTAATTAATTTTCTAAGTAAATTTTGCACGAGGTTTAATTTTTTCTAGATCTTTGAGCTGGCCTATAAACTGAAAAGTTCTGTACGTATTGGGGTACCCAGTGCCAGTGGTGTTGGTCGGTTAACTTTCACTGTCTATCAGTTGCAGGACCATATATGCATGCATGCACCATGCTTTTGACATATTTCTATAGCCTGTACAAGTTGTACAGGTTGATCTTTTTTGTTTGATTGGAGATTTTAGTGTTACGTTGCCACTTGCCACACACGGATAGGCTGATCTTGGACACAATTTGTATTCCCACCTGGAGTGAGTCGGTGGTAATCAATTAATGGTGGAGTCATGAAATTGAGACAGGAGAGTTGGATAAATAAACGTTAACTAATTTGTTATATTTTTTTACTATTTGTTTAGATAGGTGTAAAAAATCATGAATAGTCCGAAATTTTTAGATCAAGTAATTTTCTACCTAGTTAAAAAAATAATAAAAAGACTATAAAAATGTAACATGTAGTCTCCAAATATATTTGATTATTTTCATACAAATATCATATGTAATTGCTCTAATCGGATGTTTGAACTTAAAAAAAAATAAAAAATAAAAAAAGATCCATAGCATTTGGCCAATCCACAATATGCATATTACCATAGTCTCAGTCTTTAATTCTAGCTACCTACTGATATATGGAGAAAGGGATCGAGAAGATTGATGGACACCCCAATCTCTAGCTAGCTAAGAAGCTGCAACTATTCTTTGATTTTTAGTCATCATTAATTGAAAAATTCATTTAGTTAATTTAATAATTAATTCAAGGTAAGTTGTTGTCTACTTTAATAAAAAAATAGAGAGAGATATGCATATTGAAAAATTCATTTAGTTAATTTAATAATTAATGCAAGGTAAGTTGTTGTCTACTTTAATTTTGTCAAAAGATCGCCTATAGATAAATGTCAACTTTATTTGTATTAGGTGCATATTATAGACAAAATCAACACTTATGGGACAATATCCACGAGGGATACTGTCGGTATATCCTCGTGAATAATCCTGTCGCTAATAGAAAAGGCACATCTCTGTCAGTATACCCTATTAGATAGTCATTTTTTTACCCTCGCAGATATTGTCCCATTCTTGTAGTGATATATATATATTTATAACGCAAGTATAATTGACATTTGAGAATGTTAGCCTTACCCAATTTATTTATCTTTTTGAATAAATTTCAGTGGGTTTTCCCTGGATCATTTCTGGCCTATGACTAAATCACTAAATTAAAGCGCTTTACTATACGCAGTGGTGGATCAACTTTCATTGTCACTAGTGGCAGGATCAATCCATATATCATGCATGCTTTGACATTTGTGCATTATATATTGTTTCTAGATGCTCTCCTAATTCTTTTCATCTCGATCGTGAGGATTCAAACTTCTATTTGAATTACCAATAGCAGTACAGTGAACAACGCTACAATCAGATTGGGAATAATAATGAATATATATATTATAAACCGGATTGTGAACAATCTAAGATATGAAGATTATATTATACAAGTAATAAAAAGGAACCGATTAATGTAATTAACAAAATGTAAAAATAAATAAGCTGTCAAAAAAAATTAATAAGCACAAAAATGACGGACTAATATAATTTTTATTCAATAAACCTTAAGATAGATTTGTCTACTACATTCTTTGAGAAAATGTATAAAAATAAATTATTTTTTTCTACGCCCCTATAAGAAATTATAAGCTAATGAATATAACTATTTACTAATTAAATAGGATCAAAATCCGACTCTATTATATAACTATCCTTAATTAATTTCGCGTACTTAATTAAAAAAATAATTGAACCCATATTGATAGAATTTCAATTCGGCTTTCACAATCAACAATTGGTTCATGATTACTATTTTTAAACAGTTATATCCTATTTCATGGAAAATGACTAAACCAGTCCACCAAATCTTAGATCCTGTAGCGTTATGAATTTAATTAAAATATCTAGTTAGTTATTGGTAGAATTGGGAATTTTCTATAAAAACAGTAGAGCATGCATATATTAAGAAGTTCCCCACACTTTTAAGATGAAAAATGCATTAATTTGAAGGAAAAAAATGCGTGCACCTACCAAATTAATTGTCTTGCATTAATTTGAAGAAGAGATAATGAGACGATAGAATGCATGTCCCCATCTTTAATTAATCTGCACGAAAATGAGTTGCACAAATTTTGGGTAAAGTTTAAAGAGTAGTTTTGGCTTCATACAGCGCATAGACTATAGAATCATAACAGTACCGCATGATGAGCATGATGATTCGTGTGCTGCATGAAGTTAAAACTACTCTGTTCAAACCTTCACCCAAATTTTTAATATGGAGAATCTCAAGTCTGCATGCATCTACTGCCATCAAAAACGACACCACCTCCACTGATATAGTAATTAATTACGTGGACCGTCTCATCAAAAATCAAATAGTTCAAATCTGCATGTTTTGATTTTGTTAGGAGAGTAATTGTAGTTGTTGTTGTTTTTATTTTTTTTGTAATATGAGTCATCAAATTTTCTTAGAATGGACCACGTGTAAAATACGGCATGTCTCTACCATGCTTCACCTCTACGCCGGTGATGTGCAGTTGGGAATTTGTAGGACATGTTCGGATATTATGGGATTGTGTAGGATGAAATGGGATAAAAAAAAAAGACATCCAATAGATCAAAATTCCAATGGACCCAAATTTCTTTGATTCCCACTGAGAACATCCGAACAGGCTTTTAGTGAATTTGAAGGGTTGCGAGTTGTGTCATAAGTTTTTACTACATAAGGAAGTGTATCTCCATTTCAGCAAGCAATTAGAAAAATATTAAAAACAACTATAAAATAATATTTATAAATTAAGTTAATTTTAATTTTTAAAATTTTACATCTCTAAAGTTAAATTTTAATTTTTTTTATGCAACATTAACGGTCTCTTTCTCGTCTTTTATATACAAATACGGAAAGAAAGAATTAAATTAATAAGTTAGCCAACGTAATAATTAGAAAACTTTTTCTTAATTTTTTTTTTCTAATTTAAAATTATTGTACATCTAAGCAATTAAATTAGAAACTAGCACATCAGATTATAAATAAATAAAAAATCTTCATTGTGGATGCTCTAATAAAATAAGATTGATAACACATGCTTTCTGATCTTAAATCGAACTATTTCGAGCAAAACATGTGTCTAACGTATATTATTTAAGCTTGAAATAAGTTAATTTAGTGCAAGGGTCAAAATTTTATGCAATGTTAATTGTTAAAGTGGTGTATATACTAAGCTAGCAAATATCATTAATAAGCGGTCAATACATCTTTGACCGCTGCAGAGATCATTGTAAAGAGAGTAGGAGGCACTAACTATCCATACCGCTGGAAATTAGAATTTTATATGCACGGATGAACCGTGCGCATTGTGCCCCCACCATTTTGTCGTACCTGCAAGTACCTTTGTCGGCGCGACCGACATTTTTATTAATATCCAAAGTTTAATACCCAAAGTTTAATACAATTATTAATTCTGCCCAGAACTCGACTCAATATCGAAAAATACTCAAGCCGGCCAGAAAATGGCCGGCTTAGGTACCAGAGTAAACCGGCCATTTTCTGGCCGGCTTACTCCATTTTTTTTTTTTTTTAGAGAGAAGACTATGAAGATCAAAATATTGAAATCTAACTCTGAAAATTTGAAATTTTTGTTTAAATTATTTGTTATATTACTTCTTTGAGGAGGGATCAAGTTACAACAATCATTTTTTTTATTTTCAAAGTCCAAATCGTCGATCCAAACCGTTCAACATGATCTCCACAATAAACTGCACTTGCAGATCAAATTTTACATTTTTTTGAATTTTTTTACTATTTATTAAGTATTTTACAAAAACTAGTCAAATTCATAACATTGAATTTTGTACCCATCTTAATAAATAGTAAAAAAATTCGAAAAAATGTAAAATTTGATCTGCAAGCACATTTTATTGTGGAGATCATGATCAACGGTTTGGATCGACGATTTGGACTTTGAAAATGAAAAAAATGGTTGTTGTAACTCAAATTTGTTGTAACTTGATCCCTCCTCTACTTCTTTTGATGTATAATTAGCATATTTATACTAAAATACGCTAGAATACTTGAAATTATATTGAATTACACTATATTACAATAAATTATATTCAATTATTCTAAATTACATAAAATATAATAACTTCGCTAATTATGCTGAAATATGGTAAATTACGCTAAACTACACAAAATTACGCTATAGTAGATTGATTTTGCTCATCTTTCATGAATCATAAAAAATAGTAAAAAAATTCCGAAAATAGTAAAAATTGGTATTCTACAAGTTCATTATATACCTAATTTACTGAGCTATTTGGATTGAATAATAGAAATGAAAATCTTAATCGGAAACTTCAACTCAAGTTTTGAGGCTCTTTTCTTAGTTTTTTGGCGATTATGAATTTCAGAATCTAGCATCGTTGGCACGGACGCATGTGTATTTTCGCAAGCTTTCCGAAAAGTGGTCATTTGCTGAAATCAGACACTCGAGCGCCGTTTTATGACCGTTTGAAGTTTCATCGTCGTTTTTTCCCTTTTCAGTGAAGATATCGTCCCTATTCATACCGTATTTTAGCGTAATATACCGTATTTTTTAACGTAATTTAATGTAATTTAACGTAATTTAGTGTTATTCAACATAATTCAATTAATCAATCGTATTTTAGTATAAATATGTTAATTATACATCAAAAGAAGTAATATAACAAATAATTTAAACAAAAATTTCAAATTTTCAGAGTTAGATTTCAATATTTTGATCTTCATAGTGTCTCTCTCTCTAAAAAAAAAAAATGGAGTAAGCCGGCCAGAAAATGGCCGGTTTACTCTGATACCTAAGCGGGCCATTTCTGGCCGGTTTACTCTGATACCTAAGCGGGCCATTTCTGGCCGGTTTGGATATTTTTCGATATTGAGTCGAGTTTTGGGATGAATTAATAATTTGTATTAAACTTTGGATATTAATAAAAATGTCGGTCGGCGCGACCTCGTGTAAATCTTTTCAATAATTCATACATTCAATAATCAGCTCAACTCAGGATTAAATATTAAACAGAGCCATATATATATAGGGTTGTAAATAAGATTTCAATATATAATTCATACATTCTGATTATCAGCTAAACTGAGGATTAAAACGTACAGAGCCAGGGGACTGTACGATAGTAAGTAGGTTATAAACCAAGCTGAACAGAGTCGAACCAAGTTAGGTAAAACTTGAGCTCGTCTCGTGTCAGAATAAGTCAAGCTGAGTTGAGTTCGTTCATATTGTGAGTCGTGAATAGTAAAAAAATTTCATTGATTTGATATTGTGAGCCGCATATAAATTATAAGTCAAAAACAAATTTTATTCTTCTTGCAACGAGTTTTATCATCTCTTGATTGATACAAAATTGAGTTGAGCGAGTTTTATTATCTTTGAATTTTATTTTACTAATTACGAGTCGAACGAGCTATTTATTACAGACTTTTTCTTGAGCCGATCTCAAACAGATCACGAGCTACGAGTTTTTTTTTTTTCCAACCTTAAGTAGTAGTTGGATTTTACTGAAATTGTAATGCGGTTTACATAATAATAAATACAATATCAGTATGAACAAAGTAGTGCCGAACGTTGAGATAATACATAATGCTTAAAATTTATTAATTTGAAAAGTATATGGTTCAATTTGTGAATCCGCCAATGCTTCCTAAAACCGTACAAATCAACCGCAAATTATTAATTTTACATTTGGTGGTGCATGTAACCATAAAATAGTTGGACATAATAAAGCCTGATTTGTACTATTTCCTCAAATCGTTGGGTAGGAGGAAAATGACATGCACAAAAAGGTGCTGATAATTGTCAGATATATAATGTATCTGTTCAGAAAATGTCTAGTAATGCAAACAAAATACCATATCGATCAGTAGTCACTAGTCAGTAGACTGATATGCACAGCACAGTACACACTATTGTCTATTGTACCAAGAAATCTGTCGGTCCGAATTGTTTTGCTGCTAGTACAGATATTTTACAATATTACTTTATTCAGTGTAACATAATTTACCTAATTATTTGGGGTGCTGATGAAAGATGTCCCAATAATTAAAAGCGCGGCAGCGACAGAGGAGCCGACGCTGAGGAGTGAGGAGAGATTCAGAGCTTTAAATTAGCACACGAGATGGATCAGCCAGCGACTGTGAGTGTGAGATTAAATGAATCGTGAACTGATGATAAATGATATGATATGATATATGTATATTGCTTATAGTGCTCACAAGAGAACTATGCGGACAGACACTGATAGCAGTAGCTTAATTAGGCCAGCTTGGTCTAGCTGGAACTGACAAGATAATAGATCTGTGTACTGTTCTTTGATTTCACTGTATGTGCTAGCTGGATCCTTTCTCCGTACCGCCGTGCCCACGTACGCCCGTACCTCATTCCATGTTTTTATTGAACATACCAGGATTGACAAATAAATGCAAAAATATACTACTTGGGAAGATAATTTGCAATACTATATCCGGATGCAGGCAGGGATGTAGCTAGCTAGAAATTTTATTAGAGGTAGGCAAATTTTTTTTACTAGTACAGCTAGCAGATTGCGGGCTGTTGGGAAATAACCTATTTAGACTGTGAGTTATTTAGAAATAGGCAAAATTTTCTTTTGCAATAGACAACGGTCCAATTATATATAGACTTATACTTCGCTTTCAAAATTGAAAGACAACAGCTAGTTGTCTATTTTTGGTTCAATGTGACTCCGCCAGAGGATGCTGGTAAAGTAAATTAAAATGATTACCTCAATGAAAAAGTTTTAAAATGAAGTAGATACCAAATTACTTTAAAGGTATTAGTATTTTTTTAGTATTAAAGTAAGTACATGAAGTAATATTGAATAAAAATATCAAAATACCTTAATACACTATATTAATAGGTAAAATAGTTAGGTAAAAAAAATCTAAGAACTTTGATGCTTAAACTTTATTCTATACATGAAAGTGTTTTAATTTTATTCCATATTATTTCTCAATAATAACACTTCCATTAATGCATTAAAGTTTCTCAAACTACTTAAATTATCTACTTTAAATTAATATTGTCAAACATATGCATCGTGCATAGCTAGAATGATGTGTGACTGCATATTGAAATGGCTTGCATTGATGCTTAGACCAATTGGGTGGTGTTGAAATTCATATCATTAGATGCATGAGAAAAACACTATGCTATTTTCATAAGATGCAATTTAAACATATGTACGCTAAAATGTAGCAACTAGCAAGAAAAAAGTCCATAGTATAATACTTTTTTTTCTTTCAGAGATACTCAGTTATATATTGATGTTAAAAAATTCCATCATTCAAATTTTGAACCTACAACATTCCGCACGAAAAACATTTGTCTTAATCACTAGATTAAAGATTGATTAATTCCTCGATTCCAATATATTATTAAAAATAAAAATTACAAAAAAGAAGAATGTAGAGAACCTCAATCAATTTTTTTTATTTACAAATAAATAAAATGGTTCAAATCAAAACAGTACCAAAGTGTTTGAATTTCGAAAAAACAATTTCACTGTACCAATGGTACGATGGAGGTTGAGAGGGGGTATTTCCACCGTATCAATGGTACGGTGGATTGATTTAAGTGATTGTTAGGCTCCTCTTCGTCTCGGTCAAAAAATCACTCCACCGTATCAATGATACGGTGGAGTGATTTAGAGTGACCTGGATGCCATCCCTCTGAGAGTGTGGGACCCTACTGATAACCAGATTGTGCCATTTCAGAGGAATGAAGATGAAGAAGCTCTACTTGCACAGATTGAAGGAGTGGCTGGTTCACCAACTGAATGAGTACTCATGAGTAACTGACACAAATTTTGCACTGATCCAGGGTAGGATCTAACTCCCACAGCCCCATCTTTGGAGGCTTAGCACTAGTGTCATTTTCTATTACTGTGTTTTGGTGGACTTTGAAAAAACGAGCATATGTATTTTGCTCCTTGTTGGTTTATATTTTGTGCTTAGCGTCTCTGGTACACTCTACTAGTACTATGTAACTAAAACATTTCAGTTTCACATATGAAACGGACACTTTGTTGTCTTTTATCAAAAAAAAAAAAAAGTGCTTCTTTCATTTAATATTTTTTATCTTGTTCTAAATAAAAAAAATCACCTCAATATGCTAATTAAAACAACACATCTCTTTCATGCTTTGTTATTTTTTTTTCATTTTATTAACGATAACGCACTCATACAAGTTGTTATCTTATTAATCAAGTGAGTGTGACTTTTATCAAGGAAGAAAAAAAGACGTATGAACTCCTTCCGGAAAAAAATACTAATAAAGTTAGCATCAATATAATTTCGTTCCGTGTGCTGTTGGCTGTTGCACATCACAATCATATAAACAGTTTAAAATGAACCAACAAGTCAAAAGAAAGTTTTATCCGAGGATGGTACTAGCCACTAATATAATAACATCTTTCGTAGAAATCTTACCTTTGAGACTTATATAAAGGAAGAAGAAAATTCTTTGCTGTGTTTGTACAGCGTAAAATATTGTGATATTCAGAAGAAGAAAAATAAAAGAACTAGACAACTATACCTCTGCCCAAATGATTTTACAAAACTATGCTTAATTTTCAATGACATGGGTTACAATTGTATTATGTCATCATGACATAATCACCCTTTGTAGTGCCTGGTAAATGTATTATTTGGGTCAACTATAATTGTGTTAAATTTTTAATCAACCGGAATAATCGGATAGACATGTCAGACAAAAAAAAAATTAGATACATAGTAGTTTCGAGGAAGGTGTCTCTTTGGATCTTTTGTCGGAGAAGCATAAAATATGGGCTCAATTGAAACATGCATCAAGATAAAATCATCAATTCAATTAGTTAGGTAAGGAAACAACACTACCTACAATGGTTTTAAAAATTCAAAAAAGAACCAAAATAATAAAAAAATAGTAAAGCAAAAGGCTTTGGCTTTATCTCTAGGTGCCACGCGTCCCAAAAGAGATGGATAATTTATGGGAAAAAAAACATGTTTTCAAGCCGCTCATGATGCCGACATTTTTATTAATATCCAAAGTTTAATACAAATTATTAATTATACCCAGAATCGGACCAATTATCGATATATACCCAAGCCGGCCATTTTATGGCCGGCTATGTACCTTTTTTTTTTTTTTTTTTTCTTTTTTTACCCGCATTTTAGAGAAAGACACTATGAAGATCAAAGTATTGAAATTTAACACTGAAAATTGGAAATTTTTTATTTAAATTATTTGTTATATTACTTCTTTTGATATATAATTAGCATATTTATACTAAAATATGCTATATTAATTGAAATTATATTGAATAACACTATATTATGTTAAATTACGCTAAATTACATTACATTACTTTATAATACGCTATATTAATTGAAATACGCTACATTGTGGTACTATTTTTTATGTTGTGCTACTATTTTAATGTTGTTATATTTTCTGTTTAGCATTATCATGATAATTTATTTTGATATGTAAAATATAAAAATAGTACCATAAAAGCACACATACACAAGAACCGAAATATAGGATAATCCAAATATACCAAATATAAATAGTATATCAAATATAAATAGTACAAAACTAGTAAAAATACAACTAAAACGGAGAGGGGGAATATCGCTGAGGCGGTACTCCGGCGTTCGCTCGGCGCCAGCGCGGCCAGGCTCCGTCTCTCTCGGGCTCATCTGGGGCATCGGCAGACCTCAGTATCTGCTCGGCAGTATCCCATCTGGCATCGCCCGTGGAGACTGTCGGTACTGGCGGAGGTGTAGCGAAGATAGATGCGGCAAACCCAGTCCCAAAGGCAGGCTGAGTATGAGACCCGCTACCACTAGCCTCTCCATCATGCGGCATCTCTGTGCCATATCGGGGCCATGTCGGTGCCGACATGATCTCCTCGAACTCGTGGAGACTGCACGAGAGGGAATCGTACTCAGAAGTATCGGTCTCCGCAGGTGGTGGCTGTGGTGGCATCTCTGCTGGACCCTGCAATCATACACATAAATTATTAAATTTGATCTGAATGAAGAAATTTATTAAAACCTGACAGATACTGAAGTATGACATACATAAGGCTGCACCGGACGTCCATGCTCGTCGTACCATGCCGTCCATCCAATGTCGGACAATACCCAACGATGGTAGTCCCACTCTGGATGTGAATCGGGGGAAGATGGCATATCATCCATCAGAACCGGGCTCGGATCGGGCTCCTGCGGATCTATCTCACGCCAGTTGATGTTCTCTCTGGCGTCTCGCAGCATACCGACGATCTTTCCACCGTGCCCGGCATCCTCAACCACATTCGCATTCTTCTTGAGGGTGCGGTACCCAAGCCGTCTCCAGTTCTTCTTTCCCAGCATGCGGATCCCATGCCCGCACTCCTTGATCGCGGCCAAAAGCTGAAAAAAATTTAGCATGTCAAATCAAACCTTGATGTATTACTAAGTTAGATCAAACCTTGTGGTTTTAGGTGCTTTACCTGGCGAGCCCATCCACGACCGTTGGGATGGTAACCATCATCCGTTTTGATCTTGTCGCGGAGATGGGCACCGTAATCACCCTGCAGATAGACACTCGCCATGCAGACCTGCGTGTACCATACATCGTACCTCAACTGGGGATCCCCCTGGGTCTGCTGAAGCACATCTGGCTCGTGATAGAAGTCTGCATACTGAGGATCCAAGGCCGTCGTGTAGTATGCATCGTAATGGGTGCTCCAGTCCTTATCCAGTCGCGCTCGGTGGGTAACGCTGTAAAGAAGACGTTAGTTGCAATAAAAAACTATCAAGTAATATGATTTATTTAATAAATACAATAGACTACGACTTACCGGTGCAGGTCTCTGTGCGTGTAACTCGGCAAAGATGGGTCTATGGGAATCAACGCCGCTCGACCAAACTGGCGGAGCACCCGATCTGGATAGTGGTGCTCCACTATCTAGAAATGTATGAGTGGACCTCGATAGAACCACATCTCCCGCTCCTGCTCGTCAGTCACACTGCCCGGCAAGAGGAACTCCTCGTACAACTGATCGTACGGCGTCCACTCAACAAGAGGCTCAGGCAAACTCTGAAGCTCTGACCGGACTGGCCTGATCCCAACAGTAGCACCGCAAATGGAACTTCGACCTCCCATGTTCCCCAATGATATAGGAAGGCTCAGCTCCCAACAACTCCTCGACATAACCTGCGAAGGTGGTGCTGTCAGAGATGCCGCCGACGGGTGTGCCACGGATAGACAAACCCCAGAGAGCACTCACATCCTGGAGAGTCACAGTCATCTCTCCGAATGGCATGTGAAACGTGTGCGTCTCGGGACGCCATCGCTCCACCAGTCCAGCGATGAGAGATGCATTGATGATGCTCTTCTCTGTCCGCACGATGTCCACAACTTGGTAGAGACCCAGGTTGATGAGGTACGGCTCCATCACCTCGTAGTACCTCATGTGAATGCACCTCAACTTCACATCTAGAAGATCCGTGTCCTGCGTTGAAAAATGTAATCCGCATGGTGACAACATACTAAAATTTAAATCCAACAAAATTTAATGAAAATATAAGAAAAGGAACGTACCTCACGAGAAGCCAGTGAGACTCGGTGCTCGCTGTGGGGAATCCACAGGAGAGGACTGATGTGCTCCGTGCTGCTGGTACTGATCGGCTCGTCCACTACTGGACGCTGGGTAGGCCGTGCTCTAGGCATCCTGATATCTAAAATAACCTAAATTCGGTGAAATTACGCTTGATCAGCATAATTATGGTAAAAAAGGCCAAAATACCCTAAATATTAGTCATCTGTGCTAATTACACTAAATTATGCTTAATCAGCCTAATTATGGTAAAAAAGACCAAAATACCCTAAAAATTGGTCATCTGTGCTAATTACACTAAATTACGCTTAATCAGTCTAATTATGGTAAAAAAGACCAAAATACCCTAAAAATTGGTCAAACGTGCTAATTTCGGTAAAATTACGCTTAATCAGCATAATTATGGTAAAAAATGCCAAAATACCCTAAAAATTGGTCAAACGTGCTAATTTCGGTAAAATTACGCTTAATAAGCATAACTATGGTAAAAAAGGCCAAAATACTCTAAATATTGGTCATCTGTGCTAATTACACTAAATTGCGCTTAATTAGCCTAATTATGGTAAAAAAGACCAAAATACCCTAAATATTGGTCAAAAGTGCTAATTTCGGTAAAATTACGCTTAATCAGCATAATTATGGTAAAAAAGGCCAAAATACCCTAAATATTGGTCAATTATGCTAATTAAACTAAATATTGGTTAACTTAGCTAATTACACTAAATTACAACAACATAATCTAAATTATAACACCTAATAAACCCTAAAATAAATAAATTAAAAATTAAATTAGATAAAAAAAAAATTTACCTTAAAGAAGAGAGAGTTCGGTTGAAGATGGGAGAATTGTGAGAGGAGAGAGAAAAAGGGGTATATAAAGGGTGAAAAGCGGGTAAAAAAAAAAAAAAAAAAAGGTACATAGCCGGTCATAAAATGGCCGGCTTAGGGAGGGTACATAGCCGGCCAGAAAATGGCCGGCTTGGGTATATATCGATAATTGGTCCGATTCTGGGTATAATTAATAATTTGTATTAAACTTTGGATATTAATAAAAATGTCGGCTCATGATGCTTAAAGCTGGTGGGTTACTGATTAAGCTTAATTGGATAATTTTCTTCTGTGACACAATCCATGTGTGTGACTATGAAATTATTTTGATTGTTATTATTATCATCATATTTTTTTATTTTAATAATGTATTTATCTTTAATATTTGAAAAACAGAAATACTAACTAATAAAATCATAATATAACGCTATGTCTACTAGCAAAATTAGTGAAAGAAATAAAAAATGCGTGAATGTTTATTACGACATAAATAGAAATATGTGTCTGACACAGTTGTTTAAGACAAATGTTTTTGTATGAAAATCATAAATTTTTAATTTAACATCATCTTTAATTTATATATAGAAAAAGCCCTTGACGATGTAAACAATATTATAACATATTCAACATAATTCTTTACAAAATGTAACAAACTCTTAAACAAAATATGTAAAAATGTCAAAAATTCTCGAATTGTGCTTAATTAATGTGCTTAGCGGTTGGCGCTGATTTAGTTTTAACAACAGTAGAAACAAACAGGATCAGCTACAAGAGGACTGCCACAGAAGAATCTAATTAGCCCATAATTTTGTTTTCAAGACGATTTTATCTATAGATGCATTCCTTCCTCCAAGAGACATGTTAGGAGAAAGCCCTTTCTTTGAGGCTTCCAAAAGCATAGTTTGTTAGTTTAAATCGCATGTTTAAAGCAAATGATTATATGCTACAAATGATTGGGATACCAACAACTTGAATAAATTGTTGACAATATGCTTGATTTAGGTGATTAGCTTTGCTAAATCAAAATATTCTAATTAATTTACTAGCTGTTTCCTAACAATATCACATGAATAATTTGTGTTTAGAGTTCTGTTGTTGACCAAATGAATCATATAGGTTCCAAAGCTTAATCATAGGAGCAAACCAAACCGTGTAAAGAATTAATTAGCAAAAAAAGGTGGTCACGAGGTTGAACATTTTATTTTTATTTTTATTGATTTTTGGTCAAAAAATATCTATAACCCAAGTGTGAAGTGTAACCTCACTAAAAATATTTTTTATTATAGAAGTCTCAAGTTCAATTAATATAATTAGCTCCGACATTCAATTAAGCTCTCTTAATGAACAAGATCAAATACTGTAATAGATCTGAAAATTAAAAGAAAAAAAAAGGTAAAAGGAACTCTTCGGAATTATAATAGTTAAAATCTATCCTTCTGATAACTGAATTACCTTTTGAAAATTTACAAAAAAAAAAAAAAAAACAAGGTAGAAACTTAATTACTCCACTATTATTCAACTAGAAGACTAAACTCTAGCGTTTGAATTCAATTCTAATATAATATAAATACAATTTATTAAAATTTTACAAAATTCACATACAATTTCATATCCAATAAGAAATTAAGGATTTAAATACAAATCTGTATATATTATTGTAGTGAATTTCGGGTCAAATTCGGATCATATTAGATGTTATAGTTAAAAGTAAAATGTACGTATAACACTAGTAAAGGTAATTATTTTATATTATTAATGTACATGAAATAAATAATGACTTTAATTAAACTACTTTATATTAATGATGAATTTGGCTTAACTTCAAACAATGAATTCAAATTATTAAAACCAAATGGATTTTTTTTAAGCGCCAACTTAATCCGTAAGATGGATTATGTTTTAAGATCCATTTGTAGATTCGATAAACTATCAGATATATATTTTTTCAAATTAATATGCAAATTTATTCAATATATTCGAATTATATTATTGGATTTTATATATTTATCGATAGCTTTAATAAACACTCAAGTCCTCAAGTCGATTTTTAAAGCATTCTAAACACTCGAGACTTTAATGCAGAGAACTTGAGTTAAGAGAGCTAAACACTCAACTGCTCAAGTCCTCTGAACTCGATTATTCTCTCTGCCAATTAGAATGCTCTCAGCCTCCGACAATAAATCAATCATTTAAAAAATTATCACGACCTAAGGTAATTCGGTCTTCCACGTGGCAAACCACCAACAAACAGTTCATCCCGCACGAGTGACGAGTGACGAGTGTTCGCCATATCGCGCCTTCATTCTCCCGCTATAAAAACAGATACCTTTCCTCCTGTTCTTCACCACAAACAGATACCTCTCCAAAGAGAAAGACACGAGAAACCACAATCTGCCCAGACACAGACATAGCATCAAATCCTTTACAAAAATGGCATCAAACGCAGCATACTACGACACAGCCATGGATTCTCCTAAGCTTTGTCAAGATATCTTCTCCATTTTAGAGTCGCAATTCCTCTCCGGTGCCTTAAAACCCTCATTTCCGGCAGTCTACACAGCTGGTAAGGTCCGGATCCTCTCCATCGACCACAGTGAAGGGGACCTCGCCGCGGCCTCCCTCATCCACCTCGAATCTGCCCTCCGCCGCCTTTCCGGCGACCCCTCGGCCTCCCTCTCCCATTTCTTCGACCTTGCTGTTGGATCCGGGTCCGGTGCTCTCCTTGCCTCCCTTCTATTCGCTAACAATCTCTCTGCTAAGAAGGCTTCTCTGCTTCTGTCTGAAATCCAATCAGACAAATCCAAAACCCGAACCCGTGTTGGGAGGTTATTTAAAAAGGAGAGCAAAGTATTCAACAAAGTATTTGGAGAGGCAACTCTCAAGGATGCATCTAAGCCTCTGCTTATAACATGTTATGATTTGAATACCGGTGCTCCGTTTGTTTTCTCCCGGGCGGATGCTGTTGAGGCAGACGGGTTTGATTTTAAGATCCGAGATGTGTGTGAGGCTGCCACATGTAAAAGGAAGGTGAAAAAAGAGGTGAGGTCTGTGGATGGAGAGACGAGAGTACGGGTTCTGGATGCGGGTGCAAGCTCAAACCCAACTGCAGTGGGGATCACTCATGTGATGCACAACAAGCAGGAGTTCCCCTTTGTTAACGGGTTGGAGGATGTATTTGTTTTGTCAATTGGTGGCAATGGAGCCCGTGTTAGTGATGCTGTCAGTGTTGCCAGAGCTAGTCAGGCAGATATGGTAAGTGAAAATATCTAATTGCTGATGAATGTAACTATTTGACATTAATCGGGTGCATCATAAAATAAGAGAAAATAAACTAAACATTGTTATGGATTTTGAGGGTATTTGTGGAATTTTGAGGTTTTGACTTATTTTGATTGACAATGTAGGTGGATCAGGCAGTTGCAATGGCATTTGGAGAGAGGAAGAAGAGCAATTACATCAGAATACAGGTACTATATTTTAATTCAATTGAAAATATGCTGATTTCTCACAAAAGAACTGAACATTATGGTTTTCTGAACCTCGTAAATAAGCTGGTATAATGTTATTTGTTAAATCTTTGTACTAGCAATTCAAAGAAACAATCTGGCCATCACGCGTAGTTTCAAACACTAGCATTGTTTCAAACTCTAACATTTCTGACAATATTTTCAACAGGGAAATGGAATTAATGTTGGATCACCATCAGAGGACATATTATCCGAAGCAAGCGTGGAGTCGGTGTTGTTTCAAGGAAAGAAGATGATGAAAGAAACGTACGCAGAGCGACTCGAATGGGCAGCCGGGCGGCTGCTCAAAGAGCAACAAAGAAGACAGCAGAGCAAGATACCCACCGTTTTCATTAAACCAGCGGTAACGCCCCCCCGAACGTCGTCATCATCAGCGATGACATTGACCACGCTGACGGGGTCTTCCGAATCCCCAAGATTTTAATGTAAAAAATGCCCTGTACATCTTTTGATTCTTTGGTTTTTTTTCTGGGACTTTTCTTAGCCCTTCTCGTCGAGAAAGGCCGTCCCGTGGAAAGACGGAGGGAGAGAAGAGCAGTAGTAGAGAATTAGTTAGATATCATGTGAAGTTCCTTTGAAACTGTCATGGATGAAAATTGAGGATTTTACTTTTTTAAAGAACTAAGCTGCCGGTTTAATTGAAGCAAATGAATATAGATCTGTTCGATTTCATGTCCAGTTATGTTGATCAAGAAATTGGCAAAACAAAAAATGTTATAACCGTGTACACTTTCAGAGGTTTATAACCGTGTACACTCTACCACAGCTGTACAAAAAAATCATCGGCATGCAAGCTTCACTGCTATTCTACAAAAATTGTAAAGACTATGTTAGATAGTGTGATAACGTGATAAAAATTCGCCTTGACAGCATCTGCAGGTTTCTCAAAAAGATAACGTGATAAAAATTATCTTCTCATCTCTCTAGTTTATCCTTCAATTTTATGGAGCGGGATATTCGATGGGTAGCGTCCGCATCTGCTGTAATTCTAAGGAGTATTTCAGAACCCTGTAATACCTTATCTCCACCCGTTGATTAGAATTGATAGTTGAGATTAAAATAAGAGATAGACTGCTTCTTTCTTTCTCCCTGCGCTGCCCCTCTCTTGCCCGTCTTTTAATTTTTTTTTTTTTCATAAAAGGGCCTAAGCCCGTTTTATTGAAACAGAAGTTAACTTACATTCTAATAGAGTGTCTGGGTATCCAGGTCAAACAACCACATAAGTCAAAACATAATAGCAACTATAAATCTGGCATAGTACTGAGCATAACAAGTAATACCACTGACAAAATAAGCCACGCATATTGGAGCTGAGGTAACTAATAGAAGACCAAAATAAGCATCCTGCTAGCTAACTACTATGTAGTTATCTTCCTTCATGAGGCTTGAGCAATATCCCCAGCATGCTCTGCAATATGCAGTTGTTCATCAACATCGTCAAGATGCCAGCTAGCTAAAGGGATCTCATCCAGAACTGGTGGCAGCCAAAGTGCAAGGCAATTCTGCACCTGAGCTCTCATCGAACCTGCTCAATATTGAACAAGGGAGATAGTCAACAATATGATTTGTTTAGGGGATTTAGGCTCACCTATGTTAAAACATAAGTTATTCCTATGCTTCCAAAGAGTCCAGCATAGTGCACTACAAACTACGAGCAAGGCAGTCCTGTGTACAGTAGGTATGATATCAGAAAAAGAAGTCCATGTTATACTAACATCTTGACAAGAACCAATCCAAAACCAGATTTGTTTAGTAAATCTACAATGAACAAACATATGATTGACAGTTTCTATGGAGTGACAGAATTGACATGTTGGATTACCAGTCCAACCCTTTTTACTCAGGTTTTTTTTTTTTTGATAATATCCTATTTTTGGCAGTCAACCACATAAATACCCTAATTTTCAGAGGGACGGGGATGGTCTACCACAACATGGCATTTTGTGGTTTAATTCTCCTGAAATTGATCAATTTATAAAGGAACTTGACTGTAAATTTATCAGAATTTTCCCACCTCCAACTCAGTTTATCTTCTGGGTGGGTATATGAAATGTGACTTATAAGATCAAGTAATTATATCCATTCTAGATATAAAACTCCATGGAGAGTTCGTCTAAATTTAAGGCATGCCCTTGAGAATTGATCACTGTTTGAAAAGATATATCAGGGGTGCTACATATATCATATAAAAATGAAAATCTAGAGGCCATAGCACATTTCATGACTCAAATCTTTTATCTACTCTCCCAAAACTGCAGTGACACCAAGGCTAATTCCGATTTAGACATAAAAATATATTTTCATGACTCAAATCTTTAGTAACCAAAATCTAAACACATCGAATAGCATGTAAATTGCATATCAGAGTAAGAATCAAAATAAAAAAAATTAACAAAAAAGAAAAGAAAATCAAGCTAAATTGGAGTTTTAATAAGAATCAACAAGACTCAATCATGGTTTAGGCATAACAAAATATTTTGGCAACTCAAACCTTTACTAACCATAATCTAACCATATCAAATAGCATGTAAATTGTATAATCTAAGCAAGAATCAAAATAAAAAAATTCTATCAAAAAAGAAAGAAAATCAAGCTAATTGGAGTTTCAACTACATCACATCATTTCATTTTGAAGTGTTGCATCTAAAGCAAATTAAACTCAAATTTTACAAGGTGTTTTGGAAATTTTGCAAGCCAGTCCCTATGTTTAATCTTCCTCGCAAACCGCTATTTAGCTTAATTTGTTTAGTTCACAAGGTTCCACTATATTGAGATATCTTCTTGGAACAAGCTTTAGGATATTTGTTTGAGTATTTCCTTGAGATTCAAGCTTGGTTTAAGTCAGAGCGCATGTTGTATTGTGATTTGGGAAAGGTTTTAGATAGTTTGTAGTTTAGCATTTTGAATTTTATTCAATCAGCAAAGTGGCTACTTGGTTTAGTCTATTTAACAATGATGAGTTTATTCAGATCACTGGTTCTTCTGATTTCTCTACACAAGCTGATATTTTAAATCCAAATCATTGTAGTGCATGGTTTCATGAGTGTCCATGTCAAATTTCATGCTCAGATACTATGAGAAGCTATCTATTCTAAGCCATAGTACAGTGCATTGTTTTGTGCTATCAGTTTCAACTTGTTGTTGTGATTTTCCATTCCCTTAATTTTAAGTGTGAGGTGGTGGTCTAAATTCACAGAGACATTCTAAAGCTAGTTAATATCTCCCTTAATTTTGTGACTTTTATTTTGCTAGTTTCCATCTGATTTTGTACCAATACCCTTGCTGTTTCAGCAATTTCAGAATCTGCAGGGTGCTACATTGTGATTTGAATTTCTCCTTATCGGCTTATTATTTCAAGCTGAAATTTGTCCAGGTTGTTCCTTGTTGTTTGTTCTCTAGGCCATAAAATTTTGAGAATTTAAGACATAACATACAAGACTCTATCAATATTTCAAAACAGCAACATAGTGCAGTTTTCTGGTAAATGAAGCAGCAGTTTTTTGTTTTTCTGTTTGAATAACAATTTCCAACAATTTGTTACACTAAATTTTGTGTTCTTTATATGAAAATGTTCATTAGGTCATGATATATATGCCTGTGCAATAATTTTATCAAACTCAATTCAGAGCTATGTCAAATGTATATTTTTGTGCAAGGGTATTTGCTGGTGATTTGCAGTTTTGCCCCTTTCTAATATGTTATCTTGTCATTTTCATGATTGGCTACATGGAATTTGATGTTCTTTATGTGGAAATGTATGTCAGGTTGTGTTCTACAAGCTCAATTTATTTCAAGCTCATTGGGGGTTTAGAACCAGTATTGGTAAAGGGTTTTCTATAGGGATGTTTGCTGACAAGCTAAGGGAACCCTACACCAAATTTCGATTTCTTTACATAGAAATGTTCATCATGAGCTAATCGATATGCATGATTTATTTGGTGATCTTTAAGATTTTCTTTATCCGTCGGGTGTGGGGTTCTGTACCATGCATCCATGAAGAACCAGAAAAAGAAACTGAAAGGCTGAGATTCAAAATTCCATAACAAATGGCAGAAAAATCCAAATAAATCGAAACTTGGGTCTAAACTGTATGGAATGAAGTCCTCTATCTGCCTGTCATATTTATCTTGACAGAACCAGAGTCTATGTCCTCTGATTTGCCAGCTTTCAGCCGAAGAGCATTTTTGGACATTTTCATGACAGTAGAGGCTTCAAGGAGGGCATTTTATGCAGCAAGACCCTTAATCTTTGTTTATTCATCATTTTTATATTATGCAAGCTATTCTTTATATACAAAATGATGTTATTTTGTTGAACTTCTTGGCATGTTAACACAACTTGGCTGCCCTTGGCATGCCTCTGCCCTGAGTTGTGTGCTCTGCATCCCCAATGAGACTACATCCTTCATGTAACATTCAGCTCATTTTTCTTTTACCTCAAAAATAAAATTTAACTAGCTCTCTTTGCTAGATTTTCTTTTATTGCCTATTTTTCTTGCTCCATTGTGGTCTCCATCACTGCCATTTATCTCACCAACTACACATTCTTCATTTTTCTCATGACCGATCTCGTCTTCATTGTCAAGTTCAATCTCTTCGATAATATTACCGGTCCTCTCTTCGTTGGCCACCTGCCTCATGACTACCTTTTCATTGCTTCCACTTACTCCACAAACTTTACAAAGTAAGGACTTAAAAACATATTCAAATTCATCCACATCACTGTACTCGTACATACAAGCTATTTGCCTTAAGAATTTCTTTCCCACTAACAGCCATGTCAGCCTCATCCTTCTTCCCTTTCTTCTTACCTATCAAGTTCTTAAGGGCATTTTGACTTATATGCCAAGTGCACAATCCATGGTATGTGCTTGGCATTACCTCTTTTAGTGTTGTAGCCATTGCTCGGTCTTGATCGATGAAGATGGTTTTTGGGTGTTTGTTGCTATGGTTGCTAAGAATGTTTCAAATAACTATTTAAATGATTCAATCGATTCGTCATATAAAAGTGTGGCTCCAAATATTATAATCTCTCTAAAGTAATTGAATCCAACAAAAACACCTAGAGGCCTATACTGTTTATTTGTGCCATAGGTCGTGTCAAATGTAATCACATCACCAAATTGGGCATAATCAATAAGCATCCTGGCATCAGCCCAAATCACATTCATGATCTGCCGATTTTTAGCTAATTGTTTGGTATGCTTAAAGGAATAATTTTTCAAAGATTGGTTGTAATAATACCTTAGCATGCTTGCCGCTTCACCGTAAGCTAAATTTCTACTCTTTATCCCGTAAATGATTAGCATAATCTCTTTTACTAAAGGAAAGGTTTTGTGAACCACCAGCTTCTCGACCCATTAACTTGTATCCTTCTCTTGGTGGAATACCCGAGTCATCGGCTAAATCAATGCTTGCAACATAGGTTTCAGGAATTTCCCTTTGTGAATGCATTAGACTGATTGCTTCGGGCTGTTGTAAAGCATGGTTATGATCACCACAAAAGTCGTACACTCGATACTTTCGTGTTTCAATAATCAGCTTAAGGTAAAGACGCACAGGGCAACCAGTTCGGGTTTTTTCTCGAGGTCGTTTCACTTCGCGTTTTCTCTTGTTGATTTCACAATAACCTGAAGCCGCACAAACGCAGCCTCTAGATGTGATCCGACCTTTTGTTTTCTCATTTTTAAAAGTCTTCCGAACATCAAAACTCATTTTTCCTCCATAGCATTTCTAGAATTTCCACGCATCTTCTAACGTTTCGAAATCCATACGCACATGAGGAGAAGAATCAGTTTGACCACTCGATTCGATTTCATCTAGAAATTCCATCTCACAAAAAAATCACTTTTGAATGATTAAGAGGATTACTAGGTGGCATGGCCAGAGGAGATTTTGGAAGTGAAGAGAGAAACAAGAGAAAGGGAAAGAAAAATGGTGGGAAATCTAAATTATCTCTGTAACTCCCGCTAAAACACGTTGTTATTCACTAATTTTTCACATAGCGTATAAAATGCAGAAAAGACAAGCAAGAGAGGGGCAGCGCAGGGAGAAAGAAAGGAGCAGTCTATCTCTTATTTTAATTTAAACCATCAATTCTAATCAACAGTGGAGATAAGGTATTACAGGTCCTGAAATCCTCCTTAGAATTACAGTAGATGCGGACGCTCAATGCATATTATATCAAATTCAGTCTGCTGTTCGATCAGCGTTGAGATTTGTACAAAAAATAAAAATGTCAACCATTCCGTGAATGGTAGAAAGGTTTTTCAAGAAACACTAAAAAGGATTAATAATTTAAGATCAATACCTAATTGTATTGATGCGTGCCATACTGCCATCCGAACGACCGAACCACATCAGGTTATCAGTACACCATGGCTCCTGCATTTTGGGCCAGACTAGATATAGGCCAGGGAGTTGGATCAGAAGGCCTGATGATGCCCATCGTATTCAATGCTCAAGTAAATAAATTTACATATATTGTTGTTAGTTTAAATTGAATCTGATAATTGGTTATTTGAACAACTGAGAGGCTGATATATCAAACTTTAGATCTGATAGATATTATTGCCTCCACTGACAAAGAGAGACCATTTTTCAGTTTTGCTTGTGGTTTTTAAGATAAGGGTTGTTTTTATTTTCTCTTTGGAATAATAAAAGGTTCAGGAAATTTCGTCCATCTTGTCCAGCCTGAAATTAACTGGTATATACTAAAAAGAAAAATGTCGACGCCTTCACACCTATGTGTATTAACACGGCAAATGAGTTCAATGTCCAATGATTTCAACAGATACTTCAGCTGCTCAATTTTTATATTAAATATTTGATTAATAGATTTATTTCTTTGACATCCTTTAATTTGAATAAATTCTGACCGATCGATCAGAATGTTGAAATTATTCTCGTTTAACGGAGCTCAGACTCAGACCCCTCTTCTCCCAGTGGATCAGTTGATAAAACAAATTATGAATGGGAAAATATGGTGTCCCTGTCTGTCCTAACAGTAGAGAAGGAAATTTATCACGCTGTAATCAGTCACGTTATGGAACGTCACGGAACGTCACGTGAGTTGATTACGTGACGTGACTCGCGTGTTGTGTGACGTGACCGCATTTGAGCAAAAATTACACGTCACGTCATGTCACACGAACCAATCATATCACGTCACATCACGGTATGAAACATAGAGTATCCAGCTTTTTCTAATTAATTTTTAATTTTGTTTTTGGTACGTAAGAGTATCCATGTTTCTCTTATGATATGGGTTCAGTGATACACTGATACCGGTACTCATGTAGTAGTGGTTTTTATTTTCTCTAGTTTAGTCTAATGAATATTTGTAATTTGAATTATTAAAGTAATGTCAAATATCCAATAGTTTTTCCTTAAAAAAAAATTGCAACATTATTTACTTATTTTATAATTTTTATAATTTTCATATTTTTTGATATCGTTTTCTGAATTTCAACAATTTAAATTAAAATATAAAAAAATATTTTACGTGATTAATTTACGTCACGTCATATTCACGTCACGTGACCGTCTATTACTATTTTGATCACGTCACGTCACATTACGTGAAAAAAAAAAATTAATCACGCCACGTTACGTGACCAAACATATTTCCTTCTCTGCCTAACAGACATTGACTTAATTGAGGCTTTAAGCAAAGACTCCATGCCAGCCACAATCAGCCCAGTCATGTCCAACGACTGTTCTTTCTGCAGAATTCAGATCCTCTCCAGTACCGTAGTAGAAAATCTTTTAGTGATCAAGTTTTTTTTTTTTTTTTTTTGAGTTGAAGTGATCAAGTACTCACCCAGTCACACACACACAATGTCAGAGGAGGCGACGCAGCAGGCGCCGACGAGAGAGTGGTCGGAGTTGCCAGATCTCCCACTGGCTTCCATCGCACGGCTCCTCCTCCCGACGCTCCTCGACCTCTTCTCCTTCGCCTCCGTCTGCCGCTCCTGGCGCTCTCTCCTCCGATCTCTCTCCCCCTCCCTCCTCCCTTCCCTCCCTCCTCTCCTTCTCAACCCCTCCTTTCGCCTCCTCACCCCTTCTATCCCTGCTCTCCCCTTCTCCTCTTCCCCTCTCCTTCTCCCCTCTTCCTCCAACTCCTACCGCTGCCTCTCCTTCTCCCACGGCCACCTCCTCCTCCTTCCTTCCTCCCCTCCTCTACACCCATTACTTGATAATGTTATCACTGGCTCCCGCATCATCCTCCCCCCTCTCCCCTCTGACCACCACCGCATCTCTTACTACTATGCAACCCTCACTGCCCCTCCCTCTTCCCCTTCTTCCCTCTTTTTACTCTTCTTCTCCAAATTTGCATTCCTCTCCTGCCACGTGTCATCTCCCGACGCGACCTGGACTCGCCACCGCTTCTCCCCTGACATCTCGTTCATCACCCACGTTGTTCCTTTCAGAAACCGCCTCTTTGGCCTCAATGACCGCGCCAGGCTCTTGGAACTCCATCTCTCTGATCAAACACATGCTGTGCGCTTCGCCAAAGTGCTCAGGCTCCCTCATGCCCCTCATGATATCGACAGGTGGCACTTCGGGCCGCAGCTAGTGTGCACCTCCGACCAGCTATTGCTTGTGCTCTTCCTTTTCAGCAAGGGGACAAACGCCTCATTCCGGTTGTCTTTACGGACATATGTCGCAAAAATTGAGGTATATAGTCTGGATTGGAGAAGAATGGAATGGGTGAAGGTGAATAGATTGCAGGACTCTGCAATTTTTATAGATTGTGCTGGGAAGGTGCCTGTCTTGTGTGAGAAACCAGAGAGATGGGGCGGAGAGAGCAATAGTGTGTATGTGACTGGTCCTGGGTTTGATAGATGGATAAGGTTTTCATTGGATGAAAAGGCAGTTGTGCGCATGCTTTTGCCCTTCTCCGGCATACCTGCCCGATGGCCGTCGCCTATCTGGATCCACCCGAGCCTCTTCTATTGATTTAGTTGTTCTAGTAAAGGTATTTGACAATGCAAAGTTCAGAGGTTCTCTTGATATCTGGATTTTTAATGTTTAGTTTGCTGAATGTTACCAGACTTTTGTTAATTATACCATTGAAATTGTGCTGGTCAATTATTGGAAATTATCTCGGAGGTTCTATATAATGTTCCCTATTGGTAGTTGATTCTGTTTGTAAATAACCGTACCTGGTCAAACTGGTTTAGTATGAGTCGTCTACAGTACTACTGTACTAGATAAAGTAAAACAACACCAGAGCTCAATTGAATACTGACATGAGTCCCCTAGAGGACTTGTATGAGTCTGGCATGTATCAGTCCTATATCCTATGGGTAAGTTGTAACATTTTCTGCATACTATTTGGAGGCAAAGCCGCAACAGTTTCACACAATTTCTTGATCTAGTTTCAAATTGTAATTTATAATGTTCATACAAGCACTTACTATACATCTCTCGAGTTTGAACAGGATGAACTTTTAGTACCAGAGTGAAACTCTATGTTGCACTGATCTCAAACTAACTGAATTAGAAGTTCAAATATTATCAAATAGACAAATACCAATTCGCTTTTAGGTTTACTACCTAAATCCGAATTTCACGTTCAATTCCTTTCGTAGTGAAATGAGTCACAACGAACTCCTAATGTCAATTTTTTTTTTTAACCAATCCTAATATCAAACTTGCAAATGAAGTAATACCATATGATCTATCACAGCCTTACAGGTAATGGGAACAAAATTGCCAAAGGAAGTTTGTCTCTGTACTACTACTGCAGGATGCTGATTGCTGAAGCTTTAAAGAGTTTTTTTTTTTTTTTTTTTTTTTTAATAAAAGTGGACTAAAGCCCACTGATTTCGCTTTAATGAGTTAATAATGTGGTTTGTAATGAGAAGTCTAGATATGGGTTTCATTGGTAGTGTATTTTAAGAAAACTATATAAAAGAATAGCTTATGCAGTGTGAAGAAACTATACATAAAACTATACAGTGTAGATTGTAGAAGTATTAGATTATAGTGCTAAATGAGATAATTAGATAATTAAATATTGGTATTTTTGAAAGAGAGAGAAGCGCTGCAAACATCTTTTTTTTTTTTTGGTACAGTTTTTTAAACAAGTTGGTTGCTAGTGTTCTTTACAAAATAATATTTACAATTATCAAATGATGTGAAACTGTTTGTATGGGGCTAGTGCAGTTATTATTTCCTTTCTCTTTCAATGAAACTGAGAAGGCCCTAGTTTTTGTGTAGGTTTGATTTGTAAATGGCACGAGGCTAGTGTTGTGACCTGCAACACCCATTGTTGGGCTGTGCAAGAAAGGTGAGACAGAGAAGGCATTGAGTTTTTTTTTATGACATGATTTTATGATTCTAACTGAGAAGAGATTACATTTTGTACACGCCGTGATATCCTGATGGCATGAGTATAACGTTGTGGTCTACAGCACTAATATAGGTGGAATGCACGAAAAAAAAAGGTGAAATTGACGAGGCATTCAATTTTGTTGGAAATTTGATTTCCAAAGGGCCATTCAATTTGAATTGGAGGATGGAAATCAAGGGTAGAGACGCTCTTGTATTCTGTGTCCTTCTTGTGGTTAATTACTGTAATTGGAGAATTTAAAAAATGTTTACAATATTTTGCATGGGGTGTTCTATATTATCAAAACTTGTAGGTAGGCTTGTAGAATTGGAATAATGGAGAGTATGGTTAAGTAGGCGCTGTGTGAGAAATATGAAACTGGTGAAAGAAACATACGCAGAGTGGCTCGACGCTCAACTGTGCAGCCGGGATGCTGCTAAAAGAGCAACAAGGCAACAAAGAAACAACAGAGCAAGATACCCACCGTTTCAATTAAACCAGCGGATTGAATTTGGTCCAATGTCCGGTTTGAGGTTTTTTGATTCGTGTGAAAACTTAAAACTTAAAAATACTCCGTGAATCTGAACCAGACATGCGAATCTCGACACAAATCTAACGATTCATAGCGGATATCAAACCGAGTTTAATCCAATACCCATCTAACTCTTTGCTCCCCTATTATAAATGGTAGAAAGGTTTTTCTAAGAAACGCTAGAAAGGATTAACAAATTTAACACTCATACCTGATTCAGAGGTGCTGCTTTTACCCAATTACTTGGATCTGATTCAGAACCGAACTGGACCCGAACCGGAATCGACCCAGATGGTTTAAAAATTATAACTGGTTAAATTATGGGTACGGTTACAAAATTAATAATTTAATATCCGACCTGGATCCGAACCGGAACCAATACTACAATGGATAGGATATGAGTTTGATTAAATTATCCAACCCATAGTCGAACCCTACCCGATACCCGTATAAATACCCGATAAAATGATAATATCATTTATTTATATTTAATATAAAAAATATTAATAACTGCGAAAAAACAATCATTTGTAGTATTTTTTTAGTTTCTTGAATGAAATTTCTTGCATTTTTCCGCACAAATTATTGAAATCAAATATCACGTTCACCTTTTGCCTATAAATTTTGAAGCTAATTATTTCCTTTCTTGATCTCTTTGTCTACCATATATTTGTCTTTCTGCACATATTATTGAAATTTATTGCTCTCTTTGTTGATTGAAATAAATTGATATTAATATTCTATTCATGAATTTTTGGAACCACCATCCCCAATATTTTACTTTTTAAAATTATCTCACCTTCAATATTTTGGAGCAGATTTTAATGTATATTATAATGATATATTATGTGAGATGTTTAAGAAATTATAATTATATTTAAACGTAAAGGGTTTTTCAAATGCTTATGAGTTGCAACATGTACCCGCTCCGGATCTGGATCTGGTAATCCACAAACAAGGTATGGGTATCTATCTATCCGGGACCAAAAGAATGGACCCAAAATATCTACGGGTAGATAGGTATTCGGATCCGGACCCAATCCGATTTGAAACTAATAAGTAAATGGATTGAAATTTGGACCTGGACACTTTCAAAATACGAGTCCAAATATAATAGTAGCTGGACCCTACCCGACCTGACCCGATAACACCTCTGTCCTCAATCCTGATTGTATTGATGCGTGCCATCCGAAGTTCCGAACCACATCAGTACACCATGGTCCATGGCTCCTGCATTTTGGGCCAGACTAGATATGGGCTGGGGAGTTGGATCATTGGGCCTACGATGCCCATAAAAAAGTTTACTATTCGGTTATCGTATTTAATGCTCAAGTAATATATTTACATAAATTGAAGTTGTTAGTTTAAATTGAGTCTGATAATTGGTTAATTTAACGACTGAGAGGCTGATAAATCAAACTTTAGATATGAATCATGATAGATATTATTGCCCCTCTGACTCAGAGAAACCATTTCCCAGTTTTGCTAGTGGGTTTTTAAATAAGGATATTTTTTTCTTGTGAAGTTTATATAAAATTACTAATTATCAATCATTCCAACGCAAGTATGCAAATGTAATGTATTCTTAATTTCGTCACTGATTCGTGCACCAATATGACGATGCACATGCATGAATCATGTATAATATATATTGGAAGTGATAATAGAAATGACACTGATTATTGGTGGATGAACCAGGAACTAAATAACAAAAACCTCTACTTTGTGTTTTGAGGCCTGAGGGGATAAGTTCGGAAGTTGCGATCTTTCAAAGAGTAGACAAGAAATTTTGCCTCCATTGTGCAAATTGCAAAATCCAGACAATTTTGGTGGGTTCTATGTATGCAAGACAAGCAATCAACTAGGCCGGTGACCTTTTTGTCCTCCAATAAATAAATTAATGAAAAGTGTCCAAGTATAAAACATGCATAATTCAAGAGGGAGGCTATGTATTAGAGTAGAAAAAGTGACACGTTGGAGCTGGTTCCGTTACAGAACAACACGATTATAGTATGGAATAGCACGATACATGTGTTGCTTATGTGCTGTGATTATTTGCTTGTCGTGACTAACTAATTAAATCTGATTTGTTATTTTATAAACGTGTGTTGTGATTATTTCCGTGTCGTGATCCATTAGAAGTCAAAGTATTGTTTTAGTATCCAATTAGCTAATGAGTTTAAATCCGATTCACTATTTTTTGTCTCCGACGAAAATTCTAAATTCGTCCCAGATTATTTTAATGTGTCTTCCCTCAAAAAAAATAATTGAGACAAGAACTTGAAGAACCGGGCGTGGAAATCCATTAATGGTTTTGTTAGAAAAATAATATATTTTTCTAATAGAACGAAAATATCTCATTACTCTAAGTGCTGATATATCTTTCCACATGCAAGATTTAGGGTATGTTTGATTGGATTAAGAATAGGTTATTTTTAGAGTTAGGTTATTTAGAATAATATATTCAGCGTTTGATTGAGTTAGAATAGCTAGAATAGTGAATCTAAATTTTTTGTCTTATTAGAATAGATTATTTCTAAGAGTTTTTAGATTTGACTATTTTAATAAGACAACAATAATTATTCTTAATTTAATTATTCTAATTATTTATTTTACAACCAAACGTACTCTTAAAGATCTAAATTTAGTACAATGCGGCTTGGTACCGCCTCATGTCTCGGCAGCCTGACGAGTGGCGGAGTTTAGGAGGCACAGGCACTTGCCACCTTTTAGCAATGAAACATGTACAAAACCATGCTTATATTTACTTTGATTTATGAAAAATAAATGGCAAAACTATATCTATAATTCAAAATAATTATAAGTTTCTATTGCACTCTAAATTTTTGTCTCGCTTTATGATACTTGTTAGCTCCGTCTCTGATCCGACGCTTCTAAAATAAGCTAAGAATTTATGTTATTCAAATATACAATGGGTCGAGACTTGAGAATTGAATTTGCATCTTTTTTAGAGAGACATAGTTCATGTCACTATTCTAAATTCACTCAGTTTTAAAAAAAAAAAAAACTTCAATAAAAATGTGTTCTTTGATCATCTCCAACGACCGCAATTATTAGATTAGGAGACATTAAGTATTCTATAAGTCGTCTTAAAACTATTTTTAGTTTTTTTAGTTACTTAATTTTTCCGAACATCAGTTTTTCAGTGAAAATTAAAATCACATTTCTTTTAGTTTTTTTTTTATCTGAAATCTTAATTCATGTTCGAATCTACAACTCTAACTCTGAATTAAACTTCCTTAATTTCTACCTACATATTAAAAAATCCCTCGGTGTTAATTAACGTTCCGGGTTTAATCCTTGCGGTCAAAATGTGGATAATAATTCGGGCAGTCTATGTGTAATAGCAAAAAAAATAAAGCTTAAAAGTAGGATAATATTTTCATTCGATCAAGTGGGCTCCAGTAGGCCCATCATATGCCTTTTCAACCTTTCAACGGACCCTCTCTCTTGCTTCAGAGGTAAGATGACTCAAAAACAGCCGATTTTTTTTATTAATATCCAACATTAAATAGAAAACAACACAAATGTCCACGTTTTTTTAGTATTTATAAAAATACCCAAACTGTCGAAATTCTCGAGAGTCCACTTTCTTTCAGAACTGTCAGGATTTCTAACGATCCAGAAAGACCGTTGAGATTCCTGGTGGCTTTTTTTTTTTTTTTGAAAATTGTGGTCTGATGCTTATTTCCTCTCGGTTTATATTAAATCTATCATTTCTTGATCATAACCTGATATGACACACAGTTAGTAATAGATTGTGTTTTTTCAATGTTTTAAGTTTTTTATTCAGAGAAAATTTGGACGGAGAAAACAAACTCAAAGGCAAGGGCCCGATTTTTAATATGTGCATTTAATTTGAAATCCGAATGTATCTGTCTAAAATAGCTCAAACTGAGAGGGGACTAACTTTGACCAAACTTTGAACGGCCATAACTAAGTTATGTAGGAAACTCCGTTTTGAGCGTTCGACCACTTTTTATAAAGCTTGAGAGGAGGATATATGAATTTTGAAGATAAATTAAAATTTATCTTACAAAATGTCCCGCACATTCAAAATTGCAAAAAAATATCGTTTAGGACCTCAAATCTGCAATTGAACATTGTGAAAAATAACGATAAGTTATAAAATTTATTTTAACAGAAAAATAAATGTTATATTTATAATAAATAAACAAAGTTGAAAATAAACATAACATTTTTTTGCAATAAGAAAGGAACTTGTACTTGATAGATAAAAAAAAATCATGGAACTTGTACTTATAAAAAGATTTGTTGCATAAACAATCTAAATTGTATTTGATCAATAGACAATTTTCTCGATACTCGTGAACTGAGAGGAAGTAAGCACCATAACTCAATTTAAAAAAAAGTCACCAAGAATCTCAGCGGTCCACTTTTTTTTTTTTGAACAACTAGGAATCCTGACGGTTTGGGCATTTTCAAAAATTTTCAAAAAATGTGGACATTTATGTTATTTTCTATTTAATGTTGGATATTAATAAAAAAACGGCAAAAACAGCCCTATGAAGAAAATAAGTTAAATAAATAAATAAACAAAAAAAAAATATTGTTGCATGTCCTTTTCATGTGTATTGAAAATTCTGTCTGAACTTTTTCTGTGATGGACCTTTAAGAATTTAGACTGTCTACTAGTCTAGTGTTCAGGAAACATATGCGTCAATGCTACCGGAAGAGTACTGAGCGAGTCAAAATTATTTTGATGTCTATTTAGATTATAAGGTATTTGTTTTGAGATTTGTGTCTGAATAAAACAGACTATGCGGTAAAGTTCGCATTTAATCTGAACCCCATAGGCGGTGTGTATATATTGACCAGACCCGTACGGTGGTGGGTCATTAAAATATTGAAGTTAGATGTTAAATTAGGTTAGCTACTACCGATCGAGACGTTTATAATTTGGGAGAGCCTATCCATCCCCGTTTTTTCCCCAGTTATTAACTACTAATTACTTGAAAGACAACTTACTATTTGAGGACCGTCTAATATTTGAAAGATTTTACAACTGACGCGCAAAAGTATTCATATATAATATATTCAGTATTCACATATTATACATTAAGTATTTAAAAAAAATATTGGATACATCACTCACCCATCTTTTACACATTTTTAGAGATGATTTTTTTTTCTCCATTCAATCTAACCAATAATTATGACGATTAGCGAGGAATTTTGCAAATCTAAAACCACGAACGTATTCTACACAATTTTCTCTTTCAAATGAGATCCATGATGACATACTTTCGAGTTGTCCGTTGCACAAGTATTCATACCTCGTCGCAAGTATTCATACCTCATCGATCAAATATTCATACCTCGTCGTGTAAGTGTAAATAGTTCATGTATCAAGAGTATTACAAGCATATGTGCATACCTCGATTAATTTTACAAGAGCAGCCGAATAGTATTGAACATTGCTTTATTGATTTCTAGTTCAATTTTATTTTTTAGAAATAAAAAATAATTGCTATATGTTTCACTGTCGAAACAAAAATAATCTGTCAATTTTTACAGATCATGTAATTGAAATGTTACAAATAAGAAAACAAAAATAATATTTAAAAGAAACAAAACATACTTCATTGAAGTATTCATACATAAGATATCAAGTATTTCACAAATAAAAAACTAGACACATCATTCACTCATCTTTTACACGTTCTTAGAGGTGATTTTTTTTCTCTATTCAATCTAACCAATATTTCCGACGATCTGTGAGGAATTTTGCAAATCTAAAACCACAAACGTCTTCTATACAATTTTTTCTTTCAAATGAGATCCATAATGACATAGTTTCGGGTTGTCTGTCGCACAAGTATTCATTACTCGTCATGCAAGTATTCATACCTCATCGAGTAAGTATTCATAACTCGTCATGCAAGTGTGAATAGTTAATGTATCAAGTGTTTTGTATCTAACAAATTATATTTTTTTTTCCATATGGCATTGGATGATGTCTGAAAGTATTAATATCAAGTATTGCAAGTATTCATACCTCGTCATGCAAGTGTGAATAGTTAATGTATCAAGTGTTTGTATCTAACAAATCTCCTAAACGTCCTCCCGGTAGTTAAGCATTAACTACCCGAGGAACCACTAACTACCTGGGGGACTACTAACTACTTGGGGGACCGCCTATATTTGAAAAAATTTACAACTGGTGCGCACATGTATGAATACTTATGCGCGCAAGTATTAATATATAATATATCTAAAACATCAAATATTTATAAAAAAAACCGGACATATACTTTCTTTTCTCTAAACACATTCATCTTTTACATGTTTCTAGAGGGGCTTTTTTTCTCGTTTAATTTCGTCAAAATTTTTGACGATATACGAATCTAAGACGTAAATTTTTCTTTCAAATGAGATCCATAATGAAGTATTTATCTCTAAAATTTTAAATATTCATCTCTAAAATGTTAAGTATTCATCTCTAAAATGCAAGTATTCATACCTAAGATACTGAGTATTTATAATAAAATAGACATCAACTTTCTTTCATGTCTCTCATCACACATCCATCTTTTACATATTTTTAGAGGTGGTTTTTTTTCTCCATTTAATCTCGCCAATATTTCTGACTATCTGTGAAAATTTTTGCGAATCTAAAATCACGAACGTCTTCTACGTAATTTTCTCTTTCAAATTAGATCTATGATGAAGTACTTTCGGGTTCTTTATCGTTCAAGTATTCGTACCTCTTCGAACAAGTAATACCTTATCAAGAAAGTATTCATAACACGTTGAACAAATATTTATATCTTGTAATGCAAATATTTATATCTAAGATATCTAACATATTATAAATATCTTAATTTTGGATGGGGTGTTACTGTAGAAAGAACAGTAACACCCCTTCTATTTACCGTCGGATATAAAATTGATGGCTCCAGATTTGTTCCTCTGACGTTTGCTTATGTCATTCCAATTTACTCATCTTTCGCCTGAAGTTTTCCAAGCTGTCATCTCCTCCTTCCACGCTTGCCACGTGTTCTTCCCTTTCTACGTGTTCCTCATCGCGCTCTCCCAGAGTTCTCTCTTGCTCTTTGCCGCGGGCCTTATCCGTTGGTTGTATCGCTTCCAATTTCCTCTTTGTCCTCTTGCTCCCCACCTCTCTTTGATTTACTCTCTCTGAAATTTGAAGACGAGGAAGTTATCGCCCAGGAAATACAAAAGGGAAATCACAACCTGTGTTACGATTGGGGACCGCATCCTCTAGACGAAGAAGGTCATATTTTCATTGATATTGAGGTACATTTCTCCCTTGAATTAGTGGCAGGTGTGGTGTAAAACTTAACCAAAATTCAACTGATACATAACCAGTAATGTACTGAATCTGTGGCTATTCCCATGATTGTGTGGTTGTTAACACAGAAATTGTTCATCTCAATTATACACACGCACAATTTTTTTTTCACTCTATTTTTCTTCTTTTTTACCAGTGTGTATAATCTCTTTTTAATGTAATCAGTTGAAAAACTATTTACCCGCTTCCTGAGAACATATTTATCCGTAAATATTTCAAAAGCTGAAAAATGACTGATGTAAAATTGTTGATTTAGGCAGGGAAAAAGTGGGAGACTGTCTGCAAAGAAAATGGGTGCCTGATTGTGCTTCCTCAGGTTGCATTCTACTTGGTGGTGTTTTTCTTATTTCATTACTTTCATTTCTTTTTTTGTGTGTTTGATGCATCCTAAACCAAAATAGTTTGATAATTTAAATTAGAAGGCATTATTATTTGTCCAGTTTGGTTCTTGTACACTATGCTAACAAAAAAACTTAACAAAACTTAAAAAAAAAAAAAAATGTATTGACAGAAATAGAAGCATTCATAGAATTGGAATACAAAGAATGATGGATGCCTAGAAACAAATGAAATTCACACGGTCAAACAAATTAGACAAATTACAATAAAAAGATAAGTAAAAAGAAACAAAAATATCATCCAAGAAATTACCGGCAGTAATTTGGTGCATTATACTCATCAAGGACAATGCGAAAAACTCTGTTGTAATTGGGGTTATCTTTCACTTTAACCTTCATGTCAAGTTGTCAACCATTGCTCTCCCTTTTAAAAGAGGCATGGTACTGTACTCCTCTGGGATTTCATAAGGAAATCTATCTATCATGTCTTCTTCTACACTGCACTGTATGGTCAATTTCAGGGGCATAAATGAAATTACAATTTCCATAATTTTTTAGTCCCTTGCAGCACAATCTGGTATCCATGTTTTATACATAAGTGGGATAATACACGGGAAAAATAAATCATTTGGTAAATAACCAAATGAACGTATGTTTTTTGAGTGAGACTATGGTACTATGCATAGCGCGGATTGGTCCATACTATGGATCTCCATTTTCAAAGTCCAAACCATATGAATATGTACTTGCAGACTAAATTTTAAATTGTTATTTTTTTTACTGTTTTTTTAATTAGGTAGAAAATCACTACTTTAATGTGTTGACACCAATAATTTGTTGCAGGAAATTGCAATTAGCTGACACAAAAAGAGTTTTGCACGTGCTTGTCGATTGAATGAGCGATTTACAGTAGCCCTTGGAATTCTTCACAAGTATTTCCCTTTGCTCTTTCTATTCTCTTGGCAATGTGTAGAAAGACCTCTCCTTTTTCATTGTTTACATCAGTTTTATCTTTGTGCCTGGTATGGTGTACCAGTGTACTCCCTGGTTGGGCAGTTGCCTTGGCATAATGGTATAATTCATAAAAAAAAACAAAGGACCTATCTTTAGTTTCAAATTCTAAACGCCATAAAAGGCCAATGATAACAATGCTGGTATGTCTATTCAACTTAGTTTAGTCCTGCGCTTATTAAGACTTTTTTCTAGATTTTTGAATGATTTTACTAGCCTCCTCATACTTTTGGAAGGATAGAGGTCACATACAATTAACAGAAAGTCAAGAGGGTCTTTTTGAAAAAAAAAATTACTCTTATTTATCTTATTAATTGCAGGGCTTGAAGATCAATTTTTCCATATTACAGTGTGTTAGTTAATTTTTGTTTATATAATTATTAATCAAGCAATTTAGGCTACTTGCCATGGTTTTGTTTTATATATCCAAAGAATTGGGAAAGCAAGCTGATCATCGTCTACATATATAGTCACACATGACAGGTTAGTGCAATTATTTACATATATGTCCTTCATATTTTTCTGCACTACTTTTTCTGATCTCAACGTTGAAGTAGTCTTTTGTGGTTTACTTGCGCGGTTACTGACACATACACATCTTCTATAATGACCGTCAATTTGTACCTTTATTGCGTGTTTACTGGCACATCAATTCTTGACTATGTTGTTGCAAACCTCATCAGTATATTGTTGCTAAAAACTATTCTTACATGTATTTAGTATACTTGAACTTTGATTTAAGTGTTTATTCAGAGGATATTTACATAGCCACAATGTTTTGTTAGTCAATTCATTTTACCAATCTTAATAGTTTTCTACTTCAATTTTACTAATGTACTACTCATTGGAAGTAAGGTCAAATTCTAATTTTACACTTACTCATGTTTATCATTTGAAAGGCCACCGAAAATAACATCTGTTTTTCAAACATACAAGGCAACCCATCAAACATAGTAATATCCAACCTATCATTTACCGAGGGCAAAACTGGGATTAATGAAAAAAGAATACCATCAATCCTCAATATGATATGTTTGTTGGCGGTGAGGTTTTTGTTCAGCTGAAATGGAGTCTACCTTTATCCTCATTTAGATGAATATTAACGTGGAATTATATTGTTTAACTGATGTTAGTTCTACATGGTCATTAAGCACAAAATTTAGTGTAAAAAATACTTGATTTATATCATACTAGCTTTGATTAAACCTCAACTCCGCAATTTTTATTTTACTAATTTTAGTCATGTGCTTGCTTGCAATTTGATTTTATTTTACTAATTTAAGTTGTGTGATATATAAGAGTAGAGAAGCGCGTTATGATGGTTTTCGACCACTGAAACCAGTTTGGTACCAGTAAAGTGAATGCATACCACTGGTACCCACTCGATGTTTCATGCGGTAGGCTTGATCTATGCTATGGGATTGGATTTTACAATTATTAAAATATATTCTCCAATATTTGTTTGTGAAGAGCAATAATAGATTTCGTTGGTAATGTAGGGACATTGCTTCCGAAGTTGTGATTATTCAAGAGGTTGGCGATCTTCTTTTTGATCCATGAGCCTCTTTTTTACTCTATCTAACACTACGATTAAAGAAAAATAGCATGTATTGTAAATTTATTGTATATGCATTTTAATGGTCCAGGATGGAGGGGAACTGGCCCGACTGCAAGGAGAGCGGCAACATCAAATAGTCATTTAAAGAATGAATTTGTCTGGACACTCATTTCTTGAAAACATTAAAGTTGTCTGATATTTATATTATTATTGATAGCTTAGTAAAAATAATTATTTATATATTTTATTTTTATTTTTTATGCTATATGTGGGCTATCAAGATGCGATGACATTTATATGTAAATATTTTTAAAATATTTAAACATTCACACTCCACTATACAGGAGGAGAACAAATATCCCCCATGTATGCCAACATGCACAAACAAAAATGCGGTTGCGGCGTAGCCGCAACAATGCACCTAGTTTCTATTAAAACTGGATGTAAGTATGAATGTCTATGCATGCAAGTATTACTATATAAATTATCAAGTATTGTACAAAAATATCAAGTATTTCTAAAAAAATATTAATATCTACAATTTTAAGTATTACTATATAATTTGATATTTTTTTGTGCAAATTATCCCGTAGGCATGTCATATACAATACACCATGAAAAGTCATATACAATACATCATGAAATCTCATAAAATCAGAAAATTCTATGCCAAAGACTGGTACAGCCCAATGCATCGATAAATGAAAAGTGAAAAATGTAGATGCTCAGAAAATTTCTTACCAGTAGCCGGTTCACCATAACACTCTACCATTTTCCCCATTTAACATGTAACAGTACCGGTCATGTACCAGTAGCTTCCAAGCTATGTTAAGAAAGCACTATACTATTTTCCCCTTGACTAGAATATCTATGGGTGAAGTAGCAGTATACGTACCAGAAACTGTACTGACCATTAAAAGCTATATATTAAAATTGTATAAAGCTACAGTGCTTCACTTATGCCATTCAAAGCTATATATTAAAATTGTATAAAGCTCAATCATCACAGAAACGAAAAGTAAATTTCAATGAAAATTAATTAACAAAATCAAGAACTTGAACAAATTGTTAATGCATTCGCTATTCCATCAAAACAAAAGAAATACATAGTCCTCCAAGCCAAACATCATATATACACACTGATACACAGTACAGGAAAAAGGCACGATCAAGTCAGTGCACACAAGGGCTCAGCCCATACTGACATTCAAGCAAATCTCACAAGGAAATCAGATAAGATCACCGGATCACCGGATCACGGCCTTCCCACCGGACTTCTTCTTGAACTCCAACTTGCGCCACTGATACATATTGTTCTTTCCGATCTGTTTCTCTCCGTTGAGGAGCCTCCACGTCTAGGTTAGACGTTAGAGACAGCACGGAGTAGGGCTGCACAAAAAATTCGTAGTTCATAATTCGATTCGAGTTTGATTCAAAAAAGTTCGTAAAAAATTCGATTCGAAATTGAGTTCGTTCGAAATTAATTCAAACCAAACTTAGTTTGAAATTAATTCAAACCAAACTCAAACTGGACCTAGTTCGTTCGAAATAGGTTCGCAAACCAAACTTAGTTCGAAATTAACTCAAACGTGAACAGTTAATTTCTGCTGATAATAAACTTTAATGTTTTATTTAGGATAATATTGAAGGAAATATGGGTTTCATGCAAGAGCAAATTTCAAATATTTAACTCAAAAGAAACCGACATAAATCTACTTATTTGACTAACGATGAACCGTATTTAGCATTTTAACTTGTTTAATCTTTATACTTCAAATCTTGGTCTCTAAACCAAGAAGTAGGGACTTGAGATGTAGGGTTGTTGCCTCCTTGTCGAGCCTTCACTTCTCCAAGTCGGCCTCGAAATGACACCCGCTTCGAACGCATGAAGTCTCTACGAGTATCCACCCGAGATTAAACGAAACTCTTGTTTTTTTCTTGCTAGAGGTAATCAACCAAGAATCTAACTTAACCTTAGCTTCTACCTCTTCAATCAACTATTAATTTTAGTGTAGAAGTTGTGCTCAACACAATAGCAAAAATGGTGGAGACAAAATTGCAAAAACTCTTCTCTTTTTCACCTCTTCTTACAAAAACGTTTTTCTATTTTTCTTACAAGAGAAGGAAGAAGAGAGAGATTAGAATGGTGGCTAGGGTTTGGAAAAAGGTGGGGTATTTATAGTGTGAAGTTAGGGTATGTTTTAATCATCTCAACCACAATGGATGGCTAGATTTAAACATGACAAAAGTAACTTTTACTTTTGCCATCTAATGGAGCTCTCCGTTAGATGCACTTTTATCCCACTTTATTCCAAACCCATTTCATCAAATGGACTTCTCCATTTAATGTTAAATTGGGCTTGGGCCAATGCCATTTTCGTTTTTGCCATTTATGCTAACTTTTGGCCCACCCGACAATTATTACGGTTAATTGTATTTGCTCAATTTTGTTGAGAAATAAATTTGTATACCATGTCCAACATGTAATAAATTTATTCTAAGATCAAATTAGTCATCTCCATGACACTTTTATTTGTTTTGTTTTTCTCTCTTGGGTGTGACCTCGTATGATCTATATCGTGTTGACAGTAGAATTAAAACTTCTTTTAATTCTATAAAGTATAAGCAGCACCTAGCAATATGCATTATAATTACTCAACAGATAAAGATGATATGAACCAATCAACATCACGATCCTAAAGCAATATTTAATTGTTTGTGTCAATTCACGTGTCACATGATATCGGAATAAATCCAAGGCAGGAGAGTGTCATCCTTGCAAATTTATTCTTTTCTTGATTCAAGTACTTCAGTAAATAATGATCAAACTCATTGATCATAATTGCATGCATACTTTATTACTTCATCAAGAGGCCCGAAGATATCATCACTCACATATGAAATATGAGGGACACTGGTATTTTTGATAAATATCTTTTCCTCCGCACAAGACATACATATTGAGATATTATCTGTATAGCTGTCAATTACGGTCAGCGTTGGACAACACCACAGATACATGTATCTCATGTAGGAAAAGTAATCATCTCATACTAAAGAATTCAAGACACAAATGAAACATTAATGACATTAACACAATCCATGTTATGTTTCATTCTTGGGTCATGTCCAATCCCCTGATCTCCATCAGGTATTTATGTGATTAAATTGGTAGCTCCTTACCATATGATCCGTAGAACATGATCATCATTTAATCCACATACTAATCTTGTAGCGGTAAATAGTGTTCCTTCTTAATTACCAAGATTAGAGACATTTAGAGTATTCGTTATATTATTATTATTATAGAGTTCTACATTTCAAATCCTCAACTCGAAAAATCCATAATATAATTAAATACTCAAGGAACAAAATGATTCTTCCATTTCATGAACAAAATATAGAAACATCCATAAATGGTTGACTTCTAGATCATAACACTAACAAATATTTGGGTTTGTAATAATTCTAAGACTTTGGTGATTGTTCTGTACTTCTATTGATATTTAAATTATACTTTCAATACTTTGGATATTTGAAAACTTTGGTGATGTTGCTCCTGTTGGCTATTTGGAAAACTTTAGATTATGTGATTATACTAAACTTTGATTGATTGTACTAAACTTTGGTGTTTGATATAAATTTTGGTATTTGAAATGAACTTTGTTATAAACTTTGGTGTACTGTGTAATTAGAATTCAGAATGCCTGAGTTTTTATTGAAATGTTGTAATTTCGAACTATGGTCCACCCATAAGTCATAACTCATAAGTTGTAACAAAGTTCGTAAAAGTTCGAAATTGAGTTCGTAAAAAATTTGATTCGAAATTGAGTTCGTTCGAAGTTGAGTTCGTTCGAAATTAATTCAAACCAAACTTAGTTTGAAATTAATTCAAACCAAATTCAAACTGGAGGTAAGTTCGATTCAGTTCAGTTCGTTTGCAGCCCTAGCACGAAGGACGAATCAGAGGTGAGGTCGGAGAAGAGATCAGACACTTGATGGTTGAAGGAGGTAAGATCGGAAGGATTCATAGATGTATTGTCGGCGAACGAGAAAGGGGAAGGGGAAGGCAATAAGAAAAGAAATGGAGAGGAAGGAGAGAGAAGGTAAATGGAGAGAGTTAGATCAGTTAACTACATTTTGAGTTTGACGGTTAACTGTTGGGGGACGTTTAGGGGAAGGAAGATCGAGGAACCATATAATTACCCTTATAATTTTAGCATGGCAAGAAGCAGCTTTTGTTAATGAAAAATAATAAGCAACTATTCTTTGTTATCGTTATTACAGGGACATAGTCAGTTTTTATTAGATATTAATAAAAAAATTATTGGACGACTACGGTTGCAGATTACTGTGAATTAACCAATTTATATTGCAGACTATTTAATTATATATAGACTTATATTCAGTTTTCAAAATTCAAAGATAAACAGTTATCTACCCATAATTAAATGTAGCTCCACCACTACATTATTATTATCATTATCTTGTTATCTTACCGAACTAATTCATGATATATTCATATAAACTAAATAATAGAGTGCATAAAATGAACAATAATACTTCTAAATTGAACAATAAATTATACATGTTAATATTTGATTCGGTTAAAACCGAATCAAGTTTATATGCGCTGCTATCCTTTTTTTGAATTTTAACCATTTTATTATCATTTTTTCCATTCAATGCTGGTCAAATTTCTATTCAAAATAAAGAATATAACTGAATATTGAAGTCTATAAATTGAATTACTAACCCACTGTTAAAATCAACAATAATATAGTATAGTTATTAGTTAGGATGATAATAATGAAAAAAAAAAAATCTATGTATCAATTTGTTAAAATTGATGGGTTCTCTTTCTAACTCATATGCTTGGATGGCAAAAGAATAACAAAATATTTGGTTTAGCGAAAAAGTAGATTGTTATTCCGTGTTTGGGAAAAATCTAGTTGTTTCAAACTGTTGAGTTAGCAGGATTAGTTCACTATTCTGCTATTTCATTAAAATGTTGAGTTAGTAACTGTTTCTAATTTGGGTTAGCTAGGGTTTATGTCACTAGTACAAAAAATCCCTACACCGACGCTTATGGAGGAGCCAGCAAAGCCAGCGTAAGTACAGGTTATTTTTACTAGCAGGTAAAAACCAGTCAGTGTAGGTGATCAACACTGACGGTTTATAAAAAACCGTCAGTGTTGGTGTTCAACAGTGACGGATTTTCAGGCGTCAGTGCTGGTGTTCAACAGTGACGGATTTTCACGCATCAGTGTTGAGCTTAAAAATGTCAGTAAAAATATTAAAATTTGGCATGGTTCTGTTTGTATTTTGGGCTAGCCTCCATATTTTTGCTAGCCATATATTACTATTCAACGACGTTAAACAAAAAATCATACAAATAATTTAGACAACATATATTCATTCACGAAAACACACAATATAATATATTCATTTACTATAAACACACAACATAATATATTCATTTACCAAAAACATACAACATAATATATTCATTCACCAAAAAACAAATTATAACAAAAATTACATTACAAATATATACAAAATGTACACCATTCTAGTCCACTCCTTCCATTTCATATTTCAATGTAGAGAAAAGAAAAAATGTGGTACATTCGCTTCCACTAATTAATTTCCTTCATATCGGCTTAGTAATTGTCCAAGAAAAATGTACAACATTGTTTTCTTATTGCATGAAGTTGTGTCGGTGTATACTTCATTGTCGGTAAATCACACTGCATAAGTATATATTAAGTTAATTTTATTCAAGTTATATGAAAATTGAATCAAGTTATATTATAAAATACATACATTAGGAAAAACGTCAAATTGCGTAGTGATTAGGTCTTGCATGTGTTTCATGACGTAAAATCCACACACCTTCCCACCTTCTTGCCTAGGGCTCTGAAATGTGCAATGTAAGTAAAAGCAATCAAAAAAATTTACCAAAGTCCAAAATTATTAAACCAAGCAAGCAACAGAGACAAGAAAGCCAGTGCCAAACCAGCAAACAACAAAGACAATGAGAAATGAATGAATCAGCACACCACAATTCACCTTACTAGTACTGGTAAGGTCAGCAAACCAGCGAGCCAGCAAACTAGCGAACCAGCACACACAGAAACGAGAGGAAATCACAAACCAACAAAAGACACAAGGACAAAGGGATTCACAAACCAGTCACTATCCGAATCGGGAAAATCAACATCCCGACATTCGGCACTAAAAATCCAATTTCTACGATCAATGTATATAACTATGTTGTGATCACTTTTTGGTTTCACATTTGAACATCCAATAAATCAAAACATTTGAAAAAATAAAGTATCGAATTAAAATAGAGTGTACAAGTCACACTTTAATGAATTTCCACTCACACCTTGTGCACTCCTCCAGCCACCACGTAAGATTCAAAAATGCTGAAATTATTTAATGTACCCTACATTAATTAGTAATTACCATAAATGTCCCCTACATAATTTAATGCATACAAGTACATTTTTTTCAGATAATTCATAACTGAACCCCATAATAATGTGAGAATCATCCCATTATTGACCCCCATAGGTACCAATTATGCTTTTAATATGATCATTATTTGATATAGTACTCGACTCCCATTTAAAAAATTCCTGGCTATGCCATTGATAGTAACTTTTGTGTAATCTAACAAATGTAGAAATTACATATCAATACATGCAATATTTATGATTCAAAAGGAACATAAGTTAATTCAGAAGGATGCATGATGGAAAGAAATTTCAATCTCTAAAAAGGCTAGGATAATATGGTAAAATGGGCTTGTCAGATGCGAAAATGCTTGTAATACTATACCCATATGAGGATCTGCTATAATTTACAATACTAAACCTTCTGACACAAACTGCTAACCCACTGCTAAAACATTGGCCAGCTAACCTTATTCTCAAATAGTTATAAATTTTTATTCCCGAGTGTCTTCATTAACTCATGAAACAAGAGTATATGTTTCAAGTTACATATATAGAAGATATGAGTCATATAAACAACATGCATGTAAGGTATATAATTTAATGTATTAAAATCATTTAATTAAACAACAAACATGCTATAAAATTAAATATTGCATAAATATCACAATAAAATTTTCATTACAATTTGGTTGCTGAAATGCGAAAAACGCAAAAGAAACAAACAGATTAATAGCTGGAGTTGGGTACCTTCACTGACGGTTCAATTGAAAAAACAGTCAGTGAAGAGAACTTACACTGACGGTTTTCAAAAACAGTCAGTGAAGAGAACCTACACTGACGGTTTTAAAAACACTCAGTGTAGGTACCCAACACTGACGGTTTGGTAACCGTCAGTGTTAGGTACCTACACTAACGGTCAGAAAACCGTCAGTGTTGAGTAACTACACTGACAGTTTCTGAAAACTGTCAGTATAGATACTCTTCACTGACGGTTTTCAGAACCGACAGTGTAGTCACTCAACACTGACGGTTTTGGAAACCGTCAGTGTAGGTTCTTTTCACTGGCGATTTTGGAGAACCGTCAGTGTAGTAACTCTACACTGGCTGTTATTTAATTGAACCGTCAGTGAAGAATATGAGCAACACTGATGCTTCCGCTAATAAAACGTCAGTGTTGGTAAGCTACTCAACACCGACTATTTAGATAACAGAACCGTCGGTGATTGAGGGTCAGTGAAGGCCTTTTTTGTACTAGTGTGTTGTCAAACAACACAATGAGTTGCACGGTTTAGTGGTATTTGACTAATTAAATTGTTAGGGTATGTTTGGTTGGATTAAGAATAGGCTATTCGGAATAGCCTATTCGGTGTTTGGTTGAATTAGAATAGCTAGAATAGTGAATCTAAACTTTTTGTCTTATTAGAATAGGTTATTCCTAAGAGTTTTGAAATTTGGTTATTCTAATAAGACAAACAATAACTATTTTTGATTTAGCGTTTCTAACTATTTTTGTTTTACAACCAAACATACCCTCAGAACATTATACTGACCTTAATTATATTATGAATTAGCATTCATAATAGAATGTAAAATGTCACAACGGCGCCACAAACAACACTTTTTATGATAAACGGTAACTTACTCCACTTGTATGGTCCACTGTCATAAACAAAGACACATTTTCCAATATCTTACTCCTCCAATAGATTAATAAGTTATAACTTCAACTACCAAACAAGATGTAAAATATGAGGAGTAACATGGAGTAAGCAATTTAATCCTCATTAATTTTACTCCACAACCAAACATGACCATAGAGAATGTGGACTCGGGTTTTATGAGGAGACCCGTGAGGGATTTTCTTTTATAAATCATAAACAAAACAATTAGAAATCCAACTTAATTAGTTTGTTTTTTGCAAAAATCAGAAGTACCGCATAGACTATTCAGCACCAACCGTTTATTTTTTTGTGGTACTGAATAGCTTATTCCGCACCACATATTTCACAAAATTCCTACTAGCACCACAAAAAAATATCACACCATTTGAGTGAAATTTTGTGAACTATGGTCGTACCGAATAAGCTATTCGGTACCACAAAAAAATAAACGGTTGGTGCTGAATAGCTTGTTCGATACTTATAATTTATAGAAAAAAAAACCAACTAATCAAGTTGGTTCACTAAATATGTTTTTTCTATTTATGGTTTATAAAAAAATTCCTCTTGAGGACCTCCGTTCTTCCTACGAGTTTTCGATATTAGTACAATGAAAAATAAATATTTCTTTATAATTATAAAACAAATTGAGTGAGCCTATGATACAATGCATGACGCACATTGGTCCGTACTTTGGATTGATATTTTTGTTTGCAAAATTCAAATAGTTGATGAATCATTCACCATAATCTCTATATAAAAAAAATACATGGGACTAAATTTTTCATTTTTTTTACTAGTTTTTAGATAGCTAGAGTAGAAAGTCATTACTTTTGAGTTTTGAATGATCTTGAATCTATAGATCAAGTGATGTTCTATCTATCTAAAAATTTAGATAGTAAAAAATTATAAAAATTATAAATTTGATCTATAAATTCATGTAATGATCATGTTAAACAATTCATATTAACTATTTAAACATAATAAATAAATAGTAATCCAAAGGACATATCAATATGGGCTATGAATAGTACAATAGCCTCACTATATATATATTTTTTGTATTTCAATACATCTTCCAAGATATGAAATTAATGTTTTTATCACCTGATACAACATCACCGTATAATCTGGCCTCGTATAAGGTGTAAGTTGGAATATGCACCAGGAGTAGCCTTCATTCCTCTTTTTTCTTTGAAAAATGCCAGGAGTGTTGACTAAACATGATCGCTTTATCATTTGCGGTCTGAAAGCCACTAAAACTTTCGCAAATCTGCGACTGTATCTCGCTAAATTATTTTCTTATTTTCTTTCTTAAAAGAGTATACTTTGACCCAAAAGAAAAATCTAACATGGATGTTATTTTTATCGTACATGATTGGTGCTTAAATTAAAAATAAAATTCATTATTTCAAGATGTTTTAATTTGCTTTTGTTTGATGGCTTAAGTTGTGATTATCGAGGAAAATGAAATAAAAAATGAATATATTTTTTATAGTGAGTCTTATAGTCAAAATAAATGTGAAGTAAATTAATCCGTATAAAGAAATAATTTAATTTGTTTGTCTTTATTTATCTTACTCTTTATATTTTATATTTTATTTAACAGTTTAAATAAAGAGTAAGTTTTCTTACTCCACCTCTTATTCTACGATTAAACATAATTTATCTGTATTCATATATTATGAGTTTAGAGAGGATAACTTTGTCAATTGTTCATTTAGCCAAACTCGTCATTTCAATTTGGAAAATCTTAATCCAAGAGAAATATCAAAATCAAAGGCAAGGAAATTATGCTCCATTAAATATTCCATTTTACTGTTATCAGAGAAAAAAAAAACTAATTGAGAAATATCAAATTTCGCCTTTAATAAACGTGATTGTCAATTCGTGCATATGCAATCGACATGAATTTTAAAGATATCTTTGCATATCTTGATGCTGAGCTAGTTCCAATCACATCAAACCAATTTGATCCGATGCCCATTAAACCACTCCTAAATATTCCCTCAGACAGAGATCGAAAGACAATGTTGAAGTCAAGATTGAAGTTTATAAAGAATTCATTGTTAATGAAACCTTGAACTTGTTTATTTGAATCAATGAATAAATAATAATTGTATCATTCCTTTGTAATTAAGCCGTCCTCGCTTTCTCATGATAATAAAAAAAGATACAGCGTGGCAGCGTGCTATATAAAATACTTTTCGACAATCATTGGGCACACTAAACCATAGCATGCACAATATTTGCTCTTGGGTCCTTCATTTCTCTTACTGTTTACTACTAAGACCGATGAGGCTACCAGCCTACCACACTTGATGGATTTAGACCAAACATGGGTTTTCTGCTTGTAAATTGGTGAATTTCTCAGTTTTATTTAATCAACTCATAATTTAATTTTACATATAAAAGAAGATGAAACTTTCATGACATACATTCAATTTACTGTCTCAAAAATAATTAGTAGAAAGGTTTTGATGGATGGTATTCAAATTTACTTACTTAAAAAGCACAAAATATCTCAATATTTTTTTTTAGTTACCATCTCAATACCTCGAAATTCAGACCTTACCATTCCTTTATAAAAAAATTAAAAGGTTACTATATGCGCAACAACCAAGGAGTCATGCGTAGCACCAAGCTGCGCACGAGTTTCCAGCTTAAATTTGCTTATATTGAATTGAAACAGACAGCAACTTGTGTGCAGCACCAGCTTGATACTGCGCACGTGATAACATTTTATTTATACAAAAATAAATGGTAAGGTCAGAATTTTAAAATATTGAGGTGGTAACTAAAAAGTTTCAGCAAAATACCATACATACAACTGCCCAAAAAAAGTGTAACAATAAATTAATATAATCATAAATATGAACTAATTTTATTTACAATAAAATTTATAAAAGGTTAATCCGACTTAATGTCTTCTTTTTTCTATTAGTTAGCATCTTCTTACTTTTAAGTCATATTTGGTTGTGAGGTAAGAGGATGAGTAAATTTCTTGCTCCACATTTAAGATGCTAAACAAGATGTAAAATAGTAGAAATAAAATAGATTAACTTCACACTTACTCTACATGCAGAGTCTGCTATCATAAATAGATATCAATTTCTCAATTTTTTCTCCTGCAAACAGATTAATTTAAGTAACAATCAAACATAAAGTAAAGACTTAACTTTTTAGGTGAATAATTAACTAACATTTGTAACACATCATGACCAGGACTTGACTTAAAATAGTAAACTACGGTTACAGAGTAAGATAATTATCAATATTGTGAGGATGGCACTCAAGCTTCCGGTCCTGGCTTATGGGTCTGTATTTGCTGTTATTCATCATATGACATGATCATATTTTTATGTTCGGACCGATGTATAGTCATTTCAGATAAATTGATGCTTTTCAAAAAGCTCTTCTTATGTAATCTGTTCCATTCATTGTAGATCAGACGGTTCAGACATTAAAATTTAAAAAACATGATCATGTTTTTTTGAAATGAATAGCGGGGAAACGAATCCTCAGGTCGTGAGATTTTTTTCTTCTTCTAAACAGCGAAACAGCGAATTCACCGTAATTTTTATTAATATCTAAAGTAAACTACAAATTAATAAATATAGCCACGTTACTTGGTTTTTTTTTAAAATGTCCAAACCGGCCATTTAATGACCGGTTGAGATCTTTTTTTTTTTTGTTATTTTAGATCCGATAAAAATTCATCTTTCTCTCTCCTATCTCTCACAACTCATTGAAACCCACAAACAGAAAGAGAGAAAGAGAGAAAGATAAGGCGATTTCAGAGACGAAAAGGGTGATATTTGTGGCGATTTTCTGTAAATTTATTATTTTTTTTCCTTTTGTTTATTTTTTATTATTATTTTTATTTATTTTTTCTTTTAGAAATTGTTTAGAATTAATATAAACTGTCTAATCCATAACTTTTATTTCAAAACCTAGATCTTACCATGGCATCCAAATCCGAACTTCGAAAAGAGGAAGTGAAACCGCATGCAATGCTCGCATATCTCTCGCTAATAATTTTTGGACGGGTGAAGCCCGCTTGAGGAGACATTTATCTCGTTATGGGATGCCACCCAACGAGATTGAAGAATATGCTACCACGGATGATCCGACTATTAGAAGCGTTCTTTACGAGAACTTCGGTGATATCGACCCTCCACCTGATTGGGAAGTGTGCCCCGCATGTCGTGTCAAGAGAGATATTGCGGAGATGTTCTTTTGTCATCTCTGTGGTGTAAGAGTTCACCCCAAATGTATCGACAAAAATGCTGATCTGGTAAACGATTATCGTTTTCAAACATGGGAGTGTGTTGCGTGTTGCTGCAGGCCTTCGAAGACGACGGGAGAAAGTTCCACTACTCCTAAGCTATAGCATTTGCTATATGAAAATATGTGATGTGTATTTTATTTTTAGATTTTACATTGTAGTATGCATGTTGTTATTTTTGTTTTGTTGTTTGTCTATTCGAACTCTTCGAATTTATTTTAGTATAATTTAGCATAATTTATTTTATTTTAGTATAATTTAGCGTAATTTAGTTTAATTTAGTATAATTTAGTGACAAAAAAATCTAAAAGAAATATATAAATACTACCATAAAAACACACATAAAAAAGAATCAAAACATAAGATAATTCAAACATAAAACACTAAACATAGTATATCAAATATAAATACTACAAAATAATCTAACTAAAACGGAAAGGGGGACCATCGCTGGAGCGGCTGTCCCTTGTTCTCTCTCGAGGAGTTCCTCTCATTCTCTCGATCAGACTCTCAAAAAATTCAAAAAAAATAGAGGGACTTCCATGCAAATGTGAGAAGAGGAGGAGAAACTTTGGAGAAAGAGAGAAAGAGGAGAGAGAGTGTGAATTTTGTGAGAATGATTTTTTTGGAAAAAAAAAGGAAGCCCTCTTTAAAAAAAGAGGACCGGTCATTTAATGGCCGGTTGAGAAAAAAAATAGACCGGCTATTAAATAACCGATTTGGACATGTTTAAAAAATTCAGATAACGTAGGTATAATTATTAATTTGTATTGTACTTTGGATATTAATAAAAATAGCGGGCGAATTCATATCATCCATCTTAACTCAAATTTAGATGCACCGTCCGATTCACTTAAGCACGAATACTAAAGAAATCCCTGCATTCCATCTCAGAACGAATTGGTCGGGATCTAAACTCAAAATTTGAGTTACTGCTGAGGATCTGAACTCGGTTTTGTTATGTTCCAGGTCCAGACAGGAGCTTTCGTCTATTATTCCATCCCTTTCTTATTTTATTAATAATAATAAGCATCACCATTTTTTCGCTTGTGTTCTTTAGTCTTCACTGACTGTGCCCCGTCTTTCTCAAGCTCAACTAAAAGCACTGACACGGAGATCAGCGGCATCTCTCTCTCTCTCTCGCTCTGATTCTGCTCGTGATCAAATCAGAAATATCAGGTCGAAGTTCTACTGTGCTGATGGAGAAAGGGGGTTCTTCAGCCTCTAGTGATCAGCAGGTATTTTTTTTTTCCCATAATTCATGGGACTTTTTGTGATTACTGAAATTCTCGTAGAGCTGCTAAAATTACAATTCTATTAAGCTGGTCGGAGTTTTTGCTTAATGGATAGGGGATTACCGCGTTTTATTTTACTGGTAAAACCTTTTTAACTGTTCCTCGAGAAATCTCACCCAAGTTTTTTAAATACAATGGGGAAAAGTTATCTGTAGTGCTCATTTTTTTTCTGAATTTTTTTCGTTAATTGTCAATTCTTATGTGAGTTTTTATCAGAGGGGTTTGGATCTGATTTGCGTCAGTAGGAAATCACTAAATGGGTAGGAATTCCTCAGTTTAATTCCTTTTTGGATTCTTTACCTATACGTAATCAACAGTAGCAATGATTTTACTTTATTCTTTAGTCACTGTCCACTTGTTAATTATTTATTTGACTAAAATATACAGAAGGCTTGCTTAAACAATTAGTTTTGTTGATAATTTTACTTAACTTAGCAATCATCATATAGATTTCAATGCAAAATTCAATGGGACCTATATCCTATATAAATCTTGCAATATAATTGATGAGATCCAAACCGCGGGCTTAGTGCAGTGGCATGAGCCTCATCTCTCTAAGGAGAATCACATGTTCAATTCTCGAGAACAGCATCTAAAAGATGTTGGGGGTGTACCGGGGCCCTTTAATAAAAAAAAACAAAAAAAAAATAATTGATGAGATTTGTGCATGTTTCAGTGTTCATCAGGCCAATCTTGTTTCAACAGTTTGGATTTGATGTCACTTGATTAGTTATTAGAGATATAAAAATTACAAAAATGATGAGAGATTACTTATGGATTTGAAATTATTGCTTATATACTGGTATTGGCCATAATTTACATGTCCAGTGACATGCTCATAAATTTTTTTTTCCTTTTTTGCTGTTCGAAGACTCTTTTTGTTTCAATTTGAGAAATGTTGTTAATTTGTCATATAACCCTGTTTCTAGGGAACCCATCCTTTTTTATAATAGATGCTTTGCAAATAAGATTTGAAAGCTTTTGTTGTATACTAATACCATTCTAAGATATTTGAAACATTGCAAATTGTCAGAGTACAGTGATACAAAATTACATCAACAAGGCTCAAACTTCTTATTTCAATATGTTTGTGGAATTAGTCTTCAAATTTGAACCTTTTCTTATTCCATCTAGTCATAACTTTTTGAGTTCTCACGATATTTGATCCATTACATGTTTAATTTATTTGTTAAAGCCAAAGGAACTTGACCCAGAGGAAAGAACTATAACAACAGAAGCTACTGCACCTACTTCACTGAACCCACGGAAGCCACTAAACCTTTCCTCTTTACAAATACCAAATCGAACTGTAGAAAACCAGATTGCCAATCTGCCCTCCTCTGCAAGAATCACCATTTCACCAAGCCCTAGTTCCACAAGACACGGCCTGCCCCCGCGTCCGTCCTCCACAAGGGCAAAACCGTCTCTGCGAAGTATCCTTTCTTCAAAGAGCTTTATAGGAAGAAACAGGTCCAGTAAGGAGGTTCAGGAGGGTCAGGATGGAGAAAGAACTATACTTATCATGCCGGGGGAACCCTCGTCAGAAGGGACAAAATCAGTAAAACCCTCAGGTTCTGGGATTCTTTCTTTTACTAGGGTTTTCTCTACTAAAAGAACACACTCTTTGCCTGTGACACCTATTGGGAATTTGGCGCCCACTTTGAAGAACAGTCATGCTGTTGACCATCCTGTTACTGATGTAAGGTTCTTTTATTATTTGTTTAATGACTATGTTCTTATACTAAACATCAAACCTCACTAGTACACCTGGAAATAAGAAATATAACAGATATTCTTTGTAAAGGTAGATATATCCCTCATGCACTAACACAAATATGAGAGATAGCATTTGTGCTTAATAGTTTCTTTTAAATGCACAAATTTCACTCTGCAGATTTGTGAGAAAGAAAAGGGGATGTTTGTATTATTGGAGATTTTGAGGGATGGCCAAGTTATCCTTTATTTTTCAACACCCACCATGTTAGGTTATAAATGTAACTTTATCTATTATTAAATTATTTTTTAACTTTAATGGAAGGCTGAAGTTAAAAAGAAGATGAGGCGCTCATTTTCTGTTCCGGGAAATGTGAAAAATCCTGGTATCAGAAGGATGAATTCAGGGTTAATTCGTGTTATACCAGTTACTCCTCGACCCATACCTGTAGAGGATGCCAATTCCACACAATCTGATGATATAGAAGAAACACCATCGAGTACTATTTTGTTTCTTATCCCATAATTTTCTCTGTAGTGCTTATATGTGTCACCAATTACCAAAGATATAATGGTCGATATCTTCCACCGCCAGCTTGTAGTGTCAAAGTTTTGGTCCAGAACAGCTTGTCATATTTTTGTTTAATTAATTTAGTGAGACTACCTTAGTTCAATTGATTTTTAAATATATTTAACAAGTTATGGTCAGTAACTCCAAAAGGCTTTCACCAACACAAGCCAATAGAAAAGATAATATTAAAGCTTACGGTATTAATTGAAGCAAGAAAACACAGGGACCAAATTGTCCAACACATAGTTCCTGTATAATTTGCTATATATTGGTCATCAAGCTGATAGTATAGAATTTTTTTTGTCAGGTACAGAAGTCAATGATGGAGGAGAAGATATACCAGAAGAGGAGGCAGTATGCCGAATCTGTATGGTAGAACTCGCTGAAGGAGGAGAAACCCTAAAAATGGAATGTAGTTGCAAGGGTGAGCTGGCATTAGCGCACCAGGAGTGCGCAATAAAGTGGTTTAGCATAAAAGGGAACAAGACTTGTGATATATGCAGGCAAGATGTTCGCAACCTGCCGGTGACTTTGCTTCGCATACCAAATCCGCCAAATGGTACCAGACAGGCAAGGCATGGTGTTATCCAACAAAGTGAAGACAGTGCATACAGGTAATTTTTATTCTTAATATGTTTCTATTTGTTACAAGGTATTCGATTTTTGCGTTTGTGGCTGTTTGTACAGAAAGGGGATTTGTTTTGTTACCGTTTAGCAGCAATAAAACAATCAATGTATCATAATCCCAGAGTGTCTAACAAATCAACATTTTCAACTTTTTATAGAATACGGTAGTAACTGTTATGGGCTAATAATAACCAAATATTATCATTCTGGGTCTTAAATAATTAGTAAAGAGAACCCAAATAGAAGATATACGCATATTCTCAGGTTGCAGGATTTGCCATCCGATATTTCCCGCTAAACAATAATGATGATTACACTTTATAGGAAAAATCTGCGAAAATGCAAAATATTGTACATTTCCTGCCCCAGGGCTAAAAAGCTGATAAAAACGCTTATTTATGTGTTATTGCACTATTTAATAGCATAATTGTAGACAATAACATTCTGGATTCCATACTTCATGGTTGGTTCCATCTAGGTCTAGGTGAGTAGACATATAAGTTTCATTCACAAAAACTTAAACACTAATCACCGATTTTATATCTAAAATCACTACAATATGTGCTTTTAGCAGTTACCTTAAAGAATGTTTATCTTGCTTCTATATTCTAACTTTCCTCTTTTTTCTCTTTTTGTTTTTCTTCTTTACTAAATTACATTTTTGAAATATGAAACAGCAGGGTATGGCAGGATGTGCCGATATTGATCATGGTTAGCATGCTTGCTTATTTTTGCTTCTTGGAGCAACTTCTGGTATGCAATCCATTTTTTGTGTTATACAGGTATCTAAACTGTTGCTGTAGCAAATTTGGAATGTGGTCCCTGAATTAAGGATGGAAAGCAATATAGTCATATGGTCATTTTTCTTAATAAACATATGTGCATTATTGGTGTGGCGGTTTAAGAAATAATGTATTTGTTACTTCATTCATGTGTACTAATGTTAATTTGTTAATTTCTCATTTTAACCATTACTGTTCACTTTGGCTGGTTCCAAATTTTGACAAAAGCCAATTGCTTAGATTAGTATCGCAAGATGCTAAATTGGTCAAATCAATGGTATTATACAAGAACCGCCTGTGCTTTATTTGATGGTCTATGGACCACATTAACTGGGTCAAATATTTCGGAGTAATTATATATTGATTTCTTCGACATTTTGAATTAAATAGGTTAGTGCTATGGATACAAGTGCTCTAGCAGTGTCTTTGCCTTTCTCGTGTGTTTTGGGGCTTCTCTCTTCTATGATTGCCTCCACCATGGGTAACACATTACCATCTCTCTCTCTCTCTCTCTCTCACACACACACACAAAATTGTTAGATTAGCCTTGTTTCTAAAGATCAAGTGCTAGGTACAAAATATCAAGAAATGAGAGGTAGTTACCGCAAATAGGAGAAAAATCGGTGAAATTGAAAGCTGGTGAAATATTTGATGTTACCTCCACTCTAGAAGATATTTTTGAATTTGCTTTGTTGACAGCATGTTTTTAATTTTCAGTGAAGAAGAATTATATCTGGGCGTTTGCATCATTTCAATTTGCCATTGTTATCATCTTTGCTCATATCTTCTACAATGTGGTATGCTCATTAAAGGAGTTTTATATGTAAAACCTTTCAGTTTTCAGTCTGGATAACATACCACCACATTATAGCATATAACAAGCTTATTTAGCCTGTATGCCAGTAGAGCTTGGGGAAGTGTTAGCCTTTTTTTAATATATTTGTTTCCATGTTGGGTTTCATTTCTAGCCCCAACTTGTTTGGGACTAAAGGCTTTGTTGTTCTTGTTGTTGGTGTTGTTCTTGTATTTGTTTCCATGTTCTTCCATTTATACTTGTATATAAATTTCTGTCCTTGCATGGTTGTGTTGTTTACTGTTACTACATAACTATATTGGTAAATCCAGTACCCGCGTCTATGCACCAGTCCATGATTTATTATTGCCTAATAGAATTAATGTGTCTTTGATTTCATGATTGTTAACACTCTACTCATTTCATTTGCAATTGCTTATTTTTTATTAAAATTTTAGCTTAAGGTATCACCAGTCCTGGCTGTACTTCTTTCATCATTTACCGGTTTTGGAATTGCAATCAGTACCAACTCTTTGTTGGTCGAGTGCATGAGGTGGAGATCGAGGCGGAATCAGATGCTCGCTCAACAACAGCAGCAGCAGCAGCAGCAGCAGCAAGAATCTGATAATAGAAGCCGGGATGGAGACACGGTGGGGACTGAAGAGGCCCCGGCCCCACCTGTTTGAGTTTAGCTCATGACACAATGAAGGTAAATGCAGATGATACGGTATGATACCGTACCATATGGTATGGGAGATCGAAAAAGATCTGCCTAGTCTGTGAATTGATTTGAGAAGATAGTTTCATTTTTAGCCCACGAATAAATCAACATTATAGTGTGCATCATTGGCTTTAGAATTAATTTTGATCCAAGTTCTTTCGCTTCAAGTTGTAAAATATGTATGTCAAAGTTGTAGCATGTGCGTTGTAATATTATCTGTGAGGTTAATGTATGAGAAAATACTGTAAAAAGGAATTAAAAACCTTTTGTATTGATAGGCGATAAGTGCTACAAATAGTTAAAAGTAGTTCATATGAAAATGCTAGTTTTATGCAGTAATTTATGGAACTCTCTAATAATAATAACAGTATCAGTATAATACTTCAGTTTCTGGAGTCACTGTAGATTATCTCGTCTCACCCTTGAGGGTTAAACGTTGTTTTGATTTGATGCGTACAAAAAATAGAGTCAAATGAAAAAGGCACATGACTCGTTGCATGAAATCAAAACAGCATTATTAATATCTTCATCCATGTTTCAGCTGCAAACTTGCGACCTGTATTTTGTCTCTTTGGACCAGTGTAGCTAGGAGTGAAGTAGCAGCTCGTGAATCGTGCGATTTCGATTCAATAATTAATTGTAATTGGTTTCTTTCAAATAATTTCAACTTGTTAATAAATTATGCTATCAAGCTCGAATTAGACTCAGATCGTTCGAAACTGTTAAGTAATTGGACCAGCTCGATATATACATATACTATATTTATTTTATAGATTTGTAAGTCCAATATATAAACTTGGTCTGGACAATCTTAATATTTTATATCTAAAACAAAAGTATAATTTTAATTTTATCTCTTTTTTTAGTTGTATCTCAATTGTTAATAAACTCAACTACTCGAATCAATTCGTATTTAGATTAGATTTAAGTGTTGAATATTCATTCTTTATTTAAATTCAAGATATCTTAAATTTAGAACAAATCAAACTCAAATTAGCTTTTAAGTTCAAAACTACGGTTTGATCTGAGCTACAGCCAGCCTAGATTCCATAAAATTTTATAAATCAAACTCGTCGTGTGATTTCTACTTTTCATCTACAGACTTCATGTAGCGGGTCAAATACCAGTAAATGACCCGGCACAATGTTGGATAAACCATACAAGTCACAGAAATTTAGAAAGATATGAAGACTCGATGACTCAACACACTCGGAGAAAAGAAAGAGAGAGAGAGAGTGAGAAAGACGAGGGTGGCCATGAGAGGATTACGAATCGGGAAAGGAATCTCGAGTTACCGGTACTGGACCTGCAGTAACTGGAGTTACATGAGCTGGAATTGCAACCGCGAGTTCAGCTCGAGTACAATTCCACCACAATTAGAGGTCATCCAGCTCTTCTGCTTCCTGTTTTATAATATATATAAATATATATTTTTGTATATACATCTCTTTTATCTAATTGTTGATATTGTCATGGTATATATAAAGTGTAGAGGGTTGGGTTCATAGGGCTTGGAAACATGGGATTTCATATGGCATCTAATCTAATAACAGCTGGATATAAGGTTGCAGTTCATGATATGTAAGTATACTCATTGTAGCTTTCCAATTTCATAATTCCAGTAATCTGTATGTATGTTAATTTTGGTTTATTCATTTGATTTCAAGTAATCTGTTACTGTTATGAAAAAAAAAAAGGAAAATGAAAGCATTGAAAATAATATCTTTTTGACAGAAATGAGAATGCATTGAAGAAATTCTCAGAAAAGGGGATACCGGTAGCGGAAACTCCGTACCAGCTGTCCGAGTCCAGCGATGTTATAATTACCATGCTTCCTTCTTCCTCCCATGTAAGATGCTTCTTGAATATTTTTTTATTACCTCCTAATCCTATTTTAACCTGCCAATTTAAAGCAGTAACATATCTGATCATATGGGTACAAAGGACCTGACCAGCATGCTGGGTCGTAGTACTGGTTTCTTTCTTTTTTATTGATAAAAGTGGGAGACCGCCGATTTCTATTGAAATCAAAAGTTAAAAGCAGATTATGTACCAAACAGTTGGTACAAGCTGCTAGTTTTTTCAAGTAGACCCTAATAAACTAATAATTACAGTTCTTTTACCACAAATGTTAAGGTGTAGTACTGGTTTTACCGAGTGGCCAAAAGCGGCAGACTGTAAATCTGCATTAGCCTTTCTGTCTACTTAAAATGAAGAAAACTAAAGAGGAGATAGAGGGTTCACACCAAGTCAGTGCTGGTCTAATAGCTACAAAGTGCCCAAATCTTATACTATCTAGTATTATTACCTTTTCAATTTTATATTTTCATTATACTATAAATGATAATCTTTTTCTTTTTTTCCTTTTGAATGTTTTTCTTTATATTTCCGTAGGTTATGGAGGTCTTTACTGGCAGGAATGGCTTACTATGTCAAAGTGAAGTAAGGCCATGGCTATTTATTGATTCATCTACTATTGATCCACAAACTTCTAGAAGGATCTCTCGAGATGTTTCAAATTGCCATTTGAAAGAAAATAAAGGCAATTATTTTAATTTTGAATGCAGTTTCTTAAAATAAACTTGTCACTTATGCTTCGTCTTAAATTTCTTTCAGTTTGGATTTTCCAATATGGTCTTAAGAAAGAGTCTGATATTGTTAGAACTATAATTGGAAAAATCTAATAAAGTTCAAAGCCTTAATTTTCTGCGCTGGTATACCAGTACTGGTACAAGAAGCTGTTTACATGAACAGATGAGCATAGTGAACATTAACATATAATATTTATTTGCATTTTATATGATTTTTATATAATTTATTTTTTTATGCATGTAGGTTTTACAGAGAAACCTCTAGTGTTGGATGCACCTGTTTCAGGAGGGGTGCCAGCCGCTCAAGCTGGAACTCTTACCTTCATGGTGCTCTTTTCATTCATCTTTATGTTATTTTTATCTTCCATCTGATTTTTGAAATTTGTATTTATACAGTACATGAATCAGTAGGTTGGTGGTTTAGAAGAGGCATACATAGCTGCAAAGCCATTGTTTCTTGCAATGGGAAAGAGGACGATATACTGTGGCGGTCCCGGCAATGGATCAGTATGTTCAAGAATAACAATAATAAATAACAACATCAATGTATAGTTCTGCAAATAAATAAAGGGGGGATTTCATGTATACCCCTCAAAAACAACGAAAATTATGTATTTCCCGCTCTAAAATTCATAATATCTGCTTTACCCTTCTAAATTTCAAAAACCCACAAATTTACCCAATTTATTGATATTCTATTAAAACTCATTTTAAATGTATAAAATACTCATTTTACCCTTTTATTAAAAATAAAAATTTAGTCAGTGTTCCATCTTCTAACTGATCGGTTTCAAGGACAAATGGTTCATTTATTTACTTGTGACGCATACACTGTGACATTTACGCATATGATTGTGTGTTACAAGTAAGAAAATGAACCATTTGCTCTCAAAATCGACCAATTAGAAGACTAAACATTTCTCTTAAATAAGCTACATATTTTTTTTATTATTGTAATAAAGGATAAAATGGGTACTTTATTTAATTTAAAATGAGTTTTAAAGAAAAGTCAATAAATTGTGTAAATCTGTGAGTCTCTTAAAGTTAGAAGGGTAAATATGAGATTATGAATTTTAGAGGGGGGATACATAATTTCGAGATTTATTTAGAGGCATACATGAAATTCCTCCATAAATAAAACTCAAAAGTAAGCCTTAGTTTCATTCTTGTCCAGGTGGCAAAGATATGTAACAATCTGGCAATGGCTATAAGTATGATCGGTGTGTCAGAAGCTCTTTCTCTTGGTCAAAGCCTAGGAGTCGAAGCAAGTGTTTTGACAAATGTGTTCAATTCTTCAAGCGCCCGTTGCTGGAGTAGGTATAACCGTTCTATTCTTCCTTTTCTTTTATTTTGGTGCTAAGAACACCAATGTCTTTAACATATTAACAAATAGTATTTACTAGTATTTGTGTGTAACACCATATCATTACAATAGTGTGATAGAAGATGAGCTAAAATTTGTCATATAAATAATAATCAACCCTCTTTATCCTCTAGGGAGGGATCCCAAATTGAACTTATGATCAGTTGATCAAATTCAGATGCAACTTTTCTCATTTCAAGGGCAATTTAGTTAAATATTTTGTTATAGATTGGTGTTGCTTGCAAACTAGTCGATTAACCAAAATGATGAATAAAAAATGACGATTTACACCTTTATTCTGCCTTCTGTAAATATGGTAAATGTTTTTTGTAGTGCTAGTAACATTGGGCCAGGACATACTGGCACTAACCTTTAAGTATTATAAGCGGCCGGTATAGGGCAATAACAATGAATGTAGCAATTAAACAACAACATGGCAGATAATAACAGAAGAAAATGAATAATTTTTAGCCAATCGGAATGGAAACTTTTAGCTATTCATAAATCAACAATGAAATTATCAAATACAGGTTTTAAATCAGTTGGTTTTAATTGTTTTGAGATTGTTTAACTATTACGTACTTTTTCCTCTTTTGGTAGCGACTCTTACAACCCAGTACCAGGAGTAATGCAAGGAGTGCCTTCATCAAGGAATTATGAGGGTGGCTTTACATCTAAACTCATGGTAGTGATGCACGAAAGCTTTCTTTAAAGAAGTATCTATGCAACTTAGTGCTTTACTTGTTTGACATTAATATTGGATTTAATTCAGGCAAAAGACTTGGGATTGGCCACAGCTTCAGTGGCCGAGGTTGGTCGAAATTTCCCTCTAACTGCTGATGCTTATAATATGTAAGATAGATGCCTTTTTATAAAAAGATACTTTCAGATGTACCCTTTACACTTTAAAACATCACATTTATGCAAGTTAAAAATAGTAAAAAGGATAAAGATTTCAGATGCCAGTACAACAAACGAGAATTCCCTGTACTGCCTTAGTTTCCCACTTTATCCTTCTTCTAAAATTCCCGAACTAACCACCATTCGATAAGAAATTGAGAAAAAGAAAAACAATGGTAATGAAATGGTACAGATTTTAAAACTTTTTAGTGACAAAAAAAAGGAAAAGAAATATGTAGGAAAAAACCGGTAAACACCAAATTTCGCATGCTTTGGATCTGTATATTGGAATGTTTTTCCTTTAAAAAATGAATGAATCTTTCCTATAGATACCAGAAGTTACGTGAGGATGGACATGAATCGAAAGACTTCTCCTGTGTGTTTCGATATTGCTATGATGGAAAAGATGAGTAACATTTTTACTGTGATTCCGTTGAAGGTGCCAATGACAATGTATCAGGCAATATTTTGATTTTAGTTGGTTTAGTACTAGAGAACTTTGTATGATGTAGAACATGCATTCATTATGAAAATAAAGTCTTTCAACTTGGGAAAATGAATTCAAGTTGTAAGGATATTAACAATGCTGATTTAGCTTGATGCAACGCACATACCATAGTGTTAAAATGAAAAGGCATTTTACATGTGCACTACGTCAAGAAATCAATGCAGTTAATATCCTTACCCAAATTCAAGGTATTTCTCTTGCTAAATAAATTATAATAAATCAAGCAGAATAGCAGCGTTGTTAATTTATAGCACCCCATTTTGGAAAAATCCACAGTGATTTGTGAAAAATAACCTACACTTTCTTATTTAGCAATGCATACAAATGATACAGAAGTGCTGACGGTCACAATTTTTTTGAAATAGCAAGAATTTCACCATATGGTACACTAGTCAATCAAACCGCAAACAAAACAAATTCAAATTAACACGCATATATCTTGTCTCAAACAGATGACATCTACATCTCTGATATCTTACCTCTTTCATCAACATTCAACAATTTGAACTAATAGATAAGAAATGAAGAAGAAGAAGAAGAACAACCAGTAAAAGATTAAATACAACCAGTAAAAGATGAAGGACAACTAGAAAAAAATGAAAAACAACCAGTAACCAACCAGTAGAAGATGAAATACAACATGAGTAGATGATAAAATACAACTAGTAGAACAAGACTCAAACAACCGATGCTTTGCAATATATATAGAGTAAGGCTACGGTGCTTTGCAAATTAAAGCACTAAGTTTAATTCGGGCCACTTTTCAATTTGCAAAACTCAAACAACCGATCCGAACCGTTCAACATGTTCTAAATATTGAAATGTGCTTGGAGACCAAATTTTATATTTTTTGGAATTTTTTTACTATTTATTAAGCCACTTTGAAAATCGCTGATCCGGCGGTCCACAGTAAAAAACTGTATTTATTAAGCCACTTTGGAAATGTTCAGCTTCTGTTTGTTTGTGATGCATCCGTTCAAACGGAACTTCAACCGGAATAATTCTTTCGTTCAGAAATCGTACAGAAATGCCCCGTATTATCCAGAGAGTTTCTCTTTTTGCAAAGATACATTCTATGTCAAACGGATCAAAAACGGAAGGAAAAGAAGTATCCGTATCATACGGAAGTTCACCGTTCGAACGGATCGCCCAGGAGGCGTTTAAATTGGTGGTCCCCTTCTTTCTCTCCTTCTTCAAAACCGATCACCTTCCTCCATACACCTCTTCGCATAATTGTAATGTTTCATATAACTCACGTTATTTAGGAAATTAAAGGTTCCGATCCAGAACCCAAAATCTAATTACGCAAAATAATATTATTATTTATAAACTACACCGCAGATATGATTCCACATCAACAACACTAATTGTGGTAGTCAACCACACAACAGAGAATTGATTTGGTACTTTTATTTTTCAAAAAAGAAAATCCAAATCTTAACTTGATGTAAGTAAAAAATTCAAAGACTTAACTCTTATTATCCCTACTAGATCTGGCATTGATTTCTAGTTTATTTATTTTTTCAATTTTGAAACTTTTTTTAATGCTTCAAATTTGATAGGTACAGACTACCTCAATACGAGGTCCGATGCTCAATCGAAGCTGTTTGACCTGTATCTTGTGTTCGATGCATATCTGATGCTCAGTTGGAGTTGAATTTTGGAATATTTGATCCACACGAATCGTAAAGTTGTATGTGCAAATCATGATACGGATTGCATAGCTCCGATAGAGCATCGGATCTCGCAAATCATGATACGGATCGAACCGCTCCGACCGAATTTGCATTGGACTGAAGAAATAATTTGGAGCAACTGTCACAGAGAAAAAAAAAGTGGAGCGCAACAAATTCTATGGGCGTCAGAAAACCTGTCTTTTACTGGTTGGTTATGCAAATTCCAGATCTTAAGGGTGATCATTGCCAACACAGGGCATGTTTAACAAATTACTGTCAAATTTAACAATTTCAGAAAAGTATGACCATATCCATCAAACGGTTCATAAAGCTTGAGAATTCAACATTGAGATTTTCAATGGATGATTAAATAAATTTAACACTATATGTACTAAAGGTCTAAAATTGATATACACTAGTACCATAAGTACGAATTAATGTAAGCTTATTTATTTAGGTTTCATATTTATTTAGACAATTAACTGTTAAGTATAATTAGTCTAATCTGTATATAGGTTAACGTGGCTGCTTTAAAAAAGAAATAGTATGACATATATATGCTAAATGTGGACAGACAGAGGGGAAAATTACTAAATTCAGATGAATATAGTCCACACCATATATAGGATGCTACATATTGTAAAGCATACATGCTCTCCTTCTTTGAATGTTAATATAAAGATGAAGGACAATATTATTAGTGGCATCGACAAGATTAGTGACTTGCCTGACGCTATTCTTACTCACATCCTCTCCTTTCTGAGTTCCAGAGAAGCTGTTCAGACATGTATTTTGTCCAAAAGATGGAGAAGAACATGGGCTTCTGTGCCAGTTTTGAAATTTTAATTGCTTTGATAAGCTTGTGCCTGCTGAAGAATTTGGCATTGCTATCACTTTTGTTAAACAAGTACTACAAAATCGAGGAAGATCATTATCCTAGGATACATTCAAAGTTCGGGGGGTTCAATTTGGAAATTGTACTATCACTTTAATCCATCTGAAATGGAATGCATTTTGCTTGCTCTCAAATTCAAGCCCCGAGTATTCTCTGTTTATGTTCATTGGCATATTCTTCTGGACTTTGATTGCATATATTGGACCAATTTTTACATGTGCATCACTTGAAAGTATTTCATTAGAGCTCAAATCAAAAGATCAAATTGACAAGTCGTCTGTTCAACTGAGAGAAGTGAACCTTCCGCGCCTTAAAAGATTAAAACTTAGTTTTGTAAGAGTCGATGATAATTTCCTCAAAATGCTTTTCTTGGGTTGTCCTGTACTAGAAAAGCTCAAGCTAACTGTTTGTTATTTGTATGACCCTCTGCTATATTCACAACTACTGAAGAGCTTGGTTCTTGATTGTGTTTATCGGAAAGAATATGGTTATTTCTGCCCCTAGTCTATTGTATTTGGACATTTTTGTTACATCGTCTAAGGGAGAACAAATTTTATTGGAAAATATGGCATCTCTAGTTGAGGCACGAATTGAATGCTCGAGTGTGCATGATGATGCTGGATTGAATTTGAGTGCTCAAATCAACGTAACATATCTTTACTTTACTTACTACTTGCATATAATCTATATATAATAGCCTGATTTTGACTGATACACATATTTTTGGAGTGATCTATATATAGACTAATATATAAGATGTTTATGTCCCTTAGGAAGTTCTACATATTATTAGATTCTTATTATTCTTATACTATACTTAATTGCGGCTTTGTTTTATGTTTTATGTTTAAGAAGGTAATGAGGAAAGAAGTAATTCCTAATTGGCCAAACTTCATAAACTTGAAGAGTGTGCAACTTGGGGATATACATACAAGTAAACTCTTCAATTTAACAGCATTTTTCCTCCTCAACTCGCTAAATCTAAGAAAACTTGGTTTGCAAGTCTACCATGTAAGCTGTTTCCTTTCACCTCCTATTTCCTAGTAGTGTAGCATTAGAGTTCTTTGTTCCCCTTAATTTATAGCTAATGTACTAGCTAAATTAAAAGAAGAAAAGAAAACAAAGTTCAAAAACATATATATACCAGTACAGACCAAACTTAAACCATAGGATCGGTAATGGTAATCAACTGAATTTAACTGCTGCTCCATATCTGAAGCCAAATTGGAGTTGTATGAAAGAAAAGCCAAGCCAGGAGGAAAAGAGAGATGCTCTGCCCCTGGGTGACCACCTTGAGGTGGTTGAGATTGTAAATCATTATAACTTATAAGGTGATCAGTGAAGAAAAAGTTGACCAGCTAGTCAACAAGTTGTCTGCACTAGTCAAGACTAATGGAAAAATCCTTGTAACTAAAGATGTCGGGGTGTATCAGGACCCTTCAATCAAAAAGAAAAAAGAAAAAGAAAAGGATAAGTAAGAATAATTGCTATCGTTCTTAACTGGTTTAGAGATAGCATTTTTTTTTGTCCTTCTTCTTCATTTCTTATCTATTAGTTCAAATTGTTGAATGTTGATGAAAGAGGTAAGATATCAGAGATGTAGATGTCATCTGTTTGAGACAAGATATATGCGTGTTAATTTGAATTCGTTTTGTTTGTGGTTTGATTGACTAGTGTACCATATGGTGAAATTCTTGCTATTTCAAAAAAATTGTGACCGTCAGCACTTCTGTATCATTTGTATGCATTGCTAAATAAGAAAGTGTAGGTTATTTTTCACAAATCACTGTGGATTTTTCCAAAATGGGGTGCTATAAATTAACAACGCTGCTATTCTGCTTGATTTATTATAATTTATTTAGCAAGAGAAATACCTTGAATTTGGGTAAGGATATTAACTGCATTGATTTCTTGACGCAGTGCACATGTCAAATGCCTTTTCATTTTAACTCTATTATTGTATGTGCGTTGCATCAGCATTTTTAATATCCTTCCGACTTGAATTCATTTTCCCAAGTTGAAAGACTTTATTCAATGGATCCATATCCTCCCCGGTACCTGACTCAATACAATTGCAAGGGACGGCCCAGATTTACTCTCAGCCGGTGCCTATTCGGGATAGCACATGGGGGCAGTATTAATTGTGCTTTGAGATTCGTGTCAAGTTAAAAGGATAATCCTAGACCATCCATTTCAATTTACTCAGTCAGGTAACCTGAGGTGATGTGAATTCTTATTCAATAACGAATGCACGAGTCTACATCATACAAAGTTCTCTTGTACTTGTTACGTCAATTTGAGTTGTTAAACCAACTCAAATCAAAATATTGCCTGATACATTGTCATTGGCACCTTCAACGGAATCACAGTCAAAATATTACTCATCTTTTCCATCATAGCAATATCGAAACACACGGGAGAAGTCTTTCAATTCGTGTCCATCCTCACATAACTTCTGTTATCTATAGGAAATATTCGTTCATTTTTTTTTTTTCATGAACAAAGTAAAGGAAAAACAATCCTATATACAGATCCAAAGCATGAGAGATTTGTTGTTTACCAGTTTATTCCTACATATTTCTTTTCCTTTTCTTTTTTGGCACTAAAAAGTTTAAAAATCTATACCATTCCATTACCATTGTTTTCTCAATTTCTAAATAAGTAAACATCACGTGTTGAATTCGAGTTAGATTCAAATTAACAGAGAGAGCCATGAGCTACAAACACACATCAACAACACTAATTGTGTTAGTCAACCAAACAACAAAAGATTGATTTGGTACTTTACTTTTCAGAAAAGAAAATCCAAATTGATGCAAGTAAAAATTCAAAGACTTAACTTTTGAGAAAGTTTAAGAACTAATTCCTCAATTATCCGTACTAGATCTGGCATTGATTTCTAGTTTTTTTTTTTCATTTTTGAAACTTCTTTTTCATGCTTCAAATTTGATAGGTACAGACTACCCAAGAGACTGCTTGTAGTGCCTTGTACGGTCCCACAATGATCAGTGCATACTCACAAGCTGCGCATAGCTGAGGTTAGTTCTTTGACGGCTGCACCAACAGCCTTATGCATACACTGTGCATCAAAGACTAAGTTTATACAAGATGCATCCCAGGAAAAGTAATTATATGAAGATCCATAATTGCAGTCTAAAAGAAAAGGCCTGCAGCGAAGCTATTTTCAATAAGTACATGATCCGCTATGGCACGCAATCTGAGCTGTTTGATTTGAATTGCCGAGATTTAAGAAAATCCCTAAAAAGCAACATTTGAATTGGACTAAACGGTTCAGATCGTGTGCTGTGATTTAGCCATAGTATGGGCAGCAGATGCAGACCAATCCAATAGAACTCTCAAAATAAAGAGAAAATAGAACAAAAAGAAACTGCCAGTGGCACCAAGAACACACAGTTAGAAAAACCCAGGCACTTCCCCGGCCGCTGGAGCCAAATCATTCCTCCCAAATCTCTCTTCGTCAAAGAAAGTAGCACGCACAATTCTGCCACCAAAGAACCGGCCCTCTAAATCAACCAGGGCTTTTGTGGCTTCCTCAGATCTCTCAAACTGAATAAATATTCTGACGGCCTCTTCAGAGGGGAAATCGGGTTCGGTTATTTCGAAAATGAGCACACGAGTCACCGTGCCATATTTTGCACACTCTGAAGCCACCTCATCCTCCAGCTCATCATCCACCTCTCCTGGCCCCACCTGACAGAAGCAAAGCAAGGATTTCAGTCTTATTTCTCCTTACATGCATGGCAAAACATGCCAGACAAAGGCCCAATGAAACCCCTAGCATTGGTAAACATTACATATAAATTTATGAATCCGTATCACCCCGGGTACCTGAGGTGCAAGTAATAAATCCCGGACTGTTCTTTTTAACTTGGCACGAATCTTAAAGAAGACCCTCTATAGTTTCAATAGACACCGGATTGAGTTTGGCCCAGCCGGGATTAATCTGGGGGGACACTGACTCTAATTTATATGATACCTTTATAAGAGTACCAATTGCAACAAGTTACAGAAAGGCCTCTTATAAACTTTGTATATTGCCAGTTATAATTTGGTCCTGATCAATACCATGATTCCCAGGTTTAAACACATTTTTCAAATTTTCTTGGAGGTACTCCAATAAAGTTCCTGTGTTTCTCCTATTCCTTTTGGTATTTGATCGGCCCTCAACAAACACCTACTGATGAGCATACACCAAGGCTACAAGTAACCAACAACAACAGCAGTAATAATGGCAGTAATGCATATGGTGATGACAAACTAATTATGATAACAATAATACTCATAATGACAGTAAAAACTATAATAATAAAACTAAAATGCCTTAGCTTTATACTAAGTCACCTGAGGTAACTCCAATCAGCTCCAGGTATAAAGAAATTTCTAATTCTTATATTTGGTTGGTGCTTGGCAGAGGCCTAATTCAAATTTAATCCTTGAATAGGTGTTCAGCGAGGATAGAATAAGGAATAGAGAATACAATGCTTTTCATTTTATTCCAAATCCTTTGGGGAAGTGGTATAGGCCCCCTATTCCAACCCGGTGAATATCTCTAATTCCAACACATCATTTCTATAGAATAAGATATCCCCCCTACTCAAATGGAATATCTTATTCCATCCGGGTGGAAAAAAAGGGGCCTAAATGCAAGATTCAAGGGTCTGATTGCAAAAGTTCAGTCTATTAGTCTCCTTCAGCAATTATTTTTGCATTCATAAAAGAGTTCACCAAAAATAAACTTATAAATAAATACAGATATAAATATAAAACTGAAAGTAGCAAAGATTACCATATTCCGAAGCATGATGACCCGGGTTGGCACACCCTCAAAACTAGCACTCTTGGGCTTCTTCGACTCACTGGCATTGACAATAACACCGGCCCGCCTGTCAGTCTTCTTGGCCATGAGCGGGGTAGTGATCCCCTGCTCTTGCTTTCCCAGGCCCTGACCCTCCTTCCACCCCATCTTTGCCATCATCCTCTGAGCTGCTGTCATCTGGGCCCCTTTTTTTTCTCTCTCTCTCTCCCTCTCTGGTGATTTCTCCCTCTCTCTCCTCCCCCCCATCGCTGCTCTCCTCCTCCATGCCTCCTCCCCAGATATATTTTGGCTTTCTCTCTCCCTTTCCTTTTCCCTTTCCCTTTCCCTTTCCCTATCTCTTTCTCTCTCCTCTTCTTCACGCCGCCGCCTCTCAACCTCCCTCTTCCTCTCTGCCTCAGCTGCAAGCCTCTTCTTCTCCTTCCTGTAGTCTTCATAATCATTCGGTCTCGCTGGATCATACTCGTCAATAACCGAAGAGGTGACGCCTACAAGAGCTGGCTGGTATGAAGTGGGGCCAGGGGTAGTGTCAAGGAGTACTGGTTGCACAATGGTAGTCTTGGGTTGGGATTGAACTAGGGTTTTGGGTCTGAGGGAATGGGGTGGAGCAAGAATGGTGGAAGGTTTGCGTAAGGTCGGTGGCGCCATTTTTGTACTGCTTGACCAGACAGACGAGGTGGCTGTTTTTTCCTCGTCAGCTGAGGAGGAAGGGGGAGGGAGGTCTCCATAGAGGCCGCCTAACATTTTTTATAGGTTTTTTATGTTTTGAAAAATGAAGCTGGAATAGGTTTAAAAGATTGTATTTCTATTCGCTAAACTGCAAGAACAAGAAAGTAAAGGCAATTAAGAATCTTAGGTTTATTAACTATTCCTTAAGCAGGAACCATGCAATTAGATATCGGTTTTAACCATAATCCATTCATGAACTTATCTAAACATATAACCAAGCAAAATAGGAAAGAAATCAAAGCAAATAAGTTTCAGACCACCAACAGCTAAGAACTGTTTACCATATAACACACCAGTAGATACCATAGACCATAACCATCTCAGGTCCTCGGTCCCTATCTCCTTTCAGTTTGCTTTTAAAAATGCAAGGTCATCAAACGACTCAAATCTCCACAAACTATAATACTACACAAAATCCAAATCCATCAACTTTTGCTACGTAAACAAAAGGCTCATTTAACAAATCAAAAATCATTTTTTGAAGCTTTTCATCCCAAGAAATGACATTTAAGGTACTTGTCATAACGGCTACAAATATTTTTTTTCCCAAATCAAATTATTCTTCCCTGCTTAATAAAGCTGAGCAAGGATATCAACATGCATAATCAGATCTCAATCAACATAGGTTGAGAGAAAGCATACAAAATTAAGAAGAAGAAACAATGATGTACTGAGACCAAGCACATGGTACTGAGACCAAGCACATGATAATTGGCCAGAGGAAACACCAACCAACACCCACCCAACTCACGTCAATCGAGCAAGTAGACCACTAATTTCAACAGCTCTAACATTCAGTAATCGATAATTTTTCAGCCAATTGTCCCTTGTCCATGCAAAATAACAAGGCATTCTTGCTCTGATTCAAATCAAATTCCAATCGAGCTCTCACCATCAAAACCATACCTCCGCTAAATCAAACCAAATTCCAATCGAACTCACTACCAAATCAAACCATACCTCCGAGAACAGTTGCCTGCTTACGTAGAAACCACACCCAAAGTCGGATTAGAGTGCCACAGAGATGGTCCCAGTCCAAGGCAAATCAGGTCAAGATCAATTTTTTCCTACGACCGCTTTAAGTGAGGATAACCCGTCTACTTAATCAGTCGAATTTAGAAGCTTTGACACTATTCACTTTTTTCATGTGAAAAAATAACATTTCATGGCCTCAAAAAGTTCAACTCTATAGAAAGTGGATGGAAAAACCTTGCAAACTATACTCTATATATATATAGCTGCATCAGAAGACAATTATACCATAATCTGAGGATGATATAATGTGAGATCTAGGCCTCTAATCTGAGGATATAAATGTAATTTCTGCACTAATTATAGATGGCATGTTCTCCAATGAAACTCTATGCATCTCGGCAGAGATGATAACATACAAGTGACTAGATACTGATATGTTCAGATACTAATCATTGGTACTCTATGCATCTCGGCAGAAACTTTTTGTTCACTGGAAATTAAGTGATAAGTATCGTTTAAGATACTCATCTAAGATCACTAAAATATGCAACACCACAGGCACTTAAATGTCTTATATTAAAATTGGATTGTGTAGGAGTGCCATTAAACTAGAAAGCGAATTGACAAATCAAAAAAAATAAAATCTTTATTAGGTCCGCCTGAAATTTTAAATGTGTACTTAGATGCTAACCAGGCTGGATTGATCCATAGTTAACACTGCTAGCAATTTACCAGCTCTCCCAGCTTTTAACCATTTTTTAATTAGCTTTTAAAGTAAGTGCTTGATTGCACAATCTGAGAGCAAGTAAGGTTGAATGGCATCAACTGACGCCAATAGAATTATTCAGCTGTGTTGGAGCAAACATTATAGAACTCATATCCTATTTAAGTCGAATCTAGTTCAGTCTTATACAATTGAGACCCAATTACCCAAAACACGAAACATAGTTTGCTATAGTACCTTGAGGCGAGGAGGCGGCGTGACAGAGGCCAAGAGACGCAGAGGTGAAGAGGCGGCGCGACAGGGGAGAGGCGGGGCCGGCGCGAGAGAGAAACAGACTGAGAGCGGCGGCGAATAGTGGGGGGAAAGATCGATCGGAGTGTGAGAGAGGCGGCCAGGCGGGGTGAGATTGATCTAACCAGAGCTGCTCAAACGGGCTGTTTAGTGGACAACTCAATGGACAGGAAAGAGCTGCTCAATGGCCCGTTCAAATAATTGTTCAGACTCGGTTCAGACGAAAAGATTAATTTGAACATGACCCAAAAATGTGGACTCTGTTCGTATCACAATTTGTCCATCACTATTATGTTAACTGTTCGGTCCGTTTGCCCACGGACACGGGCCGTCATGTTCATTTAAAACTCCTACGCTGCCATTTGAAACTCCTAGTGGGCTTTTCTCCAGTGCAAAAGCACCGCTGCCATTGATCCCACGCAATACAAGTTGCGTGACTCCAGACAAGTGGGTGTTGGCAACAATTCGAATCCGAGACCATACCTTTCAAAGTGGAGCGCACATATTCTGACGATAAATTCGAATTTCGAGATCATTCCGAGCGACAGATTTGAATCGGACGGTCTCAATTCAAAATCCAAAAATTGAGTTACTTTAGGAGATCCGGACCCGATACTTTTGCCGGATCTCACTGACAAGAAAAAAGGTTGAGGCAACTGTATTGAGCATTTTCGTTGAAGCAGGGATATAGTTAGTTTTTTGGCTCGCAACACGAATGCTAACACGATCAAAACCCCAGAGAAATTCCAATATGTGTGTTGGATTATCTCCAATTTCAGACCCGCATTCTTTGTTCTCAAATCTCAAGTGATCTCTCTCGTTGAATTTCCATCAATTGGTTCAGAGTTTGTATAACATGCTAGCTAAGATATATAAGATCCAGTGGAATTAGTTATTCTGTGCTCTTTGCATACGGGACCTTACAAAGTTCCGCATTTACAGAAAATTAGTAAGGAAGCATAATTCAAATGTTAAAATGTACGTATAAGTTTGACCGTTTCGTTGATTAGTAAGGAAGGATAATCAGATCTTACTTTTTTTCTTTCTTTTTTTTAACTTTCGCATTTAACATTCTAACTCTCTCTAAAATTCACAAGTTACTGTATAATAAACGCTCAATATGTTTGATTTTTGGGAGAGACTAGTTAAAAATAAAAATAAGGGTGTCAGTAAAACTCTTTAATTGTTTACTCAACCTATATCGTATTATGTAAGATGAGTATGAGTAAGAATTTTTTCCGTTAACTTAATAAATATGTGTATGGGTGAGAAAAAAAATTCATTAACTTATTGGATAAGAGTAGGTAAAAGCTATTTCATATATTAAAGGGTGAATTTCTAGTGTGTCCATGTAAGCTTCTAAAATAGCCAATTTCTTCATATAAACACTATAATATCTAATATTTTCATAAAACTTAAATTTGTTTCTTTAAATTTAGTTTATTTTAAAACTCAACAGGCACATATACCATTTCATTTTAAATGGAGATCTTCCTTAAATATACAATAATAATGAATTGAATAGGAAAGAATTTATGGTTAGATCGGATTTAAGGAAGAATTTGACCTCATAAAAAGGAGAGATTCAATTATATCATTTTATGGTGACACATTTTGATACCATATGCTTATAAATTATTTTTGCAATTTCAATGTCCAAACAGTCAATCTGAACCGTTCAAAATTATCTACATATTAAAATGTGCATGGAGACCAAATTTTACATTTATTTTTGAAATTTTTTTAGCATTTATTAAAATGTGTACAAAATTGTTGTTTTCAGACAATTTTTGACCATTAAAAAACAACAATTTTCAAAAACTCTAAAAAATAGTAAACAATTTCCAAAAAATGTAAAATTTCGTTTCCAAGCACATATTGATATGGAGATCATGTTGAATGGTTCAGATCAGCTGTTTGAATTTTAAAATCACAAAAATGACTTATAAATATATGGTGTCAAGATGTGTCACCATAATATAATGTAATTGGATCCCTCCTCATTTATATAAGTTGGATCGAGTTCGACTCAATTCGTAACGGGTCAAAAATTCTAGACTCATACGCAATTCATTTGAGTATTAACCATCAGGTAGGTTCAGGTCGAGCAGATCCTTTCAGATCAGTCAAAAATTGACACCTCTACGTACGAGATAGTTCCTACACATGTGCTTTCGACATTTTTATCAATATCCAAAATTAATTAGAGATTATTATGTATGCCCAGATTTTTCGACTTTCACCAAAAATGCTAAAGCCGGTCATAAAATGGCCGGTTTACTCCCCCTGTAAGCCGGTCATTTTGTGACCGGCTTACTCTTTTTTGTTTTTTTGTAAAGACACTATAAAGAGTGCAGATAATGAAATCTAACACTGAACATTTGAATTTTTTTATTTAAATTATTTGATAGATTACTTCTTTTGATATATAATTAGCATATTATACTAAAATACGCTATTACTTGAAATTATATTGAATTACACTATATTAAGTTAAATTACACTAAAGTACATTACATTACGCTAAAATACGGTAAATTACGCTAAATTACATATGAATAGGGACGATATCTTCACTGAACAACGAAAAACGACGGCGAAACTTCAAACGGTCATAAAACAGCGCTTGAGTGTCCGATTTCAGCCAATGACCACTTTTCGGAAAGCTTGCGAAAATACGCATGCGTCCGTGCCCGCTATGTTAGATTCAAAATTCAGAATTGCCAAAAAAACTAAGGGAAGAGCCTCAAAACTTGAGTTGAAGTTTCCGATTAAGATTTTAATTTCTATTATTCAATCTAAGTAGCTCAGTAAATTAGTTACATAATGAACTTATAGAATACCAATTTTTATTATTTTCAGAATTTTTTACTATTTTTTATGATTCATAAAAGATGGCACAAAATCAGTCTACTTTAGCGTAATTTACCGTATTTCAGCATAATTAGCGAAGTTATTGTAATTTAGAGTAATTTAACGTAATTTAGTGTAATTCAACATAATTTATTGTAATATAGTGTAAGTCAACATAATTTCAAGTAATCTAGTGTATTTTAGTATAAATATGCTAATTATAAATCAAAAGAAGTAATATAACAAATAATTTAAACGAAAAATTCAAATTTTCAGTGTTAGATTTCATTATTTTACTCTTCATAGTGTCTCTAAAAAAAAAAGAAAAAAAATGAGTAAGCCGGCCATTTTGTGACCGGCTTGGGTATTTTTGGCGAAAGTCGGAAATTCTAGATATAAATATTAATTTCTAATCAACTTTGGATATTAATAAAAATCTCGGCATGTTCTTGATAAATACGTTGATAAATTACTTTTTCTTAATGTATTCTTATACGATACGCTAGCAAAGAGAATCTTTATCCAGTCAATTAAGCATGATACGGATCAGATGATCAGATGAACAATTTCTTTATCCAGTCAATTAAGCATGATACGCTAGCAAAGAGAATCTCTAACACCCGTTGAAATTGGGGGAAAAGGAAAACGTAATTTTGTAGAACAAATAATGATGGCATTGTTTAGGTTTCATTTAGCACACAAACAACAGAATCAAAATTAAAAAAAAAAAAATACATATATAACTCGTACGCTGCATGCTGCATGAAATTAACCGAAACAATACTACCAATATTTTTGTTCTAATTTTCTTCTATTAAGTGATTGGCTCGCCACATAAATTATATTTGCTCTAACTTATTTTTACATATAGTTTGATAGAGACGAAAACAACATCGCCCTTAAAGTGTGCTTGTATTCACTTTTATTTTTCGTGCGAGGTTTTAAAGAACCGATTAGTCCTAACATACCATATAAAATAAATATTTTTCTCAAACGTGGAGAGAAAAATGAATGCAGGAATAATAGAGAGAAAAAAAGGTAGTTGGAGCACAGATAAGAGGGAAAAAGTAAAAGATAGTTGAAGCATTTAAAGGTCATTTCATCATAGAGCAAGTTCTCACAACACTTAAAAGGGCCTGTTCGTTTGTCACGGGATGGAATTTGACAGGAATGAGAATTCACTCTTGAAAAAGCGAGAACCCATGGGTACGGGTACGAACAGGGTTAATTATAGGAATGTTGAAATGGGTGTTCGGTTGTACGATGAGAGTAGTTGTAGGAAATCATATTTTTCTTTCTAAAATACTTGATATCAATACAATTATTCTTATTAATAATTCGTAGTGTAATTAAATAATATAAATAACATAACAATACTTATTAGTTATTATTTTATAAAGATACTTTTGCTCGTAAACTTGTTATCCAATCACCGAAAAATAAATTTAAATTTAAATTTAAATTAGCAAAATTGATAATTAACCATTTTTAATTTGCTTGAAATAAAATAAAAAATATGTATATTTTTAATTTTGCTTCAATACTATTTTAGAAGGTTGGTTTTTACTATTTTCAAAAATGAATTTCAATTTAAATAAGAAACAAATTGTTCACTAATATGCTGTAAAAAAATTAACTGTAATTTGTAAAAGAAGTATTAGATATATCATAGGAAATTACCAAGCAAATATTTATACAAAAACGAATATCTATTTTCGTTACTTTTTATTTGAACAAATAACAAAATAATCATAGATATATATTTTACAGTAAAATTAATCACCAATTTAAAAATAATTCTTTTTTTCTTTTTCTTCTTGTTATTTTGCATCAATAATTTTCTATTAAATTTAAATGATATCATAAATTGTACTGAGATTGAAAATTCAAACCATATTGAAACAAGATTTTATTATTTTATATGATGATAATCACATGTGAACCATCAACCTTTTGACCATTTATAATAAAAAATACAATTATTGCCATTGACATGTAAGAATAAAAACATTAGCTTTGAGCTAATGTGTAAATTCCCACAAATTTTTCTATTTTTGGACTCTTTCATGGGTTTTACCCATAACCAAAATAGACAGCCGAACGAACAATGGAATAAAATTTCTACTTTTTTGAAAATCCCATAAATCCCACCTTATTTCTATACAACCGAACGGGGCCTTAGTGGAATGAGCATGTCATTAACTTAGTAAGGGGCGGAATAAAATTTTAAATTATGAGGGTCAAATATATATTAAAAGTTAATTATAATATTATATCAAATTTATATACTAAGTATTAGAGTATGGTGGTCAATTTTATAATACATATAACATTTTATTCTAAACTGTATATATTGTTAATTATATCAAATTTTCATGCATCCTTTTCTAAAATGTCAATAACTCAAAATTTAAAATATAAACACAAAAATAAAACCGTTAGATGCGATCTATGTTATTTTTTCTATGTGCTCATAAATTTTTTATCACATTTCGATTTTGTTTTTATGTGAATCAATAAGTTAAAAAATCAACATCTAGAAATTATCATATTAGTACATTTTACAAGTTCTTGATGACAACCAAAATAAAATTCAAATGTTATAATTTCTTACACGTGCATAGATAAAATGATGTAGATCATGTATCGAACGGTTTTATTTTGATTTTTAAATTTTTAAATTTTGAGTCATTAAAGTTTTTAAAAATAAAAGTATGACGGAGACAAAAAAAAAATAGAGTTTACACGTGCATAGATAAAATGATGTAGATCATATTCAACGGTTTTATTTTGATTTTTAAATTTAAATTTTGAGTTATTAAAGTTTTTAAAAATAAAAGTACGATGGAGACACAAAAAATAGAGGCATTTGAATTCTCCTCTTTATTAATTTGAATTCACTGTTTAAAACCAATTTAATACGTTTACGAGTTGAGTTAAAAAAAAGACCTAGCGAAAATACTATTTTTGCCCTCGTCGGGCCATTTGTATAGAAATAGCCCTTTTGCATTTAGGCCCGTAGACAGTATATAAATCTCAAGTTATGCCTACATATCTATAAAATAAAACTAAGTTAAACCATATTTTATTAGTGTAGAGTTGTAGATAATTTGATGGCCAGTTGTTTATAAAAAAGTTTCTCCCGATGAAGGATAATTATTAATTATCCTCTACGGCACTGGATCCCAGCGAACCAAATCGGTCCGTCCATTTAATTGAAAGGCTAGGATTAACTCTATTCAAATTCCTTGACCGTACAGTTCTCGTTTCCAGTGCTGGACCTCACGTGACACCCGGTTCAAAGAGTCCGAGTTTTCTTTCTTTTATTTTTATTTTTTTAAATAAATTGTTTCTTTGATTCTTGAAACTTTTATTGTGACTGTTTCTCATTGTTTGAGCAAATATTTGGTACAATTCTATTTAAATATTAATTGTTTGAGCAAATTGAATTTTACCAAAATTTAGCCATGCTGTGTATCTCTACTGGAAGAAGGTACACCCTCACTGGAAGATGGTATATCTCTACTAAATGTCATGCTGTATTTGATAATTTTTGGTCAAATATGAGAGTTTTGGTACAAGTCCAGTTTAATGTTGATGCTTAAACAATTAATTTTGGTAAAATAAACCTAATTAAAATTTTGGTACAAGTCTAATTTAACTGAAACAATAAATTTTGGTATAATAAACCTGTTTAATTTTTGGTACAATTCTAAACCTAAACCTAAACCTAAACCTATATTTTGGTACAATTCTATTTGCTCAAACAATTAATATTTGGTACAATTCTATTTAAATTTTGATCATATTCTAATTTTGAAACCTAAATTAATATATAATTCTAAACCTAAATCCTTAAACCTAAATCCTAAATCTAATTACTACTCTAAAGTAAAAATTAAAACTAGAAAAGAAGAAGGAAACTTACCTGAGGTCGAAGGGATTGAAACTTCTTTGAATTGATACAAAAAATGAAACCAGCAGACCCCTTTTATACCTTCCCGGGGTCCGCACCCGCATTGTGCGGCCCCGCTGAAATGGGTCGGCAGAATACTGATGCGGCCATAGTAAGTTTCGAAATCCCCAGAAATGATAGTTATTTGGTTTATTTTTTTTTTTAACTTTGTTAGAAATAAAAATTTCAGCTGTTTCAATAGAGACAAAACTATAAAAATTAGATTAAGAGTACTTAAGCATAAAAAGCACATAATGTATAATTGCTTAGATTTGAAATCAAGTTCTCACAACTACAAACTGAAATTGTAACAACTAAGCTACAAATACATAAAAAAATTCATAAAATTTTAATATACATTTATTGAAATTTTAAAATTATAAGAATGACTAAGCACCTTCTAACTTGGTGGTAAATATGTTCTCATGTTTGTGACCGGTTTTCCTCCTCCTAATTTTCATGCCAAAGCTTTGTGTCTTATTTTTTTTTTTTTTCTTCCTCCTACTAATTTTGAACGAATTTTGTTTTAATTAATAAAATTGGAAGAATTTCGTATGAAAGAAAAAGACAAAAGAGGGGATGTCGACCAGGCATGAAATTGGTAGAAAAGTCGATTTTGATGAAATTTCATCGCGGACCGTCAAATTAAACGAACGGTCCGATTTGGTGCGATGAAAGAGGTCTAGCACTGGAGACGATAATAATCCTCTCCTGTAAAAATAACAAACGGAGGTGATTAATTCATAGCCCTATAGGCCTATAATAATCTTTAGCTCTATTAAATTGCCCCGACCACCAAAACCAAAATAAGAAAATAAAATAAAAAGGAAAAAACCTCCTTTTTCTCGACTCGTGTACTCCAACCCAACCCAACCCCGCCTCCACCCTCTCTCTGATCCATTCGAGGCCGCCTTGGATCTCTGAAGAGAAAGCTCGTTCTAGGGTTTTGCTCAGAGCTGGTGCCTTGTCACAGTCGTGCAACAGTCGAACCCTAGATCCGTGTAGGAGCGGATTTTAGGTTGAAGTTCTAAAATTTGGGGATTTTTGCTCGCTTGATTTGCGATTTCTGGCAAGATGTTCTGGCGTATGACTGGGTTATCGACGGCCTCGCCAGTAAGTTCTCGAGCTATTACACTCTCGAAACTTTTGATTTTTTTTTCTCTCTCAGGCTAGATGTTTAAATTTTTTTGATACGTTTGACTAGCATAAGCATGTACTTCATGTGAATACTAGTAATCTTAACTTTTTCCTGAAGTAACTAGTTAATTTTTTGGGGTTTGCATCTTTAGTTGATGTCATCGGTGCTAAAACTTTTAGCACCGCCTCCCAATTACAACATATTGAATAGCTACCTGTTTGTTGGTTGAAAGTGAATTGAGGGAGACACCAGGCTGCTGTGCTTTCATAGTTACTTTTTCTATCTGTCTTGGTGTATCTGTTCCCAAATAAATAAAATCAGAAAACCTTATATGTGATCTTTAACTTGTTTTGATCAAATGGTTAGCAACTTATTTTACAGCCTTAAACTTTGGTCTGGGGCTAAAAGCTAGACGTTTTATTACTCATTGGACCACTTTAGAAGAATTGTTGTCCTTAATATATAAGCAGGGTAGCATGTGACCTCACTGATGAGAAATCCGATTATTACCATTGCCTTTTGCTTTACTTCAGATTAATTGCAAGATTTTACCCCCGTAATGAAAAATAATGGCTTAAATGTCCTCTCCATAATCCACAACAGAGTTTCTTCCAAGGGGGCTGGCACTTGGTTGTCATAGTTAAGAGTTTTGATCATAAAAGCTACTCATTGCTTTTTGCACATTGAAACAGTGTGTTTATTGTCATGTGTTACAGGTGGATAGTATATTAGACAAGGAAAGCTTTACACTTGAAGAACTTCTCGATGAAGATGATGTTATTCAAGAATGCAAAGCTTTGAACACTCGTCTCATCAACTTGTACTGCCTCTCTCTCTATCTGTCTCTCTCATCCCCACCCCTGTGGGTGTGCCTGTGTTTGTGTACAATACAAAATTTAATTAGCCAAATTCATGTGGTTTTATTTGCTGCATTTGAAAAAGAGCACAGCACATTTTCTTAGGTTGTGAGCAACCAGTACTGTATTATTTACTGTACAAAAAATGATAAACTGTCTGTGACTTTTGTACCCTGAACTTCCTGTTTTTGTGTATATCATCCTTTTGTAACTGCCAGTTTGAAAGTTTGCGCTTAATCTATGTTCGATTTAGCTTATGATAGTTTTTTACTTTAAAAAAGTTAAATTATCATTATTGATAAATTGTCAGCATTTGAATATTCTTTACCCAGGCTATCTGATTGGATCATGTACAATTTATACAGCATGGCTTCCTTCATGCTAACTATTGACATATCTTAGGGAATACAAAAAGAAGCTTGTTAAGACAAAACACTGTATAACTCTATTGAAAATAGCTACATTACCAGGCATTATACAAATCATGCTGGTTGATCTTTTTTGTCATTTAATATTTTTTATCATGCAGTTTGAGAGATAGAGCACAAGTAGAGAAGCTACTTAGATACATTGTAGAAGAATCACCTGAAGATGCTGAGAAGAAGCAATCTTTCAAGTACTCTCCGCCAGCTGGCCATTTAATTTGATTTAATTTGATTTTATATTTCCCGTTGAGGTATAATATGCATAATTTGTTCCTCTGTCATGTAGGTTCCCTTTCATAGCTTGTGAGATATTCACCTGCGAGATTGATATCATTCTGAGAACCTTAGTAGAGGATGAAGAGGTTAAAATTTTTGTATTGATCATTGTCTTTAGGACTGACTTCCTGTATGCCAATGCAAATGTCAAAATATCAGATACAACTATGCAAAACAAGAAGTTTGCATAAATATTTACACTAGTAATGAAAAATGCTTCATACCTCTCAAAACTATCCCTTACAGAATGATTTTCTTATTATTAGAGACAGGTGAGGGGTGGGGCATATTTTATGTTTTAAGAGGGCAAATGAAGTATCTCTCTTTCTGTAATTGGATTTTTTGCAGGTTCATCATGAACTTGTTACTGTTATTTCATTAAATTCTACCTAACTTTTCATTCGCGGGATTGAAATAATTCTGGCTAACCCTCCTTTCGTGGATTTGTTTGCAGCTGATGGACTTGTTATTCTCCTTTTTGAAGCCTGACCATACACACAGCGCTCTATTGTCTGGTTATTTCAGTAAGGTAATACATACGCTATTTGATTGGCCTCGTGATGTTTAGGTCATAGTTTTTACTCGAGTAATCCTTTCTTCTCGTGCCAGGTGGTGATATGCTTGATGATCCGCAAGGCAACCCCTCTTATGAACTATGTTCAGGTATTCATCTGAAATAATAACACAATTAACAAAAATACATTACTCACAGTGAAAGCACTTTCTGAAGTGAATATGTGAATTAATATTAGTTTGTACTTGAACACACAATCTTGCTAATTACATTCTTCCTTTGTTTAGGGACATCAAGAGATAATAACACAGCTTGTTGACCTCATTGGCATTACATCCATGATGGAGGCAAGCCTTTTAGAATCTTTTAGTTAATATTGTACTGTGCTATGCAAATAACACCCACCACCTGTCATGCTTGCAGCTAAATTTCCATCAAATTTTCAAACTGCAAACTAAACTCAGCTTTTAGACTCGTCGTGATGGAAAAATTACATCCAAGTGCATATTCAAATATAATCGATCCTATTCAAAGTAGTTCAGTATAGCTGCTAAGGATCATAAAATGTCCAGAGACATAGCAGATTTGACTTCACCAGTGACTTAGGTTCTATTGTTGAGTGTAATTTGCAGATGACACACAAATTTTAGTGGTAGTTGTAAAATATGTTGGAGGGTGTAATTTCAAGGCAAGCAAAGGTATTGCAAGTTTGCATCAGAGCCCTCATTAAGGAATAATTAAAGAATTTTGTGTTGTCTTGAAATTCCAATATAGTTTGAACGAATTTAAAATAGTCCTTTCATGTATGCCGAAGCAAGGCTTTTTTGATATAGTATCAGTGATATAGGATTAATGACATAAATTTTTGTAAAAAGAATCTGAATCTTTTTTTTTTTTGATGAAAAACATTATAAGTAAAATTAGGTTGGCCTTTTAGGACTTTTTTGGTTCTGATGGCAGCATTGTAGGGACATGTATCCTTCTACTTGGAGTGTCCTTGCCTCGTTGTTTTCTCCAAGTGTGGGGCCTTTTTGCAAATGTTAACAATATAAAGCCTTTTCTGCAATTTATGGAGAATGTATAGGTTTTTTATACTTTTTTCTTATATTTCGTGTGATTTCTGACAAATTTTGGAAACAGGTATTGCTTAGATTAATTGGTGCTGATGAGACTATGTACACTGGCTCTTCTGAAACAATGAAATGGTTAGAAGATACCAACGTGCTTGACTTGATTGTTGAAAAGTTCAGCTCTTCAGTATGGCCTTATCTCTCTCTCTATCTCTTTATTAAAAACATAATCCTCCGTTTACATATTATTCAATTTAGTCTAATTTTTGTGTATCTGCTTAAGAGGGGCTGTTGGCTAAAAAACTAGAATAGTTGTCCAAATTTGCAAAATGAAGTTGAATTTAATATCGGACTGAAGGGAACATTGTTTTAGTTCCTCAATATTGTGTAAATTTGATTGTTCAATTGTATTTGCAAAATTGATTGTCTCGGTTTCTACTCGTTTAAGAGAGAACTATGTTCTTGGACTCAATATTGAAGGTGATTTAGTATGTTCGGATTACTGAATTAAGGTTGATTGTCAGATTGTCATGTTTTTCTAACACCAAGTGCTTGTGGTTGTGAGTTCTTTTGGGCAAGTACTGGCCAATTTGTTTTCTTTGATCCTTATTAAAACGATGAGTACTTGATATTTGCACCTTAAAAGCCCACAAATCCATTTCCTATGTATGGATTCCCTCTTAGGTTGGTATTATATGGGTCCCGATGCGTACTTGTATGTTGGTATCTCAATTCCGTCATGGATCAGGTAAGGGTACAGCACCCATCATAATTGCCTTGTACTGGACTGTAAGGCTCAGATATACCTATTTGATGTTGGTTAGTATACATTTTTTTACCTGATTCTTTCCCAAGGACTATTTGTTGCCCGGTACCTGTACAGAGATGAATGCTTCTGTTGTTCTTCAATCAATTCTTATTTTGTTTTAAAAAAATGCATCTAAAAAATAGGTATCTCCTGAAGTGCATGCTAATGCAGCAGAGATACTCTGTGCAATAACCCGCTATGCGCCTCCAGCTCTTGCATCCAAGATTTCCAGTCCAAGGTATATTTCTTTTGCTTTTGATATGTGCAAGAATTTTATTTGCAACCAAAAGATAGACCAAATTTTAGCAACTACTCTAATGTCGGTATTTCCAGGCCAAGGTTTTTTGGTTTTTCTTAAAAGATTTTTCAGATCAAATCTATTGTTTTCGATGATAATATCTTCCTGTTTGTACTTTTTTAAGTTCCATATCTGATTTTTCCTATGTTTACTTTTTTTCAGTTTTGTGGGGAGATTGTTTCACCATGCTCTTGAAGAGTCCAGGCCTAAATCAGTACTGGTACACTCGCTGTCGGTTTGCATATCATTGCTAGATCCTAAGAGGCTCGCCTCGGCCTCTTACCAGGCATATAGAAGCAACCTTTCTCATGGTACAGTTGTTACTGCAAGCCCTGAGACGGTTGATGGGATGCTCAGTAGTCTAGGTATATTTATTTGTAATTGGTCTCTTAATTTGCAAATTAAGTCGACCTTTTATTTTGTTTGCAATTAGTATCTGAACATAAAATATTTTCGGGTTTAGAGCCAGCAGAGTGGCACTGAACTGACAAAGTCAACCGATGAGTGCAACAAAAAAAATTTGCATTCAACTGAAATGGCTAGAAAATTACCAGTTGGCTCTGCTGCTACTTAATACTTTTAAATGTTTTCTGGAATCTCAGGAGACTTGTTGAAGTTACTGGAGATCTCTTCAAATGAAAGCACCTTGCCTACAACATATGGCCACCTCCAACCTCCCTTCGGAAAACACCGTTTGAAAGTAAGCATACAAGTTTTGAACTAGCTGTTTCTGAAGAAATTTTATGTTCCTCTACAAACCTCAAAAAATTTGTATATCTTTCCTAATGAGAAAAAAATCTTAATGTGCATTAGTGTATATTCATGATAATACTGGGTATGGCAGGGATTATGTATGATATGCTATTGATGTCTTTTCAGGAACATATGAAATGTTCTTTTGTTGTTTTCAATGTTTGCTTCCTATTTGGTTTAAATAAAATGTTTATTTATCAGGTTGTTGAGTTCATATCGGTTTTGTTGACAATCGGTAGTGAATCAGCTGAAAAGGAACTTGTTCAGCAGGAAGCAATTAAACGGGTCATCGATTTATTTTTTGAGTAAGTAATATTGATTGGTTTTGTTCCATCTACTTCTATCACCACCTCCACTCTCCACTTTATCAATCCTTTTCATTAAAAAAGTCAAACACTAGTTTACTTGTTTGTTTATCATTAATTTGGTCATTTACTGACTAGTTGTTAAAAATGCAGGTACCCGTTCAACAATTTCCTACACCACCATGTGGAGAACATCCTGGTGTCATGCTTAGAGAGCAACAAGAGCCTACTCATTGACCATGTCTTAGTTGACTGTAAACTTGTTGACAAAATTCTTAATTCAGAGAAGAATCCTACTCTCTCAACTGACCCTTCAAAGGTTATAGATTTTTTTCAGTCTCTTAAATGCAAATGTTTATATACAGGATTGGTTTGATGTATTTTTCTGTAAAAAACAGTTGCCCGAAAAGGTGCACCATATTGTCTTTATAGAACTTAACAATGAAGCATGCAAAATTTGTATGCCATGTGCAATTATTCCTACTTTGATACCTGAACTATCCTCATTTTCTTTTTGCTGCACAACTACAGGAGAACTGAGTTTATGGGTGATTTTTCTCATATTTGAAAAGAAAAAAAATAATTGAAAGCTTTGTGCCTGCAGTTCAATAGGTTCATAAAATTCTTGCTGTTAACATTTTATAGGAAACCACATCTGATCTTTCTCCTAAATTTCTAAATATCATATTACAATCAAATATATTTTTCTTTTTTAAATTTAAAATGATTATTTGTGCAGCCAACAATACCGACGGAGGGAAAAGTACTTCCAAAGATAGGTAATACTGGTCACATGACAAGAATTGCAAACAAGCTTGTCCAGTTATCCAATAGCAACAGTACTATTCAGACCCATTTACAGGTTTGCCTTCTCTTTCCCCTTTTTATTTAAAAGAGCTAAAGTGAGACTATTTAGAGTGCTTATTTGTTCTGTTTTTGGCTGAACAGGATAACATTGAGTGGTCAGAATGGCTGACTAATGTTTTGTTAAAGAAGAATGAACTAGAAAATGTTTATCAGTGGGCTTGCGGGTGAGTTTCTCCTTTGCCAATATATTTTGTTTTTGTTTTGTATGACTTGAGGACGCTTACTATATAGTCTTCCCTGAAATTTTTATTGCACCTTATAATTGTTTGTGTTTGAAGCTAGCAACTGAATCCTAGAAACCTCAAAAGACTCTTTAAACATGTAATAGGCATGAAAGCTTATCTTACGCATTTTGTTTTAAAAACATGAAGAGTTCTTTATCTCTATGTACTTGATTTGTCAAATGGCTGTTATATTCCCAACAAAAGACCCTTGACCTTTTCCCAAAATACTGACATTGGAACTCAATGTGTGGTATGTGTTTGGCAAAGCAAGAGCTATCCTATTGATAGAATTTTTCTCTGTCATGCACGGCCATTCTTTGAAGTGGTATTTGCCCTTTACTTTCTTAAGAAATTGGGGAAGTAAAGTTTACACGCTATTAAGATACATGCAATATCTTGTCATGTGTATGATTCAAGTTCTACGTAGTACCTTTCTTAGTTTTTAATATTCCTTTTGTTAGACGACCAACATCATTGCATAATGCTGGGAGAGATAGCGACGAGGAGGACATGCGGGACCGTGACTATGATGTAGCGGCTCTTGCTAACAACCTCAGCCAGGCCTTCCGCTATGGCATCTATTCCAATGATGACATTGAGGAGGTCTCTTCTTTTCATCTTATTTTACTTTCTTGTGTTACCTTGTTTTGCTTAACTTCTCTACTGATGGAACCTAAGCATGAAGCCATTTGTACCCGAAGGAGCGTCGAACTTGCTTATAATCAAGGCTTTTGTCGGAACCAATATCTGCATTTTTTTATTAGAATTATCATTTGTTTTTAAGTTTATGAATGTGTAACATGTGGTTTGGTTGATTCTTCCAGGGACAGGGGTCACTTGATAGAGATGACGAGGTTTGTTTCTTTGTTCTTCCTTTGTATTAATGCTCCTTCTCTTTCTTCTGTTTTACTTTCTTTTTAAATGGGGAATTGTGGAATGGCAATGGGTTGAGTTGTGTTCTTGTGAGGAAGTTTCTGACATCTAACTGAATGGCACAAGATTGCAAGTGTATCAATTTGTTTTGTTTTGGATAAGATATTAGTTTTTATTCTCTTTGGCATGTTTCTCAATGCAAACTAAAATCGATCAAAATAATATTACTGGGCTCAAGTAGGTTGGTTCTAACCTGAATGTTACAGTTGATGAAGCCCTGCCCAATTCCAATGTGCGAGTATTAACCAGGTTTGGTTGACTAGTATTAAGGTTACAATTGGAACTTGTACATAATCCGATGCCAATAGAAGTACCAGTATAAGCCATTCCCGCAACACATATAACTTATATCTGGCATTTATTGAAGTACTTGAGAAACTCATTATTGTTGTGGGAAGGATGGTACTGGTTTAGTATTACCTTAACCTGAACCATTTGAGAATGTGTGTTGCCAAGTCAATTTGGCTTGGGCTTTGTAGGCTGTATAAAATTTCGCATCTTATTATCAATTTTATTTTTTAAACTTTTATCAGGATGTATATTTTGATGATGAATCAGCAGAGGTGGTGATATCCTCACTCCGTCTGAGTGATGATAATGACAGGTCTATTATCCCTTCTTAAATTAACCCTGTCAACTGTGGAAAAAAATATTGATAAACAAAATTAATCGGGGCTCTTTTTTTGTCCCTGCTTTCAGTTTTTCATATATGCCCCTGCATGTTCATTAATATCATGCATACCACAGCAAAACACGAATGGTACATCCCTGCAAAAGATGCCTGATGGCCCCGTTACTGTCCAACTCATTATAATATTTCTTTGCATTAAGTGAGCCAGAATTGAGGGGCAGTTAGACAATTTTATGTAATGTAGATATCTCAATAGTTTTTGCAGGGTCGCGTATGAAATTTTTTCAAATAGAAATGATTTTGTACTGCGAAATAACCATATTAACTCAAATAGCTGCAAAATGAGCTTAAGGAAAAGAGATCATACAGATATGTACACATATCTGCCCAAGTGAAATAAAAACGGAAAAAATTGTTGGTTAACATTCTTTCTGTAACTATAAAAGCTTTATATAATTCTCAATGCTGACATTTTCTTCTTTTCATTTTTGAATGGCAACAGTGGTTCTTTATTCACAAACTCAAATTGGTTTGCATTTGAGGATGACCGGGGGGCAAGTTCCCTCACTTCCCCTTCTGACAACACAGCTGATGATGCCCCCGCACAGATTGAAAATGAAGAACAAGATAAAGAAGAAGAAGAAGAAGAAGATACTTCTGATGAGGTCGTTCTTGACCATAACGACAAAGTTACTCCCCTCTTAGATGATGACATGGAGACCATTGTTTTGGGTAATGGCCCCACCAAAGAAATCAATGAAGATGACTCTGTGACGCCTGAATCGTCTTCTGTCGAACCTGAAGACAAATTGATTGTCCCGAACGGAGTTCTTGAAAATGAAACCATGAAAGAGGATGTGGCGGAAGCCGCCTCACCTGATCCTGGATCTAACAAGAAAGATGAAGTTGCTGATATAGAAACGGAAGCATCTCCAAAGATGGAGCCGCAGGTGGGGGAAGAAGTTTCAGCTTGAACCTTTTAGGTTTTGGGTCCCCAACTCAAGTTGTGGTAATCCATTTTGTGCCTTTGGAAGGAAAAGGCGAAATTTAGTAATTTTGGCTGTCTTTTGGATTAGAACTTGTACAAATGCCTCTTCCCTAACCTTGTCATCACGGCGTCTTTATGTAGTTGTTTTCTTTTTTTTCTTTTTCATTTTTCTCGGTAACTTCTTGACCAATTTTTAATTTTGATATTTGTTTTTTTGGATTCACTTTTTTTTTTTTTATTAATTGGTGCCAGGCTTACTAGTTGGACAGTCTATTGTAGTGTTGTCTTGTGAAAACAGCTGATGCATTGGATAATAACTGGATGGAACTTATAAATTTAGGGCCTCTATCATTTAAAGCTGTTAAGACTTGTATTTCAATCCTTTTTACAGAACTATGTATTAGTTCGGGGAATTTTTGTTGTTTTATTATTGGCATTGTAATTCTGTTGTCTAGCTGGTGTTTTTTCCATGGCGGTTTTGAATTAATAGTTTTTAAGTTCATATATTTCATTGGTCATTGTTTCATTTTAGTTGAGCCCAGGATGCATTAATATGCCAAGGGCTCATTTTAGTTTACTCCTGATAAATATCGTTGATAAAAAATTTCATACTATGTTTTTTTTTTATCGCAATTGAAGTCAATTTAACGGACTTCACGCTCTGAGAAAACAAAAGAAGCGAAAAAAGTTCAGCCCTAGCTTGTGTTTTTCTGGAGAAATAGCTTATATATTGAATAACACTTATTTTTTTGGAGAAATGATTTTGCTTTGCCGTGTAAGCTTATATTTGTAAATGTTCGATTTGATTTGAAAATGGTTTATTTAAAATTTGCAACTTTTTAAATGGCTGGGATCAAAGGCATTGCAAAAGTGGTTAAATTATTTAAGATTCCACAAGGATGGGGGGTCGATCATATATTATCTGAGACGATTTTGTTTAGGTTTTCTTTAATATCTTACTAAACACATGCGAGCGTACACACACAGAAACACATGTATCTTTATAGCTTTTTTTTTGGTTGTCATTCAAAGCCCGTAGGCACTATGTATCTTTATAATACATCTAATTATTCAAAACATTGTATTGTTTCGATAGGCCTGACTTAAGTGGGTCGTGATTCTCATATATGATAGTTTACTTGTAGAAAAAGGAAAATTACATCTTTTGATTTGGTTTACATGACTCTTAGAACATCTCATGATCTTATCATAGTAAATGAAAAAAAAAATTAAGTTCGATTTTATTAACAAGTTTCTTTAATAGTATTGGTCTAGTGACTATAATAATGAGTTTTCTGTAGAAGACAAACAAGTTCGAAATTTGGTTGAGAGATTCCTCATGATGTTTAAAATTATAAGGTGATCTCTTTTTTAATCTCAAAAAAAGTTTCCTGATAGTATGCTCAGAAGAGGAGCTCCAGTTGCACAATTTTAAGCCGTGCAGCTTAGGATTTGATGGTCTAAAATATTCTGATTTCAGTTTCTTTGACAAGCAAGCTAACTTTGAAAAATGTCCAGAAAAAAATCAATTTATTTAATCCACAAGAAACATATATAAAACATAGAAATATGTTTTCCTTGCACAAAGTTCTGACCCTTTTTGAGGTTAAGGATGTCAAGTGATGAAAATAAACTCAACTGCTGAGATCTCAGTTAAAATTTTACAACAGCCACAATCAAGATGGGGAAAAGAAAGAGTACATGCCAATCATTAGACCACAGTAAATCTCCAATTCCCAATGTTAAAACATTCTCCATCATGGCAGAATGTTCGGCAATATGACGAGAGAGAAATAGTAGCATCTCCTTGCAACTAACAAAAGAAAGGCATGTGCCGGTAGATGAAACAGCATGGAGGTTAGAGTGTCGACAGGAATGCTAAGAGGATATACACCAGTATCTAGGAGAGTATAAAAATTGTTATTTGGATGCTATTGCCACTTATGTAATATAATCTTACATTGACATTTGACAACCTTTATTTTCTCTTTCAAGCAATATGTTAGTTGGCATTTCACCATCTAACCTTAAAACAAAAATGAAAAAGAAACAAAAACTCTGTGCTTTGAATATCTGGTCTGTCAGATCAGCAATGAACTGTTCCTGTGAATATTAATTAACAAAGATAATATTTACTTTGATGGAGCAGTCTGGTGAGTTTGAGCAAGCTTAACAAAACCAAATACAAATCAATTGATGACTTGTACTTCTGAACTAGTTATTGCTCATTGCTTTACTAGCATTATATTTTGATTTTTGAACTTACAACTGATGGATGGGGTTAAATAAGCAAGCATCAAATGACAAGCTGAGCTCACACAAACTCTGAGCAGCACAAAACTAACTGAGCCATAATATGAAAATGACTGGAAGACTGCACCTGATCTGACCTGAAACTGGAACTGCCTGGCCCAACAAAATGGCCTCATCTGACCTTGACTAAAGGATGACACTCAATCACAACTCCTACTTAATTTCATTGATATAATTACCCAAAATTACCTAACTGGGACAGAAACCTGAACCCGACCTGCACTAAAACATTAAATTGGCCACGTACAACACAAGACCTGAAACGAGCTGAATATCCTAAGATCAAAGTTTGATCCAATGTCCTGAAATCAATTGATCTGAACCAACCCTGATTTGAACTGCCAATTTAGCACATGGATGATTACTAAGTTTGGAAATATTAAATGAAATGAAAATCTATCTGCCTTGTACCTAGAATCATACAGAGAACATGCTAGGTTTTTAAGTAGTTTGCATTTAGAAAAATAAGGTAAATTGAAAATACAACACCTTATTTCAAAGAGTCCAACCTCTATTATTTAGCCTCAATAACAAATAATAGGGAGGAAAGGAGGAAAATACACAACTCCAAAAAACGGAGCATTTGAAACAAATTATGCGTTACCTTCAAGCTAAATAGCTAACTAGCTAAGAGACATGAGAGACATCTTCTCTTCAATCGAGCAGTCAACATGGCATGAAGACCGGCATGCAGCCGGTATGAGAATAAGTCCAAGGCATCTTTGATCTGCTGGGCCTGGAGCAGATTTTGATGTGATTCTATACTCCACTGCCTCTTGCAGTATTATATTACCCTGCTTGTCTATACAATGAAACAACCCGAGGAAGTACCGGCCATCATTCACACCAATCAGCATACGCCTATAGAGGAGCTTCTTCAGCTTGCTGACAAGTGGCGAGCTGTTATTAGTCGACAGTTGGGTGTGCAATTCATCAATTTGTGAAACTTGTGCTTCTTCCATTTCTACCTGCTTTAAAGGACTCCTGAGAAGAAAACAATCAGGTGAGCAAAGCTTTCTCATAATTATAAGGGGAGAATTCATTTATACCCCTCAAAATTCTCAAAATAGTGCATATACCCTTGCAAAAAAGACAAGTACAGTGACTATATCCCTACAGAACATAGAAATACTGCAGGATGCTGCAAAACATGAGAAAAAAACTATTCCTGATATCAATACATCCTCACCTCCCGTTTATAGCTATGCATACCACGGAACAAAATGGGTATGGGTCTTTAACAAATTAGGAGAAATGAATGTGTTTGTAACTATGTTAAGCATTCATTTGTGGTTTTATAGGGTTATTGATGTTGATCTAATCTACCATACCAGTTTGATACTGGCACGAGAACAAACTGGACTGTTAAGAGCTAATACCAGAGATGGAGCGAGGGGATGGCCGGCAATGCCCCAGGCCACACCTATTGTATGTTTGAGAAGTACCTTACCTTAAAAATTACAATTACTACAGAAGCAAGCAACAGGCCATTGTTGCTACCGTGGTTTATTAAATCTATCCATTGCGCTAATTTCCAAAACGACTAGCCGACCCAAAACGCTTGAATCGAAGAGACTCACCGTATGAGTGACGCTGATTCTTCGGATTTGAATTTTTTTACCGATTCTTTCTTCGAAGGCAGAGCTGCGATGGTGAATGCGATTGCTTGGTAATCGGGAGAGAGATTTGGGGTAGCGTTAAGTGTGTTTCGTTAATTAGATGGTTCTGTCAGGACTCAGGAGGGGCCCGATCGTTTATAAGCAAGCTCTTTTATGTTTAGGGCTGTATATTTAGAATGAGCAGGTTAAATGTCCGTTTTTTTATTAATACCTAAAAAAAAATTTAGCAAATCTGCCTTTCTTCTCAAATTTTTTATTAAAATTACCCTAACCGCCCCACTGTGGGGCGGTCCACTGTTCATAGCAGACCGCCCCCCAATGGAGCGGTCCGCTATAAAACCCCTATATAAGAGAATTTTCTCTCTCCTGCCACTCACAAATCATTCTAACTTAGCTAAAAGAGAAAGAGGAAGAAGAGAAAGAAAGAGAGGCGATTTTGTGGCGATTTTGAGGCGATTTCAGGCAACAGTAGAGGTATATTTAATTAATTTAATTTAATTTATTTTTTAATTAATTTTAAACAGTATCTATCAAACCGAAAAATATTAGTTGCACTGTATGTGGACGGGAAGTTTACCCGGGGTGTGGAGGGAGCACAGTACACTAAGGAGGCAGCCTATGGCTTCGAGGTGAATGAAAATATCTCATTTGTTGCACTGAAGGAAATGGTGTACGAAAAGACTGGTGTAAACCCCAATCGGTATGATGTAGATTTAGTTATTCGGATTAACACAGTAAGTGGGGTAGACTTTACTATACCCGGTATCCAATAACATATGAGACGTTATGGAGAAGTATTTACAATATTTTTCAGTCACAGAGTACCCCGGTAATGGACTTACATTCCAGGAGAGTTCCACGTGAACCCGGGGTTGGAACTTCTAGGGAAAATATAAGTTATGACAACCCGCGTCACTTGAGTTATGACAACTCGGGTTATGACAACCCCTGCCACTCAAGTTATGACAACCCCAGGCATTCGAGGTATGACAACCCCGCCATTTGAGTTATGACAACCTCCGCCACTCGAGTTTTGAACCGTACGTATTACCCGTTTATGACAATTATTTACCTGATTATACCACTGATCGTAACATGGACGATTATACCACCGAGCTACCACCACCACCACCTCCTCCTGAAATCGCAATCCAACCCAGATTTCCATATGTACCACCATCAATACCTATACTGGCACCCGTTGTTACCCGGAGAGATATTGACCTTGATGGAGAGATCGATGTCATACCAGAAAATGATTTGGACACGGGTGATGAATGGGACGGGGATTGGAATTCTGATCACTTATCAGATGGTGATGAATATTATTTATCCAGGGAAGACAGATTTCCGATTAGAGGTCAGACAGATAGGCATCCGTGCCCTACATTCAACGATACCATTGCTTTTGAAGAGGCAGGCATAAGCTGGTTTGGGAAGCGTGTCGTATACAGTTCGGAGCTTGCTCTGCAGCAGGTTTACACCAACTTAGATGAACTTATGAAGAAAATCAATAAGGTTCATGTTCATGGCAACTGGGAGTGCAGAGTACAAAAAAGGGACTGAAAAAGGTTAGTTATGGTTTGCAAAGATGCACCGCGTTGCGACTTCCGTCTTTATGCAACCCCTGTGGGTAAGGGGGAGGCATGAATTATTAAGAAGTGTGAACCACCTCATACATGCAAGTCTGCGTCGTCAATGACAGACCATGCACAACTTACGGCTTCACTTATTGCCGATGTAATTGAGAATGACGTTAAGGATGACCCATCGATGAGCATTAAGGAGGTCGTTAGACATGTCAGACGCGTTTACCAACATGTCACCCCAAAATACAACAGGTTGTGGAGAGGGCGTGAACTTGTGATCTGTCGAATGTTCGGTAGTTGGCAGGGTTCATACAACTTGCTTGCACCACTGCTTCATGCCATAACAAGTACAAATCCCAGCACAAAGTATGAATGTTGGAATCTGAGCATAGATGATGTCGAAAACGAGTTGCAATTCAAGGCCATAGCATGGGGTTTTGGTTTATTTATTCAAGCTGTGCCATACATTAGACAGGTCACAGCAAACGAAGTGGTAGCCTTACCAGTACACGGAACAAACTCATCGTCCGATGCTAGAGGCTCTGGATCAACCTTCTTCTTTTTCAAACCAAAACCGTAGGGGTTTTCACAAAGTCATCGTCTGAAATTTCATACTGAATAGGCCGTTTAATCCATTCCTCCATCGTACATACAAGACATTTCCAGGGATCACAGTAATAACAATTGTTCTTTTTTTCCTCATTTTTACCTCGATCACTAATTGACCCTCATCTCGCTACGCCATGATCTCGGTTGCTCTCTTTCTTACCTCGATTGTTACTGTCCATCTTTCTCGAATTAAATATACCTCTACTGTTGCCTGAAGTCAGCCTCAAAATCGCCCAAAATCGCTACAAAATCGTCTCTCTTTCTTCCTCTTTCTCTTTTAGCTAAGTTAGAATGAATTTGTGAGTGGTAGGAGAGAGAAAACTCTCTTATATAGGGGTTTTATAGCAGACCGCCCCACTAGGGGGCGGTTTGGTATAGGCAGTGGACCGCCCCGCAGTGGGACGGTTAAGGTAGTTTTACTAAAAAATTTGAGGAGAGGGTAGGTTTGCTAATTTGTTTTTTTTTTGGTATAACTAAAAAAAAACGGTAAATTATGGCGTTCGTGTTTTTATTTTTTTATTTTTTTTTATTTTGTAACGTTTTCTGATTTGTTCGTAAGATTAGAGGGGAACGGGGCCTCCGATGGACATTGAATCAAAATCTGTCCGATGCTCAGTTAGATCCGTCCGATTCAAGATAAGATTAGTGCAATCTAAAATTTTATTTTATTATTTTTAATTCTAGTAATAAAAATTTGGGAAGGTTATATTGATCAACATCAATAGATAGATCATAGATACCTTCTCTTCGCCTCTAATCAAAACCCTAGTCGACGCCATGGACGAAGACGGAGGCCTCTGTTTTGATTTCGAAGGAAATCTCGACGCCTCCGCCCTTCCTTCTGCCGCTCCCTCCGCCGCGAACCTCTCGTTAGCCCCCTCTACAGCCGCTCTAGCGCCTTCCTCCGGCGCAGATCCTACTACAAACGCTGCTCCGGGAGGAGGAGGTCGGAGGGGTAGCTTTAGACAAACCGTGTGTCGACACTGGCTTAGAGGGCTGTGCATGAAAGGGGATCTATGCGGCTTTCTACATCAGTACGACAAGGCGCGCATGCCCGTCTGTCGGTTTTTTAGACTCTATGGCGAATGCCGCGAGCAGGATTGCGTCTACAAGCATTCCGAAGAAGATTTTAAGGAATGCAACATGTATGTATTTTTTTTTCATTGAACTGTATGGTCTGATCATGTCGAATTGTTTGCAAATCTATGGAAATTTCAAGTTTTTCGGATGGTTCAAGTTCTGAATAGTGTTGGACTAAACCTTATACTTGCACTTCCCGCTAATTGGGATATAATTTGTTCTCGTTAGTGGAATTTCATGTTTTTGTTTGAAATTACTCGTTTTATGCGATTTTTTTTCTTTTTGTAACTTAACAACATTCAAGGGTAGGCATCTGTTTCCTTTAAAGAGTTCTCGTTCTAGCATCATTTTTTTTGAAGAAAATAACTTCTTACCAATCACCTTTTTATTAATTCCTCGCAATCATTGACATACAAAAATACAAATTTCCAAAAATCTGTTTGTTTTAAATGTTTTCTTTTTATTTCAGGTATAAAATGGGATTCTGTCCGAATGGCCCCGACTGTCGTTACCGGCATGCAAAGCTACCAGGACCTCCACCAACTGTTGAAGAAGTGTTTCAAAAGATTCAACAAATGTTTTCTTACAACTATGGTCCACAATCCCGCTTCTTTCCAAACAAAAACTCTAATTTCAACTCTAACACTGGCAGTTCCAATAACCACCATAACAACAACAACACAAATTTCCCGAATGGAGATAAGCAGCAACCAACACAGGGCTCCCAAAATGCTATGCCTGTTGGCCAGCAACAGCAAACAGCGAATCAGACAAATCAGCAGACATCGCTGCAGCAGGGTGCTCAGAATGGAGTCCCGGGCCCATCAGTCAGAACTGCATCACCACTTCCTCAAGGTCCCTCTAGGTGTGTGCGGAGTTTTTAGAACTTGTTGGGTTTTGTACAGTGGAAAAAAAAAAATAAGGAAACGTATAGTACTTTGATTGTATTGAAGTTGAACACTTGACTATTCTTGTTTTTTTTTAATTTATTTAGTTGTTGTGGAGTTTATATATCTCAGTCCTGATTAATTATTAAATAAATTCTTAGTTAAGTCTATTATAGCATTTTATCCTTCTTTTACCTTCTTTTTTTTTTTTTTCTTTCATTATACTTTTTTTGTAAGATATGCAGGAACAATGCTATAATTTTTTGGACTTTTTTGGTTGAATTGGTGGGACCAATTGTATGTTCCGATGCCTTTTTCGTTCTCTGTTATGGCAAAATTAAAACTAGCCTCATTGTATTGGGTGCAAGGGTACCTCGTTGTTAATTAAAAACGTGTAATGGAAAATACTTGTGAATTTGTTACTTTTGAGTTTTAAGTAATTTCGGGTTGGTTTTAAATATTTTTCGTTAAGGTGTAGGGTTAACAGCTCAATTATGTTTCCCCCTTTTAGTGTGTCTGCATTTAAGCAATATTAATTCAAAGTTTCAGAAAATGCTCAAAAACTTTAGCAGAATGTACCAGTATGTCAACTGTGGTCTGTACTGATAGCAGTATGATAATGATTTCTAATGCGGGGTTCAAATTTTAAAAATATGTTCTAGTTTGCAATATTTCTTACCCATATTACAAAGCGTATTGTATTATCATTCTGTTCATTGGTGTTTGGTTTGTACCAACTGACAGGCACAGTGCATTTGTAACTTCTGTTCTGACCACTAAAAGCATCTGATAGTATTTTTAATGAATGAATCTTATACTGAGCACAAGTCAGTATCATTCCTGTCTATGTTGGTATATGTGGGCTTGCGGCATTTCTACCATCATCCATAATTTCAAGGTGTACATGTGGGTCTTGTACCAGTATAGCACTGGTATGTACCTGATGATACCAACATGACTAGTTGGTTGTGGTTTGATCCCGGTACCAGTTTAATTTGGTTGAACTAGTCCCGTACTGGTCAGTTCTGATACCAAAGTGTGTGATCAGAATTTCAGCATACATGGTGGCATTTTAAATTAAGTAATTTACATTTGTAGCTTAATTGTACTAGCTTGATAGACTTTTTTTCAAAATAACCTTGGGGATTCAATATATTAATCTTTAATTTTTTTTGTTGAAATTTAAAACCAGGTATTTCATAGTAAAGAGTTGTAATCGAGAAAACCTAGAAATATCTGTTCAACAAGGAGTGTGGGCCACTCAACGGAGCAATGAGGCGAAGCTAAATGAGGCTTTTGAATCCACAGATAATGTCATCTTGATTTTTTCTATCAACCGTACACGACATTTTCAGGTGAGTTATCACTGCTTTTAATTGCAAAAGCACCAGTATTTATCAGTATTTGCAAAAGCCACCATGATTCGTCACAAACATAATAGAACCAATAATCATCTATTAAGAGAATATTAGAAGTGATACTTTCCCTTTGTTAATAATTTGACTTGTTTTTACTGTTTGTGGACTCATACTGGACTGACTATAGTAGTTCTTTTCCTCTAAAGTGAACTTTTTCCTTGTTACATCATCTCTTTCTTTTCCTCTGAAGTGATTCTTTTCCTCGCATGGTTTCTAGATCCTCACCCAATCATTTTATTAATGAGAAGAGAACTGTGAATAACAAAGGAATAAACATAGACCAATGTGCTAGGACCAAATTTGTCCAAAGAAAGGACTTAATAATGACAATAAAACACTTCAGTATATCATTCCTTCATATTCAAAATGGTTGTTTCTCAAAATTATCAAAAAGCATGGGTATCTTCTGCAAATAAAGAATGGACAGTGAGATTTTTTTTTTTTCCACAGGAGCTTGATGTGTAAATTCATTTTTTTTTCTCATTTTATTTTGTGGTTTTTGTGATTTGAATGTTATGTTTTGCTAGTTATTGGACCTAAAAGAGCATTTTACTGCCTATAGGCGTATACGAGTAACCTTGCATAGAAAGTGGACTGGTGACCCTTTCAAATCACCTGTTCTTATTTCTTTTGTAATCCTTGTCATTTCTTGATTTAAAATGGAGATATTCACACTGTCCTAAAGACCTGGAAAATAATGTTTAACCTTCCCACTTTTTGTGTATTCTTTGTAGTAGCTATTTTCTTACTTCTCATTCCAGGGATAAATAGTGAGTATTGGGGCTAGTCCGTCATCCTGTAAATTAGTTCAGTAATTGATTAGCGGTTCGGTGTTACTTCCTTAGGCTTCCTTTAGCCTTAATCTCTCTTAATCCAGCCGAACAGGTACAAGCTTTGTACTCGGATTACCGGGGTGTAGCAACCCGCCCCACCCATCCACATGCCTGCCCGCCCGCGCGCACGCACACGTTTAATACTTCATTTTTGTGAATGTTTGGTTTTATCTTATTTTCACTTGAGGGTGTAATTGGATTATTGGTATGGTACCCCAGCTGCATTAGGGGATGCTTTGTTGTTAATGCTTTTGGAATAAAATATGAGATAAGATGCTATAATCTGCTATAATGCTCTTTACTGCTAAGTTCGCTCCAAGCAATATTTAAATTTGGAACAGATTTATATATCTTATTCTGGTACTGGTAGTAGTGTCAACGTTTAACTTAGTTAGGATGAATTATTCTAATTATTAATTATTGTATGAATTAGGGCCTTAGAATCTTTTTTTGCTGAAATATCTTTTTTTTATGATGATTCATTATCATGAAACATGCAAATTTATTTGAAGGATATAACTTGCATTTTTATTTAATTATATTGCATATAAATTCATGCAATATAAAAGCAGAAGTCTGGTGAAGGTCAAGCTCTTTTGATTCTATAAGAAAAATAACATAAGGGTTATATTGGTCTTTTACATTCTTTCTCATATTGAGACAATTTTTTAGTTGTATTGATTAAACTTTCTTCATCCTTACATCGTACCGAACAATCGCTCCTTTGCGAGGAATAAATTTTTAATTGTATTGATATTCTATCTTGTTTTGTGACGTCCCTACTATTGAGCATACACATATTATCAATTTGCCTTGACTGACATTATTCATGGGTATATGTGATAAATGTCAGCCTTGTAAAATGGAAAAGAAGCAAGCTGGTGCTATCTTTGGGTACTTGTAGTGAAGTTAGTATTGCTGAAACAATTGATATAATTTGTGTTTTATAATTTAATAGGGTTGTGGCAAAATGACATCACGGATAGGAGGATATGTTGGAGGAGGAAATTGGAAGTATGCACATGGTACTGCTCATTATGGTCGTAACTTCTCTGTGAAATGGCTTAAGGTAATTTGTAATTAGACTTTGACGCTATTAATTTTTTTTTTAATTTGGTATAATTCTATTTACGGTGAGTACCTTCTATGTTGTTCAATTTTTTTGTCTCATACGATTTGCTTTTGTACTTAAATGATGTTCTGTTGATAAAGTTGGACTTGTAACTCTAACAGGCTAGTTGCTAACGGTAAATTGATCGTGTGTTGGGTACTAAAGAGTAAAACTTAGTTTCTTTTGATCTCACCACTTAAATTTTCTTTTCTGAAGATTATGGTAATGAAGAAAGTTCGAACTCCCTTTTGCAAAATTTTGTTTGTTAGTATATATCTTAAATCACCTTGAAGTGTTAACACTTATAACTTATTAGCATCTGTTCTCATAACATTCTGATTTCATTGACTTTGTTTTTCTGTAGTTATGTGAATTGTCTTTCAACAAAACGCACCACCTGAGGAATCCATACAATGATAATTTACCTGTTAAGGTATGTCACATTTTTAACTGATAATCTAACGTGTACCAGTGCAACGATAATATATCCTCGTGTTGCATATTTTATTTTTTCAACCTTTATAGAGACAAAGAGTAAACACTTTGCATCCATACTTCGTTGTGGCTTTGCAACTGACCCTCAATATCTCGATAGCGTGCAAATTAGAACCAATTTTCAGATTTGCATCTAAGGCCCAATCAATATAAATCGGGTGGGGTGTACTGACACCTTATTTGACGACGATGACATCATCATACTTTGTTGTGCCTTTGCAACTGACACTCAATTTCGATATTGTGCAAATTAGAACCAATTCTCAGATTTGTATCTAAGGCCCAATCAATATAGATCGGGTGGGGTGTACTGACACCTTATTTGATGACCATGACATCATCATAATTTTTCGAGATTTGAAAAACTAAATTATGGATATGTTTTTCATCATGTAGCTAAAATTAATTGCTCAAGATCTGATAATTTTGAATCACTAAAATTTCAAAATAGCTTGATGAATGACCAAACAATGTTCAAGTTGCTCCAGAGTTGATACAGAGTCTGTAGAATGATTGAGAACACATGTTTAAATAGTACATTTTTATTTTGATTAATTATGGTTTCAGTTGGCAAGGTTGGCAACTGAAACTTGACCTTAGAGCATCCAAATCCCTGGTATTATTAGAGTTTCCAATATGATGTGGCAGTTTCTAATCGAGTTTCAGAGATGTGGGAGAGTTTCTTATTTAGAAACTATGCAGTAAATGTTTATAAACTTCATGCTGACCAAATGATTGGCCCAAATTATTTCTCCTTTTTAATTTGTTGCTGACGTGGCTTAATAGAAACTCTAAAATTAATTTCAGAGATGTGAGAGTTAGAAACTTGTAGAGATCTTAATTTCTAAAAAGTGATTAACAGTTATTTAGAAACTCATTTGAGTTGCTGGGATGTAGATGCTCTTGGGGTCAGTGAATCTGTATTTGATAAAAAATTCAGAAGCTTGACCTTAGGGTCTGCTCCCAAGTTTGGAAGAAAAGGGAAGGGAAGAACATGAGGAGGTTAAGTTTGGTACCCCTCCAAATTGGGAGGGAACTAATATTGAAAAAATGGATAGATGAATTCTCCTTGTTTTCCTCCATTCACCTCCTGATATTTAAACTTGGGAGCAAGGTGAATATATCTCTTTCTCCCCTTCCCTTCCCTTCCTCCCTGTTAACCCTGTTTAGCCAAACTAGGGAGCTGATATGCCCACAAACCCATGGAATACATGCATATTTACCTCAGTGAAATTCTCAAGAACTGTTCACCGTATGCCCACAAGACCTGCCAGTAACACTTTTCTTCGCCTGAACCCCTTTTATTTGTTGTGTTGGTGGGGGGGGGGGGGGAAGGGGGGGGAGAGCTGTTTTGCCTCAGTGAAATTCTTCACTGGTTATGCCCCACACGACCTGCCAGTAACAACTTTTCTTCGCCTGAAACCCTTTTATTCTTTTATTTGTTTGGTGGGTGGGGGGGTGCTGTTTTGCCCCACAAAAGGATTTGACCGACTGTTCCGAACACTCCCCTCTGCACATGTCTTTACGTTCTTGTGCCAATCGTTTCCTGTCAATTGAATTTGGGATCCCATGCCTTTAGGGCTGCAACAGCTCTTTGTAGAATAAGGCATTCTATTGCTTTTAATCTGACATTTATGCTTTGATCTGGTTTGAGAGTATCATTTTTGTTTAAACACTGTAAAATAATGGTGATTTTTCCAAAGTTTGATACCTTTTCCTAAGCCAACTTGTTCCTTTTCCTCCTTTTTAACATTCTTGCAGATAAGCCGGGACTGCCAAGAGTTAGAACCTTCTATTGGTGAACAGCTAGCTTCCCTTCTATATTTGGAGGCTGACAGTGAGCTCATGGTACTTGTCAATTTCTTTTGATTATTATTTGGTGTCGGCAATAGTTATACAAGGGTTTTTTGCATCGTACTGTGTGACAATTGTAGTTTTTTGACATGTTTACAACATGCGTAAAGAGCACCCAACAATTTTCAACTTGGAACTGAACTGAATGTTTCTTTCGTTAGACTGTATGCAAATAGTAAGAAACTTAGTCAAGTAAAATAATGCTGAGTTTTCATTTGGCTTTTTGGCATTAATTTAAACAAGGTGCTTTGTTAACAATTTCAAAGGACTTGAAATTTCAGTGCCCAATCTGCTTGGCCTACTAGTAGTTCAACTTGGGTTTAGCAAAAAATTGACCTATCTAGTTTACGCATGGCAGATTTATTGAAACTTATAAAAAGAACTTATAAAAAGGCATCTTTTCCAGTACACTAACATTTGCAAATATGTAGAAAGCCGTCACTGGGTTAGGTTAGTTTCAAATTGAGAACTGTTGAGTGCAATTTGCAAATATACCCAACTGCCTTTTCTTGTGCAAATTTTGTTTTCTTAGCTTTGGACTAGCTCCAAGCACACTCCGCTTTTAATCTTTATTCCAAGCACACTTCACTTTTAATCTTTATTAATATTGTTATATCATCATGATTAGTACTATTACTGTATTATTGGCATTGTTGTCATTATCTAAAAGGCATTGAACGGCGTTTCAGGCGATGCACTTCACTTTTAAGCTTTATTAATATTGTGATCATCATTATTAGCACTATTACTGTATTATTGCCATTGTTGTCATTATCTAAAAGGCATTGCATGGTGTTTCAGGCGATGCTTGCAGAGGCTGAATTGAAGCAAGAAGAAGAGAAATCGAAAGGTGGGCCCACTAATGGCGAGGCTAAATCCGCCGCAGATAATAATAATAATCAAGATATCGTCTTATTTGATGATAATGACGAAGAGGATGAAGAGGAAGAGTCCGACGAGGATGATGACCAGTTAGTGTCCCTGGGCCGTGGCCGTGCAGGTGCCAACATGCTGCCGTGGCAGCCCCACATGCCGCCACGGGGCCCAGCTGCCATGGGCCTCCGTGGCTTTCCTCCAGCCATGATGGGCCCTTCTGATGGGTTCGGGTTTGGTCCCGCCAACGGGTTTGGTATGCCCGACATGTTTGGCATGCCAAGGTTCCCACCTTTTGGTGGACCCAGGCCAGGACCCAATTTTTTTCCTGGCATGCGGCCTGGCCAACCGGGGCCGCCTATGTTCCCCATGGGTGGAATGGGGGGGATGATGATGGGACCAGGTGGTCGGGGGGGCCCATTCATGGGCCCTCCTGGTGGGATGCCCATGGGGGGCCCACTTGGTCGACCAAACCGGCCAATGGGTATGCCTCCTCAGGCCCTCCCCCCACTTAGTGGGGCTAACCGAGCAGGGAAGAGAGATCAACGGAAACCAGCAGGAGACCGGCAGGAGAGTGGACCGGAGAGGCGTGAACCAGATGCCAGCACAGATCATGAGACAGAGTATCAGCATGTAGGGAGGAATGAGTCAAGAGATGAAGGGAGTGAGAGCGAAGAGGAAGTGGGACCTAGACGGCAGAGGGAGGGCAAGAGAAGGCGACGTGGATCTGATAGAGACTCACCCTCATGAGACCACCGCAACTAATCTAGTTCTGTTTGATATATATAGTCTATTTTTGGAATATTTACTTTGTAATGGATTGATTATGATGGCATTTCTGTTAGGATGGTTTTAGTTTAGTTGTTTTTGGTCGTGTGACATTCTCTCACGTTTGTTTGTTTAATACGTGTAACTTACTAAGATATTTTTATTGAAACATAGGTAAACGTAAGGCTACAAATCTAATAACAATATTTTATCCAGCAATCTACGTGCAATGTATTGTACAGCAAACTGAATGTAAAGCTGCTTTTTTTTCTTCAACATTTTCTTTTCATTTTTTCAAAAGGTTGCTTGTCTGCTGTAGAAAATAAATTTTGTATCGGTAAATAGGAACCTTTCAGCCTACAATTTGCTACTTCATATGTTTGTAATATTGTTAGTCACAGAAATGTATAGAGAAGAGTTAAGTTTTGTTGATTATACAATTTGAGAAGAATCATCGATTTGCATGACTGAAAATGTTAATTCTATGCAAATTATAGCGAATGAAATGAAGAAAGAAAATCTAGTATGGGTTTTGCTTTTTTGTCTGGTTTTATGATCAAGGATGGTCTCACACAACCTATAGAATTTGAAGATGATCAAATAACACGAGGCATAGAAAATAATCCTATTTAATTTTGTTAACAATGATTATATGATAGAAGCTATGATAATTTACTCTCGAGTTATTTTTACATAACAGTAACATTTCGAAGACCTACATTACAAGAATTTTTTTTCCTTTCTCTCTTAGGCACGCCATACAAAGTTTCAAAATTTAAAGCGAAAAAAAGTTTCAACAATCATTCCTGCGAGCTCGCCCCTTTTCTTCTTTTCCTCCTGTTTGCATCAAAACCTATTGCGACCAAATTATGGTTTGATCAGCATTGCCTTTTTAAACGCAACAAAACCATCTCTGCAACCATAAAAGCAAAAGAAAAGAAATGATGAGCGATAGAACAACATTATTCTTATATATATCATGCAAAAAAAATATTTTACCTGTTCCTTTGTATCATATACAAAAAAAAAAAAAAAATTATTAGCTGAAATTGTTGGTACTGGCACCAGACTGGTATGCGCTTATACCTGCCTCGGCATGGAGTGATCAATGAAGCTACAATAAAACAGTAATTCACCAATAGAGGCCCGACTAAATGGAAAATTAAACCCAAAAAGAGAACACAATTGTTCCAAGGTTCCCTGTTTGGTATGAGCTCATATATTAGTTCTGAGCTTGGTAATACTTATAACCCCAGATTCAATGATCATAATCATCTCTGTCATCATAAATCATGATCATCATAGTTGTTATAATCACTAGAGAGAGATAAATTTGGGGTGGGGGGAATCAGAGCTCATACAGCCTTAGGAGAATAGTCGTAGCTGTCATCACGTTTTATACCGCCACCATTGTTGTTACCACCGATGGTCTGTGTTGCAGGCCCCACTGTATTAGTTGCCGGTTTCTTTTCATCACGTGCTTTTTGGAAAATTACTGTAAAGCCCTCGGCTGAAGCAGGGTTGTTCACATCCCATTCCCCGAACTTTGGTAGGGGCCGGCCTTTGTCTTGCTACAAAAAGCATTGAAACAAAAACATAATAAAATGTTAGAATATCACATGCAATTGGCATTATTTGTTACTCCCAAAGAATGCTGGTAAAAATAATATAGTAATTTCTTGAGATACCACCAAGTATAAAGTATCCTAGTACTGGATGCATCAGTACTAACTTAAATTTGGAAATTTTATCAGCTGCGTTGGTGCCGATGTTTTTAGTGATAACAAAATCAAATAAGAAATCTTCTTTAATATAGAAATTGCCTCACAGAAAGAAAATTAAATCAACACAATTACAACTCGAAGTAGTTTACTGATTTATCAAAATAAAATTCCCAAACAAGTTTCATACAATTAAACAACTTACATGCCAGTGTCTATATATGTATGCTTTCTCAGAATATCTCTAAAATTAATCATTTATATATGGAACTAACATTTCCCTGGGAAATCATATACGCAAATTATAACTATGATTCAATTGTATCTCGTTAAATTAAAACTAACTGAAGAGCTACTATATATGTCGTATCAATCATATATACATTCATACGACAAGTTATGTAACTATATGTTGAACCAATTGTGTTGGGTAACAGAGAAGGAAATTGGATATCCTTTTTTTATTGCATTACAAAAATTTAATAAGAGAGAAAACGTATCCTTATATGATCAAAACCGAACTCACACAGAAACCAACAAATTAAGACTGAAACTTAAAAACATCCAATAGATAAATTAACACAACGAGCCGAGTACCACAATCCACGTTTCTCTGAACCATAAAATAAAAATCATGACCCCTATAAAATCCAAGTTACACCTCTGAGCAACAAATTAAAAAAACTTGGCCTTTAAGATGTCACAACTAATACCGTAATCATACGAAATGAATTTCCTATATATATACCAAATTAAATAGAGAGAGAGAGAGAGAGAGAGAGAGAGAGAGAGAGCTTACAGACGCCATGGTTGCTCCTCCAAAGAGACCCCCGATAAATGTCAGACAGAGCTTGGGGGAGACAGGACAGGAGAGAAGGAGAGAGAGAAAGAGAGAGAAAAGACGCCAAAAATAGAAGAGAACGTCTGTTTATTCGCCGCGTGTCTCCACCTCATATTACCTGTTGTCTGTTTGTACGTTACGTTGTTCCCTCTCTTTATTTTCTCCATTCCAAACGCTTCTTCTTTTTCTCCATTCAAAATTAAAGCTTGTAAGCTACCAAGCCAAGGTAACACTAACAGCCTTTCTTCATTTCAACTTCTCTCTCTGTTTCTCTGTTATTCTATTCAGAGCGTTCGTTCGATTCTGATGCATTTATCTGAGATGTACCAGTTTCATCCATCTTTTATTTTTTTGGGGCACAAAAATATTTTTAGATTAAGAGTTTAATAACTGTATATTTATGATCCACTTGTAGAAACTGTAGATATGCTACTCAATTTTCCACAAAGTCTAAAGAGAAAAGCTTTATACTAAATGAATTCGGAATTTTCAAATTTTTGCATGTACATGTATATACAATAGTTTGAATTTGTCGTTTAAAACTAATTCAATAAATTTTAAAATTATGCTCACCAAACTATTTTAATGAGCACAACACACACTGACTTTACTCAATTAGCAGCTATCCCTTAAATTTAATAATTTAAGTATGGAACAGTTCCTTCCGACATTTTTATTAATATCCAAAGTTTAATAGAAATTAATTAATATACCCATATTCGCTCGGAAGTTATAAAAATATCTGTACTGGCCATTTTCTGACCGGTACCCAATTTAATTCAGTATAGGCCGGAAAATGACCAGTACCCAAATTTTTTTTTTAAATATAGTACCGGCCATTTTCTGGCCGGTACTTAATTTTTTTTTTTTGGGATGGACATAGTATAGTTGGCTAGAAGAAAAAGTCGTAGAAAACTCGGATTGAAGTTTGCACTCGATTTGGCTAAGATCAAACAAATGCATTTGGTTGGATGCGTGTGTTACATCGGATTCATGTATCGGTGCATCATCGATGTTTTTGCAATGAAACATCGATGTTTTATTAGTCGGGTAGTGCTAAAAAAATATCAGGGCGTCGCTGATGTTTTATTAGACTTAGAATTGGCAATTAAGCAGGGTAGTGCTAAAAAATATCGATGCACTTCTGCCGTTGTTAGGCCATGCATAAAGCATCGGTACTCACTTTTAGAAAGCTAGTTATTGTCAAATTAAATTCACTAGCCGCATGAGAACACTAAACTTTGTCATACGACACTGTCAAAAAAAATATCGGTACTTCAATCCGAGTTTCCTACGACTTTTTCTTCTAGCCAACTATGCTATGTCCATCCTAAAAAAAAAAATTAAGTACCGGCCATTTTCAAATGACCGGTAATGTATTAAAAAAAATTTAGCCAGTACTGAATTAAATTGAATACCAGTCAGAAAATGACCTGTACGGATATTTTTATAACTTTCTAATGAATCTGAGTATATTAATTAATTTTTATTAAACTTTGGATATTAATAAAAATGTCGGCAGTTCCTTGAAACTTATCAACGAGTCACTTTTAAAGTTTTGATTTAATTATATGTAGAGAAACAACTAACACTATGAGCCAGTAAGCCACATATGATCTAGATGTGACACTTGCCACCCGTGATTCAATTTTTTGTTTTAGAAATATGATTTTATATGCTTTTCACATAAAATTATAAGAATACACTTGAGTATATAAATATAATTATAAAATTCTGTTTCATGATTTCATCCTACTAAATATTTTTTAGTTACCACTTCAATATTTCAAAATTCTGATCGTATTGATTTATACAAAATTAATATATTACTACGTGCGCACTGTGGTTCAGCGCATGACTCATTCTTTATCAAGGAGTCATGCACAGATTGGTGCTGCACATGATAATTAAAGTGGGTAAAAATTAAATTGAATATGGTGAAAAATTATGCGCAGCACCAATATGTGCATGACTCTTTGGTTATACACAAAATCACGGTGCGCATGTAGTAAGTAATTCATTTTGCAGAAATCAATGATAAAATCAGAATTTTAAAATATTGAGATGGTAACTAAAATTTTTTTGGTTCAAACTTAACTTGTATATTATGATTCTTTCATGAAATGATAGATATTGGACCCCTCCTATGATTTGAACCAACTAAACTGGATACTCTTCCACTGCTACTATAGTTGGTTACCATCAAAATATTCCTCCTAGAAAAGTAGGCTCACAACCCACAACTAATAATTTATTTTTTGTGGTGAACTCACAACTAATATTAACCAACTTTTGAGCCCCACACCGTCTAATAATTTGTGTTTGCCATTTCAGTAACTAACCTTCCTAGCTAATAGCTCTTATTTTTGTCACACATTTTGTTCTCTCACCAATTGCACAACTATCTAGCTGACTGCTCCAACTGAGTTCGGATCTCCTATGGTAAATCAGATTTTGAGTTTAAATTCGGACCGGACCGTCTTCTCAGTTTTGGCACGAATATTAAATGGACCGTGAATTGCTGATATGAGCCGAATTGACTCGGATTTTAATTGAATGGTCCGGATTCAAACTCAAAATCTGACGGTACTTTAGAGGATGAGATAATTTTCTATATAACTCTTAAGATACTTTCAATTTTTTATTTACCCCTCACGACTTAAATTAATCTTATTTTTCACTTAATTCTTACAATAATTTCTTATTTACTCATCACTTAATCAATTGATGATGTTTTATTTGTTTGTTTTTGTAACATGAAGTGAGATGAAGAGCTTTGCATGAGGATTCTTTCTCTCAAGAGGTCTCCGCATAGATGTAGAAAAGAAAGAAAAGAAGAAGGATAATTTTGTCTTTTAGTTTTTAATTAAAGTTTAATCAAGAATTAAATGTTAAGTGATGGGTAAATAAGAAACTATTATAACAATTAAGGAATAAATAAGATAAAAATAAGTTTTGAGAGATAAATAAGAAACTAGAGATATTTTTAATTAGATGATGGGTCGTGTTCGCTGTGTTGGAGGAGAATGAATGAAAATGAGTGAAATAAATTTCGATCACAGATGGTATTTTGTTAAATATAATTTAATAATGATAAAATAGAAAAAAAAAACTAAAATACAAAAAAATTTGTAATTAGAATCAACATATGCAAATCATAAAAGGAATAGAGCGGATGAATTGATATGATCATGTTGGGGAATCTTAAAGGCCAAACAATTACGCCTTATCTAGAGATCAAACAATTACATCTCATCTAGGGGTCAAACACTTACACCCCGGGGAAGAAGAAACAATCCCCACCTTAAACCTAAGGACCGTCCTATGCCAAAGATACCCGAAAACATAATCTTAAGTGCGGAATTATACCTGATTCCATGCCGTTTGCCATGGAATACCCCAAAGTCTTGAGCAAGCCGTCTCCGTGAGCGCGAGACAAGTCTTTAGTGGCAAGAAGTCCTTCTCGCCTTTGTGGTTGGGTTGTGGATTAGGTCTTCCAAAGCAACAAGACACGCCCTTGAGAAATCCTCTCCAATTTCCTTATGGATCTCTCCTCTCAATTCTTTTAATGGAGAAAGAAGGGAGAAGGCACTCAAAATTCTGTCTAAGAATAACCACTTTCCAGAAAATATGAGTTGAGTTGGTTATCTTGTGCCTTGGGGACCCATCCTTATATAGTTTTACACATCTGGCGCCGCGAGTGCGGGTGCACTGGGTCGCACTGGGACTCAGTGCGTCCGCACTAGGTTGAGACGCGTCCAAATAACTGCTTTTCTTTCAGCCCCGAATTTTGGTTAAGTCCTGAGTGCGTCCGCACTGGGTCTCAGTGCGTCCGCATTAGCCTCGGACTTTCTCTCCAGCTTTTACACTGGACTTCAGAAAATTGGCTAAGTCCTCAGTGCGTCCGCACTGGTTCTCAGTGCGTCCGCACTGGTTCTCAGTGCGTCCGCACTGGTGCTTAGTGCGTCCGCACTGGGCTCAGACTATTTCCATTTTCTTCACTGCAGTCTCCAAATTTGGCTAAGTCCCGAGTGCGTCCGCACTGGGGCTCAGTGCGTCCGCACTGCGCTCGGACTTTTCCAGTTTCTGCACTATAGGTCCCAAAAATTGGCTAAGTACTGAGTGCGTCCGCACTGGGGCTCAGTGCGTCCGCACTCAGGTTTCTGAAAGCAGTTTTCTGTATTTGCAAATCTCAGAATCAGTCCATCAATGATTTGATCTTTGCCTAAAATTGTTCTACACATTTATGGACCACATCCTATTGAATACATAGATTGTCTAATGTCTTAATTCCATATTAGATCACTTTAATTGTGACAATCATATTGACAGTATACAATTCATAATTATATTACATATATGCTCAACGTTGGATATATGATCCAACAATCTCCCACTTGAGCAATATGTCATACCCTTTTAATTATGTATTGTTAACCTTATGTGCGCACATACTTTTCTGTCATCTTTATATATTCCCAAACCAATTCCGTCCATCAATTACATTAGCAAAGGACTAAAGCGGCTTTCGTCACATTTATATTAGTCATGACTAGACCATCAATAATCTCAGTACCAACATAACCAAATGACATGAATCATGATGTGGATGTGTAGCATAGAAATTACACGCAATTGTGATCTTACTGTGTCAATTTCTAACTGGGTCTCCTTCTTAAAACTTGAAACTAAATTTCATAAACTTGTTGTAAAATGCAAAATTCAATTAAACAATTCGCAAATCACATACTCAATTGTAAGGTCAAAACAAGAAATTAGAGATAGAATGCATACAATAATCCTTTTGCAATACCATGCATATAACATAAATAACTTGTTTTCAGTTACAAGTTTCAAATCCAAAATTACAATAAGTAAATAGAACATTAAAATAAACAACCAACAGACTCCCACTAAAACTGAATTTCCCTAATAGAAATTACACCCATATGAGCAACATGCTCTTCAAACTTATTGGGTGGTAATCCTTTAGTAAGTGGATCCGCTAACATGGAGTCTGTCCCTATATGTTCTATGGATAACTGACCATTCTGCACTCTCTCTTTTACAACCAAGAACTTGATGTCAATGTACTTGGACTTTGACGAACTTCGGTTGTTATTTGCGTAAAGTACGGCTGAATTATTATCACAATACAATTTTAGTGGCCTCTCAATAGACTCCACTATACGCAGCCTAGTGACAAAATTGCGTAGCCATACACCATGATTCGATGCCTCATGACATGCAACAAATTCTGCGGCCATTGTGGAAGATGCTATAAGTGACTGTTTAGCACTCTTCCATGAAATAGCCCCTCCAGCTAACATGAAAATGTAGCCGGATGTAGATTTCATGCTATCTTGACATCCTCCAAAATCAGAGTCGGTATACCCAATGACCTCTAGCTTGTCCGATCTCCGATACGTGAGCATGTGATCTTTTGTTCGCTTCAGGTACCTCAAGACCCGTTTGGCTGCTTTCCAATGATCTAGACCTGGATTTGATAAGTATCGGCCCAACATGCCAGTGATGAACGCAATATCCGGACGCGTACACACTTGCGCATACATGATGCTCCCAATAACTGAGGCATATGGATACTTTTGCATTACTTCCTTTTCTAAAGGATTCTTTGGGCATTGGCTGAGACTAAATTTGTCTCCTTTTGCCACAGGGGTATTTCCTGGTTTACTATCTTGCATGCCATACCTTTTCAGGACCTTTTCGATATAATTCCTTTGGGATAATCCTAACATACCTTGGGTTCTATTCCTCAGTATTTCAATCCCTAGGACAAATGATGCATCACCAAGATCTTTCATCTCAAAATTCTTCATCAGAAATTTCTTAGTCTCATGCAACATATTTATATCATTGCTGGCAAGCAATATGTCATCTACATATAAAACCAGAAACACAAACTTACTCCCACAGAACTTGAGGTATATACACTCATCCACAAGATTTGACTCAAAACCAAATGAGATAATCACATTGTGGAATTTGTAGTACCACTGACGAGACGCTTGTTTTAGCCCATAGATGGATTTCTTAAGTTTGCACACCATAGACTTTGCATCTCCCGACACATAGTTTTCTGGTTGCACCATATAGATTGTTTCCTCAATGTCACCATTGAGAAACGCAGTCTTAACATCCATCTGATGAAGCTCTAAATTGAAATGTGCAACTAATGCCAATATAATCCTTAAAGAGTCTTTCAATGAAACCGGAGAGAAAGTCTCTTTATAATCGATGCCTTCTTTTTGTGTAAAACCCTTAGCGACAAGACGCGCTTTATATTTCTCCACATTACCTTTCGAATCCCTCTTGGTTTTAAATATCCATTTTGAACCAATGGGTCTCGCTCCTTTAGGTAATGGGACAATTTCCCAAACGTCATTGTCAGCCATAGATTTTATTTCCTCATTCATGGCATCGATCCACTTACTAGAATTAGAGTCTTGCATGGCTTGTTGAAAATTTATGGGGTCATTTTCTAACATGCCAACATCAAACTCATGCTCTTGAAGGTAAACTACATAATCCGAAGATATTGCAGACCTTTTCTCTCTAGTGGATCTTCTTATTGGCACTTCTGAATTTTCTTGAGGGTTTCCAGCATTGTTGTCAACAACAATCTGGCCAACAACAACATTCTCCAGAATTTCTGGAATTTCACTTTGTACTGTTTCATCTTGTTGAGTTTGGTCCTCAATAATGGTTTGATTTTCGACAATTGTATTTTGAGTTAAAATGGGTTCAATATCCACAAAACTCTCAACACCTGTGGGAATATTTGCATACTCCTCTTCGAATTCATCCATTATTGTATCTCCCCCCGCAAACTCAACATCCTCAAAAAATTTTGCATTTCCCGTCTCAAAAACTGAATGTTCTGTAGGATTATAAAACTTATAACCCCTCGATCGCTCGGGATACCCAATAAAATAACAACTAACTGTTCTTTCATCCAGTTTCTTTTCATGCGGCCTATAAGGCTTTGCTTCAGCTGGACAACCCCACACACGCAAATGTTTTAAACTGGGCTTTCGCCCATTCCAAATTTCGTATGGGGTTTTGTTAGTTGCTTTAGTGGGCACTCTATTTAGGATATGTGCTGCTGTCTTTAAGGCTTCACCCCATAGATTAGTTGGTAAAGAAGTGCGACTCATCATACTTCTTACCATGTCCTTAAGCGTTCGATTGCGCCTCTCAGAAACACCGTTCATTGCCGGTGAACCGGGCAATGTATACTGAGGCACAATGCCGCATTCATCTATGAAATGTGCAAAAGGCCCTTTACATTGTTCACCTGATCCATCATATCTACCGTAATATTCACCACCACGGTCAGATCGAATGGCCTTAATGCGTTTGTTAAGTTGTAACTCAACTTCCGCTTTGAAATTTTTGAACATGTCAAGGGCTTGAGCCTTTTCCTTAATCAAATATATGTAGCCATATCTTGAATGGTCATCTATGAAACTAATAAAATACCGTTGACCATTTCTTGTGGCCGTTGGAAACGGACCACAGATATCGGTATGAATTAATTCCAAGACTTCCGAACATCTTTTGGCTTCATATTTTCTTAAGTTGGTTTGTTTCCCTTTTATGCAATTTATACAATCATTAAGATCTGAAAAATTTAAGGGTTCAAGAATTTCATTAGACACAAGTCGTTCAATTCTTCGTTGAGAAATGTGACCTAATCGCTTGTGCCATAATGAAGCAGACTTTTCATTTGTTAATTTTCTTTTCTTACTATTTGTATCCACATGCAAAGCTTCAATATAAGAACTATTGACATCCAAAGAATATAGATTATCATAAACAGAAAGAAAACCAGAACCAACTTGTTTTGAATCATGAAACAAACTGAAATTTCCATTTCCAAAAGCACAAGTAAATCCATACTTATCTAATGCAGAAATTGAAATTAAGTTACGTCTAAAAGACGGTACAACAAAAGTCTCATACAAATTCAAATAAAATCCTGATTTTAACAATAATCTATAAGTCCCAATAGCTTCCACTTCAACTTTATTGCCATCGCCCACAAAGATGAATCTTTCATCATCACTTGGCTTCCGGCAATTTAGGCAGCCCTGCAAAGATATACTTATATGAGTAGTTGCACCTGAATCTATCCACCAAGTATATCTAGATACAGAAGATAAATTAACTTCCGTACAAACCATAACAAGAGATGTACCTTTCTTAACACGCCAAGCATGATAATTCTGGCAATGCATCTTCTTGTGTCCAATTGCACCACAGAAGTAACAGGCACTTTCCGATGCGGCAACTGATTTGCCCTTATCCTGTTTCTTGTTGGTGTTCTTTGCAGCATCCTTATTATCCTTATTCTGATTTGATTTCTTACGCTTAGCCGATGCCTTAAATTTGGAAGTTGTAGCAAAATGGGCACTTTCTGTCTTCTGTTGTTTCAATCTTTCCTCTTCTTCAACACAATGGGAGATGAGTTCATTGAGTGGCCATTTGTCTTTTTGACAATTATAGCTCACCCTAAACTGTCCAAAGTGTGCAGGAAGGGATATCAATGCTAAATGCACTAAGAGATCATCAGAAATCTCCAACTTAAGTGCCCTTAGTTGTGAAACAACATTAGACATCTCCATGATGTACTCCCTAATACTTCCCTTATCTTTATATTTCATTGAGACAAGTTTGGTCAAGAGTGTACCAATTTCAGACTTTTCATTCTTAACAAACCTTGTCTCAACTTCGGCTAAAAATTCCTTAGCATTAGTAATCTTATCAGAAATCGAGCCTCTAAATGCCTCTGGAATGGACCTTTTCATAATCATTAGACTCACTCTATTAGATCTGTCCCACTTTTCCTCAACTCTCTTTTCTTCAGGAGTTGAGGTAGCAGTAATTTTGGGACAGTCAGTTCTGAGTGCCAAGTCTAAATCCATGACACCGAGAGTTATCATAACACTCTCCTGCCAATACTTGAAATTGGTACCATTTAACATCGGAATGTCTTTTAGGCCAGTAGTAATGCTAGCTGAAAAAATTCGAACAAAAGACACACAAAACAAACACGATTTAGCAAAAAATCTGAATTTATAAATTATATTCAAATAAAGGCTAAACAATTCCATTATTACCAAAGTATCGGTTTCCATTAATTGATTACCGGAGGGCAACAATTAATTTCTTATGATACTTTGTCGCAATAATAAAGTATTGATGATTCATTAACATATCGACAACATGCCTTCCGGAGGGCCGACATTATGACATATGTATAAAGCATAATAATCATCTTCACACTTTAATATCACTCAATTGTACATAAAACTTTAACAACCACTATCTTCCGGAGGGCCGATATATGATTGCTTCAATTAAATGTACACTTAACTCCTTTTATATAACGAATCAAATTAATTTTGTCAAAAGAGGCACCGGAGGGTACAATAATGACTCAATTAATTTAATTCAAGATATATATAACTTTAATGCCTTTAAAAGAATCATAATTTATACCTTAGTCATAAAACAAAAGTGCAATTAAATAAATATATATATATATAATTGCATCATAATAACTGCATTTTTTTTTTTTTTTTTTAATCTCAGAAATTATTCTCTAACTTTTCAGAGAGTTGTATGGCCTTCATAAAATTTTGTGCGGTCTGCCAAATTAAAAAAGGTATTTTGTGCATCTGCATCAAAAAACGTGCGGCCGTATCTTTGTCTGGGTAACTGAAAAAACTGCATTTATTATGCTGAATTAAGACACGATCCAGAGAGATTTTAATAAAAGATTGGAAGCACCTTAAATAGCCTTTCAAATTTAGAAATTATTCTAAATTTGTAAATTGTTGTTTCAGAAAATTTATAAAAAATAAATTTCTCAAAACCCTAATTTCATAACTGCCCAAGAAACAGAAATTTTTCAGGATCGAACATTATTTGATCAGAATTTTGCGATTTCAAGTGGAAATCTTCGAGCAAACCCTAATCAAATTAATAATTTAACTTTTAGGCAATCATGATCTCATATAAAACTTTTGTGCTCTCCAAACTTAAATTTTCATATCCAGAAAATCAAGAATCAATAAAAAATATCAACGAAAAAATCATCAATTCCTAATTCTCTCTAGATCCTTAAAGACCTAATCCTTCGGCATAGGAAGGCTCTGATACCACTTGTTGGGGAATCTTAAAGGCCAAACAATTACGCCTTATCTAGAGATCAAACAATTACATCTCATCTAGGGGTCAAACACTTACACCCCGGGGAAGAAGAAACAATCCCCACCTTAAACCTAAGGACCGTCCTATGCCAAAGATACCCGAAAACATAATCTTAAGTGCGGAATTATACCTGATTCCATGCCGTTTGCCATGGAATACCCCAAAGTCTTGAGCAAGCCGTCTCCGTGAGCGCGAGACAAGTCTTTAGTGGCAAGAAGTCCTTCTCGCCTTTGTGGTTGGGTTGTGGATTAGGTCTTCCAAAGCAACAAGACACGCCCTTGAGAAATCCTCTCCAATTTCCTTATGGATCTCTCCTCTCAATTCTTTTAATGGAGAAAGAAGGGAGAAGGCACTCAAAATTCTGTCTAAGAATAACCACTTTCCAGAAAATATGAGTTGAGTTGGTTATCTTGTGCCTTGGGGACCCATCCTTATATAGTTTTACACATCTGGCGCCGCGAGTGCGGGTGCACTGGGTCGCACTGGGACTCAGTGCGTCCGCACTAGGTTGAGACGCGTCCAAATAACTGCTTTTCTTTCAGCCCCGAATTTTGGTTAAGTCCTGAGTGCGTCCGCACTGGGTCTCAGTGCGTCCGCATTAACCTCGGACTTTCTCTCCAGCTTTTACACTGGACTTCAGAAAATTGGCTAAGTCCTCAGTGCGTCCGCACTGGTTCTCAGTGCGTCCGCACTGGTGCTTAGTGCGTCCGCACTGGGCTCAGACTATTTCCATTTTCTTCACTGCAGTCTCCAAATTTGGCTAAGTCCCGAGTGCGTCCGCACTGGGGCTCAGTGCGTCCGCACTGCGCTCGGACTTTTCCAGTTTCTGCACTATAGGTCCCAAAAATTGGCTAAGTACTGAGTGCGTCCGCACTGGGGCTCAGTGCGTCCGCACTCAGGTTTCTGAAAGCAGTTTTCTGTATTTGCAAATCTCAGAATCAGTCCATCAATGATTTGATCTTTGCCTAAAATTGTTCTACACATTTATGGACCACATCCTATTGAATACATAGATTGTCTAATGTCTTAATTCCATATTAGATCACTTTAATTGTGACAATCATATTGACAGTATACAATTCATAATTATATTACATATATGCTCAACGTTGGATATATGATCCAACAGATCAAAATTGAGAGATGAGATTTGAATAAAGATTTTTCTTCTTCTAAATAATCGTAGTATTAACTTGACTGATTAATTTAATCGCAATATTTACGTTAATAATGTTTGTCGCGGTGTTGTTTGTTTTTTTTGGAGAAAGAGCTTGTGGACATTAAACAGGCTTAAAGAAAGAATTGATTAGAAGGTATGGGTTTGTGGTACTGGTATGTGAAATAATAGAAAGAAAAAAGACATACAAAGACTGACAGTCTGACACCAAATTATGTACAGTACAGCAACACGCACCATCTCGTAATTAATTAATTGTTCGTGTCTTGTGCTATTATTCTTTCTTTCATTATTTTTCTCTTTTCAAGTCATCTGTACAGTACTGATCAGGGACCAAAAACATTTTCTTCTCTCTACCCAAAATCCTTATGAAAGATTATTATTTCCCCCTTGTGCCATCTAATATATAAAACATTGGGACTTCGTTTTACTTTTTCCAAACCTACTTTTAATATATGGATGAAATGACCGAAATTATTATTTTCACCATGTTTGAAAAAAAAAAAAACCATTTAGTTTTTTTTTTTAATCTGAAAATTTGATTTTTGTCAGATCCGCCGATTATAGCTGCGCTGCGCAACCAGAAGCTACTTTTAATATATAGATGAAATGACCGAAATTATTCCCTTTTTATCATGTTTAAAAAAAAAAATTATTTAGCTATTTTTTTTTCTAGAAATTTTATTTTTTTCTAGGTCCGCAGGTTATACCCGCGCAACCTCCTTGCTGGTTGCGCATGTATAACCTGTCTCGGGACACTATAACTCAAATATGAGAGAAGTTGCGCAGGTATAACCTGCGGACCTGATAAATAAATCATATGATTTTTTTTTAAACATGGTAAAAAATAAATCAGATGTAATGATGGTCTGATGAATCGATCCGATGTCCGGTCAGAATTGTTCGATCTACATCAAAATTTGTACGCACTTAATATGCACAGATGTTAAAATTTATGTGCAAATCTTAATGTTGATCAAATAGCTCTCACCAGACATCGGACCGCCCCCAATTCCCGCAATTCCTTAATACATTGCATGTCCGTTATTTTGGCCGGATTAAATGTTCGATGAAAATGATTTTAGCATTGAAATAATCAGTTATGGATACACAAGTCGTTTATAAGTGTCAAGTCTAAATTATGTACAAATTGTCATCAACAATTAGACCTTGAAAATTTAAAAACCAAAAAATATCATCACATTTTTTTCCCAATAAATGACATATGTTTTCCTTAATTGCTTTTCAATGAAAAATACAGTAAATACTATATTTCTGATCTGAAAAAAAAAACAAAAAACAAGTAGAAATCAATCATACAAGATTCTCCGACATTTTTATTAATATCCAAAGTTTAATAGAAATTAATTATTATGCTCAGAATTTTCGGGTTTCGTCAAAAATGCCCAAACTGGCTTTTTTTTTTTTTTTTTTTTAGAGATACCATGAAGGGCAAAATAATGAAATCTAACACTGAAAATTTAAATTTTTTGTTTAGATTACTTCTTTTCATTTATAATTAGCATATTTATACTAAAATACACTAGATTACTTGAAATTATGTTGAATTACACTATATTACAATAAATTATGTTGAATTACACTAAATTACGCTAAATTACAATAACTTCGCTAATTATGCTGAAATACGGTAACTTACGCTAAACTACGCAAAATTACGCTAAAGTAGACTGATTTTGTACCATCTTTCATGAATCATAAAAATAGTAAAAATTGGTATTCTACAAGTTCATTATGTAACTAATTTACTGAGCTACTTAGATTGAATCATAGAAATAAAAATCTTAATCGGAAACTTCAACTCAAGTTTTGAGACTCATCCCTTAGTTTTTTGGCAATTATGAATTTTGAAATCCATAGTAGGCATAGCCAGCACGGACGCATGCATCTTTTCGGATGCTTTCCGAAAAGTGATCATTTGCTGAAATCAGACACTCGAGCGTCGTTTTATGGCCGTTTGAAGTTTGATCGTCGTTTTTCACATTTTTAGTGAAGATATCGTCCCTATTCATATGTAATTTACCGTATTTTAGTGTAATGTAATGTAATTTAGTGTAATTTAACTAAATATAGTGTAATTCAACATAATTTCAAGTAATTTAGCGTATTTTAGTATAAATATGCTAATTATATATAAAAAAAGTAATCTAACAAATAATTTAAACAAAAAATTCGAATTTTCAGTGTTAGATTTCATTATCTTACTTTTCATAGTATCTCTAAAAAAAAAAAAAAAAAGAGAAAAATGACCGGTTTGAGTATTTTTGGCGAAATCCGGAAATTCTGGACATAATAAATAATTTCTATTAAACTTTGGATATTAATAAAAATGTCGGCAAGATTCTCCGTTTTCTCAGCAAATTTTTTTTTAAGCATTAACTAATCCAAACATTAATTCAAACTAGTCAAGTGCCCGTGCGTTGCAACGGGAAACAGAATTTTTAGTTATCAAATATTTATTCACATAATAACTATGCTAGTTAAGTGCCCGTGCGTTGCAGGTTGTTTCAAGATCAAGTACATAAACACTCAAAAAGACTACACAAATGTCTTAACAAACAGTCAATAGTATTCCATTTCGATATGAGTTCACAAAGCAATGCAGAGATCTTGTATTAAAAATTAAAATATTACCTTGGATAGACAACAATATGTTGAATGTTCACTGCTCTGTGGAAGTTGTTACGTGGTTTCCCATGGAAGCACCTCTCATTGAGATAAATCGACTGTCAAATTATCCTTTAAGTACAATTGTAATCACCTTGCACTGCATACCTGAGATATTTTGATAACCTTGCACTGCATACCTTAGCAAGATATGTATTTAATCAATTCTGCAGTAGGTGTAGAATTACACGATCCATAGATATTTTCTTAAAAAAATATATATATTGAAAAAGAGCGAATAGCAGCTATATCCCCTTGAAACAAGCATTCAAGCATCCATTTGAAAAACAAACAAGTATTCTTGAGAAGCGTGCAGACAAAATGTCAAAATATATGTATACTAAAAAAATGATAATATCATATTCATGGGACAATCCAATTTTAACAACTTATCATTCCCTTCACAAATGTTTCTCCATATATAATGAGTGAGGCTACGGTACTATGCATAGCACGGATTGGGTCCGTGCTACGGCTCAATATTTGAGTTTTCATAATCCTAACGGTCGACCCGAACCATTCAACATGATTATAAAATAAATATGTACTTGCAAACCAAATTTTATATTTTTTCGATTTTGTTTACTATATTTTTAGATAGGTAGAAAATCACTGTTTTTGGATGGTCCAGAATTTTCAGATCAAGTGATTTTCTACCTATCTAAAAAAATAGTAAAAATTGGTTTGCAAGTACATATTCATTTTATAATCATGTTGAACGGTTCGGATCGACCGTTAGAATTTGAAAACTCAAATATTGAGCCGTAGCACGGACCCAACCGTGCTATGCATAGTACCGTAGCCTTACTCTATAATAAGCCCAAAAACACATATTAATGCTAACAAAAAATCTAAATGTAAATCTCTGGCATCATGCTGTAGTTTTAGCATCCCATGGATTTCATTTCGCAAAAAAATTCATGCAAAAAGTTCATCAAAATGCATCAATTAATAGGAGCATATGTAGCTCTACTGCCACCCCTCTAGCCTGGTAACCTTCTCACTATAGAATCAAGTAAACTCTGCAAGGGAGAGAAGACAAAAGAATTTATCATTTTATGATGAAACCAATCAAAGAACAAATGAACTAAATGGAAATACATGCACAAAATTTGTAACCGCTTCATGGTGAATATATGATGTACACAGAGGTACATATCTCTACTCCTATTCCATACCAGCAACTAAATGGAAATACATGCACAAAATTGGTCACTGGTGACAACGACAACATTCCAACAAACTCGAAAAGCCAACCAAAGTTAGAATAACAAGAAAATTGGGAAAGAAAACAAAGGCCTTAATGCGAGAAAACCATCTATACCAGTTTTAAGTTCATCCATTTGGTGTCTACAAATATTGAAATTCCAAAATATCAGTTTGGTATCTACAAATATTATAATACAGATTTTCAAAAGAAAAAAAGATAAACAGAAAAGAAACCTGTGTTCTGCTACCGGAGTAGAATCGAGACATTTGCTCAATGTCGAACCTTGGCGATGAATAAGCGATTAACTCTTATCTATCGCCAAGGTTTGATTCTGAGCAAACGTATTGATTACTCTCCGGTAGCATGGCCATGGATCGGAAGGCATCTATTTTGAAAAAAAATTAGACTAAATGTATATTAATAATGTTGAAAATAGACAGTAATTTCGTGAGCAGATTTTACCAAGAGTGTTTTCAGGATACTAAAAAGTGGGACTCAGGAGTTCAATGTTGTCGCAACAGAGACCTACCTGCATAATTCCATGAGCCAAAGACTGACAAGGCTGTAGAGAAATATTCTTGAATTTCATAGAAACTAAAAATAGTTTCTGAGTTTTCATAATTCCATGAGCCAAAGTCTGACAAGGCAGTAGAGAAATCTTCTTGAATTTCTTGAATTTCTGAGTATGCAACTAAACTTTAACCCAATGATCTTTCAATTCGACTTTAATGATGCTTTAAAAATAAATGGCAAATCGAACCAGTAAACAAAACATCACCTGTTGGTTGAAATCTTCTTACCCGCGGTTACAATGCCGTGCATAGTCTCTTTTGCAGAAATACCTTTTTTGGCTGATTTCAGCTCAGTTCAGCGCTGTCGCAATTTGCATGAACATGATTATACATTATTTATCAAATAAGCTTTAACAAAAGTATTGAAAGTACTAAATTTAACAAAAATATATATACCTCAACACTTGATTTCTTGCTTGACTTCCTCATTGGCGTATGTTTCATACTGTTCAATTAAGAAATCAAAACATAATGCAAGAGTAAATGAAATCGCACTTTAATACCAAACATAGTACCATTAACCAAAATCAAATCACAGCCATAAATATAAGTAAGAAAACGGGATTATCTTGGTCTTTTGAAGGCAGCACAGTAAATAATTTGTTTTCACCACACGATTACATATCATACTAACAACAAAAGAGGGGCACATACATATACTAACAAAAGAGGGGTACATACATACTAACAATTACCCCTAACATAATCATTACTCTTAATTACTGCATAAAGTTTTTCCTTCAACTATTATCCTTGACCACCTTCTTGACCACCTTCTTTCTTTTATAGTCAGCCGCCCTATGCATACGGCTCCTTAAGAGCAAGACGCTATCGTCTAATGGTTCTGAAGGATTTGCTTCAAAGCTTCTCTTCTTATCTTCTATTTCGCTCACGGTGAAGGAAAATCCTTTCTCTTTTAAGAAGCCATCCATTCCACATTCCTACAACACAATATAAAGACACGCTGGAAGTAAAATAGAGACAAAGTCTTAGTATTATAGGTATCATAGTATGGTACAGTACCGTCCAATCTGATTGAGGTATGCATTGACCAACGGTCCTTGTAATAAAAAATAGACTGAGAACTGGTCAGACTTGGATAATTTTCCAGTAATTTCGAAATGAAAATGTTATACTATTAAGATGTTTCAAGGTGCTCTTTCGCATATTCAGAACCTGCAAGAAGAGAATATCTTATAGGTCAACACAAGGGTTGAGTTGTTTTCTGATTGTGAAATTTGGCTTTTGATTGCCTTTTTGTATTTTCTTTCATTTTCTCTTGATTTTCTGATTTGGTTGGAGTTGGTACACTTGGTTGAGTTGTTTCCATTTTGAATTGCACGTGCTATTTTTGCTTCATCGGTGCACTGTTTCAAGTTCGTGTGTTACACATCTTTGCATACTTCTCTGTTTAAGGTTATATGTTGCACATTTTTGCATGCTTATGATCCTATCTAAGTATCTATAAGAAAGATTAAAAGACATTATTATTTTACATATAAAAATGCATCATCTTTCTTGCAAGAAGAGAATATCTTATAGGTCAACACAAGGGTTAAAAGACATTATTATGTTAGAAATTTCAGGGGCATGCAAGATATCTTATAGGTCAACACAAGGGGTTATTGCAAGAAGACAATATCTCAAACCAGCATACAACATCGCAAATTGGGCAAGAAAGGCAAGGCAAGGCAGGTTATAAATGGCTACCCAAGTGAAGAGTTCAGAAGAAAGGTGGGAGTACAACAAAGGATAGACTTGGCATTTTTCTCAGACGATGAATAAAGTACGAAGCAAACAAGTGTTGCAGGATAGCATAAGAAGGAAGAGGAAAAATTGTTGGTAAAAATCTGGCCTTACAGTGGCAGAACAAGCATCATTTTCTGCTTACTGGTAACCAGCTAAGGGCTGTCAGAAGAGTTGAGCAAAACTTTCATTAGGTCCCCCACTTTTTCACATTTTATAAGATGGAAAGGGCGGGTATTTAGTTGCTGTTACCTTTTTCATTTAGTTGCTTTTTTTAGCTTTTCATTTACTTTGTATTTTACCTTTAGAATTTTTCTCTTTATGGAACTGTAACTTTGAGACTATTTAAATTAATACAATGCCTACGGGTTTATCCTCAAAAAAAAAATATACCAACTATTTGCACAATTTTATTATATCTCTATGCAACTCGCTAATTTTGACTGTACATAACTTATATATATATATATTAACTTTCTATATATTTTCTCCATGACTCTAAAGCAATTGCTGAAGCAACGTGAGGTCTCCACCTAGTTTATATAAGTTTGGAAAACTCTTTCCCCACAACTTGAAAAAGCAAATTCAATTTGCAAAACATTGATTTAAGAATTCTTGTTTGATCTAAACAGATGCTAAAGTTCAGACTAATTCAAAAGCAATTGGCAAATAAATATGAAGAAGAAATGAAGGGAGTCAATAGAAACAACAAGGGACCGAAGAAAATTTTCTTTTGATCAATTGCAATAAAACATCTATAAAAATACCTTCGCGTATTGCTGCCTGCACAGATGAATGATGTTCGCTCTACATATCCAAGTGATTTTGCTAGTGAAGGAAACTAAAAGAAAAACATGTTTGACCTGAAAATAATGGATGCAATAAAAAATTATGCCACATAAGGGATGGAATACTAAAATTTTAGTGTCACATACTAATTTTACTGTCATTATTCTAAGAAAATACTGTCACATACTGTGTTTATAAGAAATTACTGTCATTATTCTAAGAAATTTATGTGACAGTCACATACTAATTTCTTACAAACTATTGTGCTGGTACAAGAAAAGACCTAAAAACAGTAAGGAGATGAGAAGAGATGAGAAGAGATAAAATGCATGATTTTCCTTGTATACTGAGGTAAAACAGTAAGGAGATGAGAAGAGATGAAAAGACCTAAATAATTCTTACTGTTTTTATCTCTTCTCAAGAAAAGACCTAAAATGCATGATTGGTTCTTACTGTTTTTGCAAAAAGGACCTTAGACTTAAAATATATTTCTGAAAATAAAGAAAGGATTTTCATTGAAATCACAAGGTTTAAGCATGGATTTGGACAGTATGCAGACATGAAAGCCACTGTCTTTGCTTTAACCTTCATTCTCATCCTTTTTACATGTAGGACCCTATTATTGGACTTATTTACATATGGACTTATTTTTAGCATAATATATGCATAGTTTGGCATAGTATATCCTATTATTTAGGGTTTATAACAACCTAAGATGCTTGCTCCAGTCCTCTCATGTGAAACAACACCTGCACAAACATCTTTTCCTATCACAGAATATCTAAGGCACTCTCTCCAGTCCTCTCATGTGAAAGAACACCTGAACAAGTGCCTTGTTTCCTATCAACTCAACAGAAAAGAAAAGAAAAAAGAAAGAAAGAGAGAGGATAGAAGAGGCAGCAAAGAGATAACATATATGTATAGTTATATTTTTGTTATGAAAGCAATAAGTATAGCAATATAGTATACAAATTAATTATATTTAGAGAATCCTTGAAAGAAGTTTATTTACCAGCTATGAAAGTTGTTCTATGTATGCAGCTATATTTTTATCCCTTCTCATCTCCTTATTTCAAAACAGTAAAAAAAGAACAAATAAAAGAAAGAAAAGAGAATTTAAAAGGGTGTTTTAAGAATGCTTCGACAGTGATCAATTGGTTAACATAAATGAGCACAAGCTTCGACAGTGATCAATTGGTTAACATAAATGAGCACAAGCTAAAAGGAAAATCATGCATTTTATTGATTTAACATGCTATAGCCCTTAAGGGCTTACATTGTCTTTACACTATACCTTTCTTCCTTCTTACAAAATGAGCACAAGCTTTTGTTTTCGATTTCAAAGTGGCTAACCTAACAGTACCAGTATACTGGTATTCTAGTATTGAGGAAAGGGGAAGAGAACTAAGCTATGTAAGAGCTAGGGTTTTGGGTATATTTTCTGTGTAGACTTGGTTGCCATTTCTTTTTGGTTGACATTTCTTCTTCTATCTTGGTTGCCAAATACTACAATGTAACCAACTAAAATTAAAATTCTTCAAAACGTTAACAAAGAAAATACCTGGTTGAGCTTCTTTGCTAATTGCGGAACCCCTATCTCTGATTTCAGTAAAATTATAGAGGCAGCACCGGGTTTGAGTGAAGAGGCCGATTGTGCAACTGCAAATCGACAAATGAAAAAACAGGTTTGCAATTTGAGAGGAGCGAATTTGATTGATATATAAAGATAGAAGAGTCGGTTCAATTGAAATTGCAAGGGCGGGACAATTACCTGTCAAATCCATGGAGGAGAGATCGAAGAACCAATGTCGTTTGAACTTGGAATGGCGGGACAATTGTTTTCTTTTTTTCAGAGGAGAGATCGAAGCACCAGAGGAGAGATCGAAGCCCGCCTGTGTTCTTCTATGGTGTCGTCGGAAAAAAAAAACAGAAAAAGAAGAAGCGTCGGAAGGAGGAAAACGCGTGGTCGTGTGGAGAAAAGAAAGGAAAACGCGTGGTCGCCAGTGTTTTTCTGTGTAGCTTTTCATGTAGCGGATACGTCGTTAATTAAATTTAGATTTTTACACACTTGACAACATGAAACATATGTATAAAATCCAAATTATTTATTAAAGGCTGAGATTGATATGTGGTTTGATCAGTGGCTGAGATCTTTTGAATGGATGGCTCAGATTCTCTCTGAACGAATAGATGCTTGGGTGCTAAAAAATCCAACGTGATATTAGTAGTGCTGATGGGTTCCACATCCCCGGCTGCTCTCTCTTTTCCCACCTGTCTTCCATTTCCCTTTGCACCAACTCAGTATTCTCTGTTAAATTTCTCTGTGGAAATATTTGTTATACCATCACTGACATTAAGGGCTTTGTTTGGAAGTGGGACTGCAAGTCAGTGTTTAGCAACAGAGTTACACAATAAGAAATAAACAGAGAATCTTTAAATGGGGCTCACAACTTTCCAAATGAACTCCCTTTTGTAGGTTTCTAATATCCTCCATTTAACCAATTACTCTCATAATTGCAGAGGTATGAAATAACATAAAGGAATCAAAATGAAGTTTCCTTTTTATATTATGTTTTATATTGGTTTAGCAAATTATCATTCTCTTTAAATATAAAGAAATTTTTTCTATTCAGGTTTTATCACAATACATTGCTGATAATAGAGATTAGAGATATGCATATTCACCCAGTGTTTTAAAATGCAGTTTTATTTATGCATGTGGAAAGCCACTGCATACATACTGCATATACAGCTTTGTATGCGAAAGTACATATGCAGTTTTATTATGCATTGTTGAAGGAATATATATATAAAATAAAACTTATTTATATCACAAGAGTTGTTTAATCTAGTAATTGTGCTCTTTATTATATTCTAAAAGTTATGTGTTATAATCTCTTCCAAGCAAAATAATTTTTGTTTTTTTTTTAAATCTACATGGACTGCATATTCAAAACTATATGAACATAACTGTATGAGATTCTATATACAAAAGTCCACCACATACACATATGCGACCTCATTTAAAAACACCATATTCACCACATATAATCTGTTTTTTCTTATTTATCTAAGAAGAACAAAGAAAAAAATAACTATATTTTCAATCTATAATTTTTGAGGAAAAAAATTGAATCTCATCATGTAATGATAATTATGTTTTGTGTAAGTCACTATAGATTTTTATAAAATTTATCATTTTATTTGAATATTTAGATTACTAAAGTTTACTGAATAGTTAGATTACTTAACTCAAAATCTCTGTTACTGATATGAATTCGGACTTCGGAGTACATTGCATGAATTTGATGATAATTGTACGCGAGAAAATAACAGAGACTTCTCCTTCGCTCTTTCTCTCTACGATTTTTTTTCCCTTTCTCTTTGGTAATAATATACAATTACGAAGCCTCAGGCCTCAGCCAGTCAGGCAGTCAGCCCTCTATATCGAAAGAAGAGAAGAGAGCAGTAGCAGCAGCAGCAGCACTGTCACTGTCAGGCTTCTTTTTCTCCTCACCTCACCTTACCTTCTTCTCCCTTGTTCTTGAATCCATTTGTACTCTCTTTACACGTGAAAAGGAGAGAAATAGAGATGTAATTTTTGCACTATTTTTGTGCTCTCATTCTCTCCTGTCCTCTTTTCAGACCTCGCTTCTACTATTTGAAAAGGCTGTAACCCTTTCCCCTTTCGATTCTTCTTTGCTGCTTTGCTTTTAAGCTAACGAATTGTTTGTATGTGTCTATTTTCTCTTTACCTTTCCTTTTCTTCTTTCTTAACTGTAAGTGGTATATTTGTTGGTAATTTTGGTATCAAAAAGAGAAAACCCAATTCGATGTATACCACATTGTTCTCAAAAACAGAAAACCCAATTCGAGGTGTACCACATTGTTCTCAAAAAGAGAAAACCCAATCAGGAATAAATGCTGGAATTTATTCTCAATTGCTTTTGTTCGAAGCAAAAATTTTAGTCCATGGCGAGAAAAAGGAAGCCTTTTTCAAAGTGTTATTTTAATGAATTTCCAGATTCTCTCCCTTTGACTCGTGAAGTTGCATTCATCTATAATCTATTGTGTGATTTCTGACTATGCCTTTTACTTTTTGTGAAAAAAAAAATAACTTATTTATTTTGCTTCTCAAAGGTAGCATGGGGTGCGTTGCCTCTAAAGTAGAAGACGAAGAGGCAGTGAGGAGGTGCAAGGAGAGAAAGAAGCTAATCAAGCAGCTTCTGACATGCAGGGCCCACCTGGCAGCTGCCCATTTTGCGTACCTGAGATCGTTGCGCGACACAGGTTCGGCTCTTCGACAATTTGCTGAGGTGGAATCACCTGTGGACCCCGCAAAAACCCCACCTTCACACCTCATGGCACCACGTTCGCCACCCTCTTTACCCCCTTCGCCTCCGCCTCCCCCACAATTTAGCCCAATTGCACTCAAATACAATCGACAGCTGCCGGAGAATTGCACCCGAGATAATTACAGTGAGATTGATAGTGAGACGGAGAGTTGCGTTACGCCACGGCCGCCGCCGCCACCTCCTGGAGTGGATTGGAAACTATGCGACCCGTTTGACTCTCCTGTAACCCTAAATTCCTCTTCTGTTTTGTTGAAAAGTAGTACTTTGATCAATTGTAGTACAAAGGATTTGGATGATGAATATTGGGATGAGACAAACACAGAGTTTGAAGAGGACGAAAAGGTGGATAAATTTGCAAGCGAGATAAAGAAGGGGAAGGTTTTAGGGACAGAATCGAGGGAGGATAATATTTCCCAGGCCAGCTGGCAGACAAAGGAGTCTGACGTGGAACCAATGGTGTTGTGGAGGGATAAAAAGAGTTTGATAGAGATTGTGAAGGAAATTGATGAGCATTTTCTAAAGGCTGCTGCAAGTGGCCATGATGTGGTGTCTTTTTTGGAGATGGATAGTGGCCGACTTCGGCATCGGGAAATTGATGAGAAGAAAGGTGTGTTTATTTAAGAGAAAAAAATATACAGCTTAAATTCATAGGAGAAGAAAATTTTATCTTGCCATGACATGCAATATTATTTAAAACTTTGCTTTGCATGGAGTGTTGGATCAAGGTCTGCAGTTTATGCTGGTATATAGATGTATCTACTGAAATGGTGCCGTTTAGTCGCTTTCTAGTACTTGCAGTTAAATTGATTAGTAATGTAACCAAACAAATTGCAAACAATATAAACCTGTTAAATTTAAAGGAAATTGAATTATCTAGTATATTGGTATCACGCGTGTTATTCATCTGTATTATCACCTTCTGATGGATTATGAAAATAAATGATATTTTTTACACAATGTATGTCATATCAGCTGCATGTTTTATAATTTTAAGGTTACATGCACATCATTGTTTTAACAAAGACAAATTTTGATCTTGCAGGGAAAAAATTGAAGTCAGCAAAAGTGTTTAGTACACTATCTTTTAACCGTTCTTTCAAATTTGCACCAGCTAATAGCATCGACAAATCTTTCCGGAATTCAAACTCTAATAGTTACAGCCATGGAAATACTTTATACAAGATCCTTGAAGAGGAGCAAAGACTATACAAACTAGTCATGGTAAACCATAACATTTCACAGTTACCGAAGCATATAGTTTTCCTTTTATCTGAAACTTTAGCTCAATAAAGAATTAAATTGTGTAGAAAAACCTTAATTAATCTGCTACCATCCCCATCCTAGCCCAAATTAACCTCCATTCACTTAATGCGAACAAATCATAAATCTCTCTCTCAACAACATTGGAATGTTAGCCTATAGTTAATTATTTCTCAAGTACCCAAAGTGCCCCTTGACCAATCAAATGTGCAATGTGTTGTAGGATGAAGAGCAGACCAAATTTTCCTACCAAAAGTTTTTCTCAGAACTGCAGAAGCTTGAGGTAGGAAATCATGATTTGGTCCAAGCTGATAAAATGAGAGAGAAAATCGATGAACTACAGATCCGTAAAGTTTCTTTGCAAGAGGCGGTGAACGCGACCTCTATGTCAATTGTGGTGCTAAGAGATGAAGAATTGTTTCCTCAATTGATTGAGCTCTCTGCTGGGTATAATTGAGATTTATTGAAGATAATTTTCTGTAAATTTATCATCGTGAAGACTACATTGTGCCAGTTTCACTTATTTGCAATTGTCCACAAGTTTCATCCAATTATGCCCCAATTAGGCCCAAATTGTAACCCTAATTTTGCAACAGATACAGACTAAATCCTAGTTAGCCTTAACTAATTTGGATTGTGCAATTTATCCTTAATCTAGCCCAATGTGGCCTCATTTTTTGATAGATCATATTACATAGCCAACTTGGCCTCAACTCATTGTTTCTTTTTCATACCCAAGTCTTGCACACATGTGGAGAGAGATGTATGAGTGCCACCAGGTCCAGACCCATGTGGCCCAAAAAGCACTTCTCCTTGAAAACCGTCCAGGAAGTGACCCAACAACTGACCCGCACCGCGAGGCTGCACGTCAGCTTGAAACGGAGGTTACCAACTGGCATGTCTCCTTCTCCAACCTTGTTTCTTCTCAGAGAGCATACATTCAAACACTCTACAAGTGGGTACAACTCAATGATGGTTTGCCAGACCCGGTTGGGTTCATGAGTCCTGGCTTTGGGTTCCGTGCTCTCTGTGAGGATCTGAATCGTGTGTTTGATCAGCTACCAGAGAAGGTAACTGATTCCAAGAATTAATGAATAGTTGTGCTGTACCTGTTCCCAGTGATTCACAGCAGTTTTGGTGACCAAACACCGTTTTTCTCACCTTCCCACTGACTATCACACAAGCACACTCAAAAACCCACTCATCGTAACAGTAATAATTGGTGATACCGGTTCAATATTACTGAATTTGCCCAAAATGGTACCAAAAGAAATTAAGGGCTAGCTAAATTTTTGAAAATAAACAAAACATATTGAAAGCACAGAATATGTTAAAAAATATATATGTTTCTTGGGTTTTGGGTTTTGTATTTTTCCTAATTCATACTTTTTATCTTTTATCTAATCAGGCAGCAGCAGACTCCATCAAGAACTTTTTATCTGTAATACATTCGGTAGTATTACAACAAGCTGAAGAAAGACGACTCAAGAAGAGATCTGACCTGTATGAGGCCAAGCTAGAGAAAAAGCTTGCCTCGCTTGGGCATAGTGACAAAGAAGGTCCAGGTACAGCCATAGCGGGTCAGGATCCATTATTCAAGGAGGCAAAGCTTGAGTCTTTTAAGAAACGGGTCGAAGAAGAGAAAGTGAAGTATCTGAATTCGATCCAGGTGAGCAGAGCAATGACTGTAAACAACTTGCAAACGGGTTTGCCGAATGTGTTTCAGGGCTTAACAGGTTTTGCCAGTGTTTGTGTGCAAGCATTTGAAGGTATTAACGGGTCGGGTGGTGCTGCCATTGCTACCCTGTCATGAAGCATTCATCCCTTATGTAATAAGTTGAATCTTGGCTGGTGTAAGTGGTGATTCTTCTTTGGACTTGATTTGTAAATGGTTAATTTACTGTCAAAAGTTTTTACCTACATGATATATTTGCCTTCTCTCTTACAATTTTGGAGTAACCGGTTTCATAATTGACTAGGTGATAGTATTTCAGTCCCAACAACTCTGTAACTCACTGACAGCACTGAAAAAATTAGAAATTAAAAAAAAAAAAGGACTGGACACCTCCAGTACTTCTTCATGTGAGTCCGAACTGATTCTCTCTTCCAGTCTTCCTCCTTTTTTGGATATAGTTCGGAATTTTTTTTTTCTATAATATAGTAATATATTAAATAGTAAATGTTTAGAAAAGAATATCTAAAACTAGTAAATTTTACGAATAATATGAATATAAATTGTGTACTACTGAAAAAGAAAAAATGTATATAATACGAGTATCAGATAAATTTTACTCTTTTTTTTTTTTCAAAAAAAGTAGAAAAGGACTAATCCAATAAAAAAATTCCATTTTCGAATTAGTATGGGTAAAAGATCTTCCTATACTATATAAATTATCAACAATGCATCGATTTGATAGATCAGATATCCCTTATTTAAAATAAGGATCCGATTCAAAATTACCAGGATGCAAGCAAGCCATTCTATTGGATTTCATTTATTTATAGTAGTTTAATATCTCCTTTCTATGGGATTATATCCCGAGTTATTGCAAAAACAAAAAAAAAAAAAGGAAAAATGAGATTATAGAAGTCAATATTCTAGCATTTATTGCTACTGCACCGTCCATTCTAGTTCCTACTGTTTTTTTACTTATTATCTACGTAAAAACAGTCAGTCAAAATAATTAATTTGACTCATACTTGAATTGGATAGTGCAAGAATAACGATTTTTGAGTTAGTAGTTGAGAATAGTGCTAACTTGAGTCGTTTGAGAATAGTGCTAACTTTGGACTATTCCAATTAGTAAAAATGTCGTTTAGATTGTATATTTGAAATAGCGATGGAGGAAATAAATAAATATTGATTAAACTAATCTAATATTTAAACGAATATTATATTACATTTAAACTAATATTTTTCAATACTATCTAATATTTTATTTAATACTAATCGAATCGAATCTAATATTATATTTATTTAATACTAATCTAATATTTAATTTAATACCAATATAATATTTAATTATATTACATTTAACATTTAAACTAATATTATATTATATTTAACTAATATTTTATTTAATACATATAATATTTAAAGTAATATTATATTAAATTTAATATTTAAATTAATATTATATTACATTTAAACTAATATTTTTCAATACTAATCCAATATTTTATTTAATACTAACAAAATGGAATCTAATATTATATCTATTTAATACTAATCTAATATTTTATTTAATACTAATATAATATTTAAACTAAAATATTATATTACATTTAACATTTAAACTAATATTATATTACATTTAATATTTAAACTAATATTTTATTTAATACATATAATATTTAATGTAATATTATATTGCATTTATTTAAATTAATATTATATTACTTTTAATTAAATCAATATTATATTATATTTAATATTTAAACTAATATTATATTATATTATATTTAATCTAATAGTTTATTTAATACTAATCTAATATTTAAAGTAATATTATATTACATTTAATATTTAAACTAATATGATATTATATTTAATATAATATTTTATTTAATACTAATCTAATCAAATCTGATATTAAACTAATATTATATTACATTTAACACTTAACATTTAAACTAATATTATATTATATCTAAAATTTTAAATTAATATTTATTATATTTAATCTAACATTTTATTTAATATTAATCTAATTTGATATTATATTTATTTAATACTAATCTAATATTTTAATTAATATTATATTACATTTAATATTTAAACTAATATTTATTTAACACTAATCTAATCTAATATTATATTTCTTTAATACTAATAAAATATTTTATTTAATACTAATTTAATATTTAAACTAACTCTAATTGAGAGGAATGAAAATTATTTTTTTAATAATATCACTAACCCCACTAGCTTTATTCCTGCTAACCCGCCATTTCTATGGGTTAGTAGAATAGAGCTATTCTTGAGCTTACTCAATTTTCTAATTGCTATTTGGATCACCCAAGGTTAAGAATAGTGGAGCTAACTAAGGTTAGCTCTATCTTGCCCCATCCAAACACAACCTAAAGAAATAAAAGAAAGGGATTAAAAAAAAAGAGAATCCTAAGTCTTAAGTAAAACGAATGATCAAATTCGAATTATCTACTACGATAGAAAGAAGTATATTCTATTGCAGTAGAGAATTTTTTTCCTCAAAAAAAAAAGTAAAATTTATCTGATACTCGTATTATTCATAGTACACAATTTATATTCATATTATTCATATTATCAGATAAATTTTACACAGCACCTTTTTAATTGATCAGTGACGGAGTCAATTTTTTAATCATTAGTGCCAATAAAGGAAAAATTTTAAATTTTTTTGCACCGAAGTCCAGATTTTGCAGAATTTGAATGTTCTTTAAAAAGTCCAGTGAGGTCAATCGGTACACAGATCGAGATTGAGAGAGAGAGCGCGCGCGCTCTTATGAAGTATTTAGTGTTCGTAATTTTTGCACGAGCAACTTTAACAGAACTATTAGAGTTTCTACAAAAATTATACTTTTTTTTTTCTAACAGGTGTCAATATTTTCAATCCGTCAGACACCCAATTTTTTCCGAAATTTTTATTAATAGAAAATAAAATAAAAAAATATCGACAATGAAGATAGATTTCGTGAAAATTCGAGATCTAACAAAGACGTTATGGTCCATAACGTCCAGTTAAAATGATCACTAATGATCTCTAATTAACAAAAACACTGTAGCTGGACGTTATGGTCCATAATGTCCAGCTACAGTGTTTTTTTTTTTTGCTTGTCTGCTTCAGTTTGTGATTTTTTGAAAAAAAATTACTGTAGCTAGACGTTATGGACCATAACCAGGGGCGGATTCAGAATTTCTGTCAGGGTAGGGCACTAATCGGATTCAAATAGTCAATCGGGTTCAAACCCATTAACTAATCGGGTACTAAATAAAAACTTGTTTTGTAATAGAAAGTTAGACAAAATTTATTTTTCAAAAAAATTTATTCCATATGCATCTATACTTTTGTTATTAGCTAAATTAGTCATTAGTTTTTAATTTTCAAATTCTATATCCAAAAATAATTAAAAATACTAATTGAAAAAAAAATTGCTTCACATCAATAAGGTAAAAATTGAAACAATAGTTACAATACTGTTGATCTTTAAAGAAATATATTGTTGAAAAAAACAAAAAGATTTAGAAATTATGAATAACAATTCAAAAACAAATACAAATATGAAAAAAAAGAAATGTGAAAATGGATGGTCCAATGAGAAGAAATTGAGAGGAGATAAGATAGTGAGATCCGCGGTCCCATTTATCTCATATTTTATTATTTGGACCCAAGTCATAAAAACCCATCTATCTCATCTGCAATAGTCTTTAATAGTGCACATACACCAAGTCTAAATAAACAAATGAGAGCTTTCTTCTCCAACAGGCTCCACTACAATTTGACAAAAAAAAAAAAAAAATATCGGCTCCAATAGAGGAAGAAGGAAAATGGCGGGCGGAGAGAGACTCAGTTCTTGTAAATTAAACTGTTGGGCTTATTACAGATCCAGGGTAGGGCAATCATATTTTCTAGGGTAGGACAAAGATCTAAAACTCAGTTCTTGAGAATTAATTTTGGATTTCTAGAGTAGGGCAAGTGCCCTACCTTGTCCTTAACTAGATCCGCCCTTGACCATAACGGCCCGTATTTTTGTTATACTAACACAGGTAGTTAGATCCGCCCCTGACCATAATGTCTTTGTTAGATCTCGAATTTCCGCAAAATTATTCTTCAATGTCGATATTTATTTATTTTATTTTCTATTAATAAAAATTTCGACAATTTTTTCGCAGATCCGTTAATTACGGACGTCATCGATAAAACAAGCATATAACAATATTTTCGTCTATCGAAATATGTGCTTGCTCGTCGATTTCCACAAAAAAAATGGTGCTATTCAGAACCAACGCCTAAGGCCCAAGGGCTTTTACTAAAAAAAAATAAAAATATAGCAAACACGAACTTTATCTTCAAACAAATAACTATTTCTGCTGCATCCAGAAAACCTGAAAATCATACAAATAACTATTTTTGCCCTCGTATGAGAATCACTCTGACATTCAAAGTAATATGGTGGTGTTTGGTTGTGGACTAAAGTTAAGGTGGCCTAAGTTGTTATTCCAATTTAGGCCGGCCTAAATTATTTATGTTTGGTTGAGGTCTAAAGTTAGACCACGGCTTAAAGTATTTCTTGTTTAGTTAGAGTTGGTGGAGGACTAAAGTTTTGGAAACCTAAGTTAGTTAATTATTAATAACAAGATACTAATTATATAATATTAATTATTAATTATAACTATAATATATTATAACATTTTTATAATAATTAATTAATATATTAACAATATAAGATATTAATTATATAATTATATATTAATAATAAGATACTAATTATATAATATTGATATATTAATTATATAAGATATTAATAATAAGATACTAATTATATAACATTAATATATTAATAATAACTATAATATATTATAATATTATTATAATAATTATTTAGTATATTAACAATATATGATACTAATTATATAATTATATAATTAATAATAATTATTAATAATAAGATACTAATTATATAATATTAATATATTAATAATAACTATAATATATTATAATATTATTGTTAATAATTATTTAATATATTAACAATATAACATATTAATTATATAATTATATATTAATAATAATTAGTAATAAAAAGATACTAATTATATAATATTAATATATTAATAATAATTATTAATAAAAAATACTAATTATATATTATTATAATAATTATTTAATATATTAACGATATAAGATATTAATTATATACTAATAATAATTATTGATAATAATAGACTAATTATTTACTAATAATATATTATTACTAATTAATGAAGAGAGAGGTGAAATGGTTGAAAGTGTATGACAGTGGGCTCCAGTGGCGTAAAATTGAAGTCTAAATTTAAGACACCTCAAGAGGTGGTTTAATTTAGGCCCGTTTAGGCCGGCCTAACTTTTAAGCTATTCCATGTTAGACCAATTAGTTTAAATCGTGTTTGGTGGAATAACAGTGACCTAAAGCCTTTAAGCCACCTCTAGGCCACAACCAAAGGTGGGGTATAAGATTAAAATTCCAGTCAAAAGTAACAAGTTTAACATTCCAACGTATACTTGTATTTTGCTGGATCTTTTTTACTTTCTGGAGTTGGTAGGTATCAGAAGTTGAAACCCCGTACCGTAATATCATGAATCATTATTTTTTGACAAAAGATATCATGAATCACTATGTGAAGTGCTTGCAACGCTCCCTCATCAACATGTGGAAATGTTCTCAACAAAGTACTTGCAACGGTTTTAAGGTTATACAGGCATTACAAAGTATACCTAAAGCATCTATCGCAAAAATCAAAACAAACTCGCAACCTTAATTCTAAGACGCTATTTATACAAAGCACAATTTCACGAGCTTTTTGAAACATCATTTTTTAAAGATCTACCTTCTCATCATACCATGGCAAAAATCCCACTCAGTGAAGCCTTGTCAGTTCCTCAACTCTCTTACAGAGCTCCTCGACTTGGACCCCCATAGCCTTTGACACCTCCTCCATCTTCACCCGATTTAAATCCAAGAAAGACTCGATCAAATCCCCGTCCAGAAAATTTCTAGCATCAGCCGTCTTTTTCTCATTGTAGAAACTCCTCCACTGCTCATGACTCAGCCCACCAACTCCTTTGATCACCTTGACCAGATTCCCCTGCAACTTCTCAAGAAACAGATACTGGTCATGAGGTAGAGACGCTACGATGCCAATGACACCATTGACAGTGCCAAAGATGACTGTGGGGATGATGGCGCCGGTGTCAGAGTCAGGAAGGCGCATGACAAGAGAACCATGACGGAAACGGTTAACAAATTCACCCAGGTGGAACTCACCGAGGACCTCGAGCCGGCCCCTCTCCTCGTCAGTAGCAGCATCACTGTTTTTGCGAACTGTGAAGAGGTTGAAGTTGTTCTCAGCGCCTAGGTACACGTCATCGTCAAGAATTTCAACAGCAGTCATCCAGTTCGCATTGTAGTCACGAGCCAGCTCCTCTATTGCACCTTCCTCGTGCTATTTAGCATAACATTTTGAAACAAGAAAACTAGCATTTAGCATTAAGAATTATATTTACTCAAGACAGAAAAACACCAATACGCACAGTTAATTACTAGATAACAGTATAGCCAGATCACTGAGCGTCGCAAAAAGAAACCAAGTCCACATGAAATAGCACGAAGCTGTACATTATATTTGCTAATGCCATACCAATTCCAATGTGAGGTTTCAGGACAAATAACACCATATACTACCATTCAGGTGCTTTCAGTTGTTTCATGATGTGTTGGTATTAAAAAAGGGAGACTGCAGACACATCCAAATGGTACTAAAATTACTGACTAAGATGTAAATGGGTTTAGATTTGGAATGAACTTCCATAAATACAGCCCCATACCTTATAAACCAACAATGAAATAGACTTCATCAAATCTCCAACAACAATGAAATCGCCACGGGTCTGAACATACAATGCTAATATGTGGCCGTGGTGTCCGCATTCAGACTGCAGCTCGTGCGATCCATCTTCTCTGGGAGCCCACTTATACAGCTGGATTTTCTGGTTTATGGCTGCGAGCAATTTCCCATTGAATGAATTCAGAGAGTAGACAGCACCTTTGGTTTCTTTTTCAGCAAGCAGTTGTAGCTTTCCATCTTCTACAGCAAATATCAAAATGCGTCCCTACAGAAGTTGATTGCATGTAAGATTGTTTGCCCGTATCTACTCCAAGTCATTTAGCAAAATGGTCAGTTGTAGTCCAGACCTTCATTGCTTGTATCAATTCAACATTTGCCTTCTTTTATAGGGTGTCACATAAGACAGATTTTGGCCAGTACAACATCCAGGGTATAGCGGACAATTTGCTAAACAACAATGGATATCTTAAAGGTTTCACCTAAAAACCTCACAAAAGTAATGTCAACCATCAAGTATAAGCCTTACATGCCTTTGTAGCAAAGTGCATTTTTTATACACTCTTATCTCTCCAACCACAATTTTTTTTATACACCCCCTCAGAATCCCACTGAAATAACAAACTGGCACCTATTAAAGAAAAAATTGGAAGCGAAGTACCCAGATAATGTTTTCATAGTGTACGAGGTGTGCCTTTTTTCCCTGTAGTAAATTGAAGTAGCACAATATATATGAATATCATATCAAAACTAATCACCTTGGTCGGTTCATTTTCTTCTGGGAGTACATACGCCGTGCCGATACAGTAGTACACATTGCTGTCCTCAGCGAAAGAGCAGCTAAGAACAGAGCAAGCATATTCATATGCATCAAGCCCATAGGTTGAGATTATGTCAAATGACTGGTCATCTAACAACCGAACAAAATGCATCTCCGTATCTTCAGTACTTGCTGGCCGCAACGAGCAGATTGCAAAGGTGCGAGATTTTTCCTGGTGGCAGATTCGCCGTGCATGCTCCCCAAGTGGAATCGTGCGTATATGGAGCTTTTGAATGTCGTCTATGGTGCCAATCGACAGCTCTCCTTCTTTTGCTATTGCCAAGCTGATGTTGTTGAACCAAATAAGAAATTTATTAGAACTTGGTGAAATTTGCAAGGAAGTCCTTAAAATATCAAGTATTTCTTGAAATGCTTGACAATTTGAAATTACAAAATTTAAGCCTCTTACAACTCTATCCCCAGCACTACTTTTCCAACTAAATAACACAACTGACACCATGAGAATATAAAAAGAGAATATAGTGCTCTCATTGTTACGTGCTCTTGAAAATACAGAGTCAGTATATTTAGCAACAATTTTAGTCATACTTTTAGTCATCCTTCCATTTCTCTCGAAGTACTAACTGAATTAATACCAGCTAATGTAATGCACTTAAAATCAGTGCAAGGACTTTGCAAGTAACAAAAGTGCAGCGGCTTTCTGCAAATTTCTTGTTAACTTGGGGGCTTTCTGGACATGTTGGTACTGTATTAAAGTATTATACCTGTCAGGGAAAGCAGCCGTGTTAAAAGGGCACATGTGGCTGACTTCCTTGAGATTGACATTGCTATAAAGTATTTTCTTATTGCTGCTATAAATGACAGTTGGACGATCTGATGCGGCAAAAACATGTGTTGTATCTTTCGAGGAGAAGGTACGGAGGCTGATAGGCTGTGTACCAAGAGAAACCTTCTTTCTATCAGCCAATGCACCAGTGCTGGTGTTCAGTTGGAAGCTAAACAGGTGGCCGTCTCCAAGTGCACACAGCAAATATGGTATCTGGATCCAAAAGGAACGCAAGTATGTTAGTAGACATGCAATTACATTAGAAGGTACTATACCCAAACAAAAAATAAGGATAAGCCCATAATTCATATAAAAATGGTTTCTTGATTTGAGAATTGGGAGGAAAATCCAGGTAACTTCATTACTTTGCTAAGAGGATAATACCTTGTTATGAATTGAGAACAAGAGAGATATCCCAGCAAGGCAGAAGGCCCATATTACAAGAACATACCAGCCCTGACTGATACTGATTTGTTGATAGTGTACCTTCAGTAACAAACTTGTATGTACTTGGTTTGCTTTCTTTCAGGAAATTGAATGCAGGTCTTTATATTACTTTGTTTCCATGTATTCTTTTATAAGACCCAAGATACCAAAGGCGTTCAATAAACCCAGTCTCTACGACCATTTACAAGAACCAATAAGCACACAATACAATAAAGCAGACAATACAATAAAGGAGGGGACAGTAATGTCATTCATCAGGGAAGGAGAGAGAGGGGATAAAAAAACATACCCCTTCAAAGGCACACAGAAGAACAGAACGAGGGATGATCTCTCCACCTAAATTCTCTTTTTTCAATGACTCAAGCCCAGGGAGAGAGAAAATTCTGACACTTATATCAGTCCACATGCCCACTGCTGCTATAGAGCTATGAATTGACTTTTCACCAATCGGGTTTATGTCAAGGCAGGATATCTCATACTCAAGCTGGATGTGCTTCACTTCAACTAATTTTGATTGCCTGACTTCAATGTATACAAGATTACCCCCACCAGTTGCTAGTAAAACCTACAAGTTTGCAGGAGAATAAGAAATTACATATAAGTTAATGCACTTTTAAATCAAATATCATAGATTTGAATTTTGAATTGTCACATTAACATCTGCCAAATTAAAAGGATTAGAAAAATATCAACTAAGAGCCAAATGATCTGGGAACAGACTGCAAACTAAAGTGAGCAAGACCATGCCAATCAGTACCAACTTGAACTAGGTGCTATGCTAATACTTGGTAAGGGAAAATCATCACAGACATCAAGCGTTCTGTAGTGTTAGGTACTTTTAAGCGTGATGCTTAGTTTTGGTATTATAGCTTGGTCAAGTCTAATGCATTAGTCAGCTCCAACAATAGGACATAAGATACTATACATTATACAACAAAAAACATCTTTTTCTATTCGCCATGAAAGATTATTTACCTGAGAAGAATTAGCTGTTGCAACATTTACAGAGAAACCAGCTGGTGCATTCCACTGATCAAGCAACTCACGGGAAGTAGAGCTCACTAATCGTACTGCGTTGCTAGTAACCTATTCATCATAAAAATAGAATGATTACATAAATATCGCATAGCACAACTCATCATCAATCTCACGCTATGCTACCAGAGAGTTTACCAACCTACACACTATGTTCCTGTAGTTTCTGGTTTCTCTACTTTCAAAGTAGAGCAGTGATTTCTCACTTGTGTTTCTTAATATATTTTGGATGAGATAGCCTCAAATAAGATAAATTTACTGCATATTTTCATAATTTCTTCATATTGACAATACCATTACCAGTTCTTCCATTGCCTATTTTTAATGTTCTATTTATGTTTCTGCTAGAAAAATTATACCAAATTCAAGATACTGGTTACTGGTCTTGTTATGCGAAGAAAAATAGTCGAATTCTGACCTGAAAATTTATCAATTTTACAACCTGCTTTGACAAAACAACACGAAAAAGAAAAGAGCCAAGTCGCTTCAAACCTGGACAAGTTGGTCATTGATGGCATTCTGGCAGTAGAGAGTCTGAGTCTGTGCATCAAACCCTTCGATCTCAGTCTCCTCCAGTTCATCCTCCATATTCATTGCGAGAAAGCGCGTCTCAGTAATGAAGCTCACGACCAAGAAAGTGTCATATGGGTCATGAGTAGATGACTTAAGAGACCACAACCCCTTTATCCCTTCAAGCTCTACAGCTGCCTGGTTTTTCATTGTACGTGAAATATTTTTTTTCAGAATGATATACTAGTCAATAAAATTCATAAGCTTTCTAAACTTACAAATTTATCCAATATATCATCCCCATTGATGACAATGACCAACTACACTTTTTTCTTCACTCTTTATGTAAATATACTTCCAGATTTCAGCAGGAGGTAGGGGCAAGTGTTTTTTATGCTTGCTCTTTTTGACTTTGTTTAGCAGAAGTAGATATTTTCAGTATTTATGAGAAGCCACCAAATTACCTCTTTCTAAAATCCCAATCTATGATTTATGATTAGCAGGATACTGAGGCAGTAAGTCATTGCGGGATACGGATATATTATTAAAGAAAGGCTTGAGCAGTACCTGTTCATTGATCCCTATACCATTCCGCACAACACGAAGAGAGCCATCCTTGTAAGCTCCAGAGCAAGTGACGACTTGTCCTTGGCCTTGTCTCTCAAGATCGACAACACAGAAATCAGTGATGGGGCCCAGATTGACATACCTTTCTAGCACCTCGACATAAGAACCTTTTGCATCCGGTTGGAGATTCAATTTTATTAACTGTCATGTGAGAAACAGTACAGAGAAAGAGAGAAATGTCTCAGTTCCTGGCTGCCTAGTTTAAAACACAAACAAAGAACATGGAAAATAATAGTGATTGTACAGATATGGCTTTTACATGATAAATGTTGTTTTATACATGAGGTTTTTCACTTAATTTATGTTCATACGTAACCAAACTTCTTTTTTCGCTTCTTTTTTCAATTTCATAGTTTTTTACATTTATTCAAATTGCTAATGCAGAAACTACAAGGTGTCCTGTACCACTAGGTGCAGTTACCAGTACTGACAAGTCGGCACAGTAACCCTCAGAACGTATACTTTTGGTAAAGCAATAACCATCAAGCTAGGTATATTACTGCAAATGATATTTGACCAATGGATGACAGGCAAAGAAAATGTACCACTTTAAAAAAATAAAAACCTGAGAATCCCCATAGCTTGAACCAACATAAACAACGGCATTGTCAAGATAGGAAATAGTTGATGCTACTGATGTCTCCCCGAGATTCTCAATTTTAAGTCCAGTCACCCTTTTATAAGTAAGAAAATGCAAAAAGATGAGAAACCTTATCTATAAGATATCATTCTATACTATTAACGAAGTCAGTTAATCTCATTATAAATGCATACCTTTCTTTCTCATGGATGATTACAAGCAAATGGAGAAGTCCAGTATGGTCACTGAGCAAGTACCTAGAACCATCTGCATCAACTCTCCCATATGCTCTTATGATTGACTGCACGGGACCAAAATGAAAGAGCAAATATCAGAACTTAGCCAAGTATCAAATATAAATGAGCTAGCTTAAGTCAGATTTGGAATGCACACTAAACAAAGCCCTACTTTCTTAAGAATTCCATTATAACTTGGGTTCATTTATCCTAATCCATCCACAAAGCATAATTTTTGTTTGATATAAATAAAGCCTCTAGGCCTTAAGATCAGATAATTACCCAACTAAACATATATCTAAATGAGAGGGTACAAATAAGAATATGTACCGGTCTTATTGGTATAGCTTTAAAAACAGACGCACTACAATAAACAATTGTCTCCTCCCCGATGATGATCACACCTCCCAAAGGCAGAGGTACGGGTATAAGCAAACCAGCCCCATTATCAAGGTTGCTTTGAGACCATGGCCCCTCCCCAAAATCTTTATCCTTCAAGGACACCTCGTATGTCTTCACATGGCGGGCATCTTTGTTGTCCTAAAATGGCAAAAAAAGGAGTGTTAGATTCAAGGAAGAAAGTAACACCTGCATAACTTAGGAAGCATTTTACTTTTTTGACGTGTCAAATGCATTGGGAGTTTGATTTTGTACCCATTCGAAACTCACAATTGCCTTGGATACCCTTTTAAAAGGAAGATACCAAGCATAACCCTGTAAAACAAACACATGCCACGCATGCCCCTATATGTAGTTCATACTAAGTCTCAACAAAAAAAAGATGTCCAAACTCCCTCACACTTTACTCTCCGTTGCTAGAAAATAGAACAAAAGGAAGGATAGTTTGGGCATTTTCTTTTGAGCACAGTTAAAGAAGAATCAATACAATGTGATAACTTGTGTTACATGCACGACATATTTCTAATTTAATGATGGCACACATGACAATTTAAAGTCGACAAAGTTGCTGGCATATTGTAGTTGTTGCCATACATCAATCTTCTGAGACTAAACCTGTATAAAATTAGCCATGAAAGTATCGGTACCTGGTAAAGAACCCCAATGGTAGGTTTAGAGCAACCATAAAGAAATTTTATGTCCAAAACTTGGAGCTCCTCAAGCCTAAAAGTAGAAAAAGACATGTAGGCAAAAATTTGTAATTACGAAAGCATTTCTCGTAACAAAGCTTGAATCAGTTTAGATGTTGCAGTACCTGATGTTAAATGCTTCCTTAAGTTGTCCCTTATTGTCAAATGGAATAACCTGAAAAACAATAACAGAAAGATTTAGCATTCAGCATGAAAGCAAATTAGTTAATAACAAAAAAATAAAATATAATGAACTTGAGTTGAAATAGTAATTTCATAATTACCTTAAACAAGCCATCATACAAATGGAGTCCGATGAGCCTACAGTCAGGATCAATAATCCCAATCTATAAAACAAATATAAAACTGTGATTCAATAAAAAAAGACCAATGTAAATTTTTTTAAATATCCAAAATTCTAGACAAAACCAGAAAGAAAATATATAAGGATTTCATACTACCTGGCCATTATCTGTGGGCCGACCTATTCGATCAGAAACATCACCCATGGCTCTGTATTTTAGTAAATACTCCCATCAAGTGCTGATACATTAGGAATAACATGCTAAATATAAACTGAAATAATGAAAAAGAAAATTTCTCTGACCTTGTGATAAGATCTGATGACTCTGCATCCCACTGAAGGACACAAAACTTGTACCTTTGTGTAGCAATGAAAAGAAAGTCTTGAGCTTCATTCTAGAGAGTAAGAGAGAGAGAGAGATTAGGGGAGGATAAAATACGACAATAAGTTTTGAATAAATGTTGACATTTGCTGAAAAATGAGAGAGCGCACATGAGGACGAAAGAGCTCCAATGTTGCGATCCTTCCATAAATTGGCACATCCAACATGGGCTGAAATCAAATACAATATTTATGAGCTTATAGGATAAAAAGACAGGGGACAAAAGAAAGATTATCAACAATAGGTACATAATATATTTCCTCCAAAGATTATAAGTTGATCAATAGAACTGACAAAAGCTACATCTAATAGCCAAACTAAGGGCTATGAGTCTAATACGGACTTGAGATACACGAACCTTCCCAATTATCCCCCATTAAAACCATCACAGTATTTTCATACTACAAAATCATATTATGAAAGCTGCATAGATACCAAGCACATCCTGGTTTAGTGCTTAATAAAATTTTGTGTATGGTGAGACTTGATTGAGAATTAAAAAATCCCAACTTGTCAAGAGAATGGTACTGACCTGAAGGCCATGAGGTGTAAGCAAATGGATCTCGATGCGAGTGCATTTGCTGAAAGAAATATCAAAAGTTCAGACAAGAAAATATTAAGAAGAAGTGTGGTAACAAAAAACAGACCTCTTTTCCAATGTTACAAAGTAAATAAAGTTGTACCAAGTAAAAAGGGAACATGTAATACATAACAACCTGAACTTCCATTTCATCTTTGCATATGTTCAGACAGTTAATTTATATTAAGTTAACCAAAAAGGTTTGTTCTTATTATCATTAGCAATGCTTTCAGGTAGGTACATAAAATGAGCTCTCTAGTGCAAACAGCATTATCTCAAAAGTTCATCTAAATACATCAAAAGCATACATCCAAAGTCCAGTGAAAAAAGATAGGTAAGAGCTTTTGACCAATTAAACATGTATTAAAAGAAACTTAAATTGCAATGCCAGAGAGCCACAGATTTCATCACTAGTCTAATTAGGAAAAAACCTGAGAAAGCAATAGTCTAAGAACATACATACAGAGACAAAAGGATTATACGAGAGAAAGCCAGCTCATAGCAAGAAGATCAATTGGTAATGCAAAAACATAGAAATAATAAAAAAAAAACACTCAATTGGCATCCTAGACAGTTCCAGTAGATGTAAGTTTTCAAAATACATGCAATGTTAAAAAAAAGAGGTTCCCCCAATTCACTGGAAATCAGGAGGGCAATTGCAAATCCAGATATACAATTATTCCCACTTAACAGCCCGAAGAACAGTGTTATCCAGATCCACAAACCCTAAACCTAAATTAGTAAAGGAAAACAGCTTTATTTGCAATACATACGCGATGATGAGGTTGAGCTGGTTGGGGGCGGTGAAGTTACCGACGCAGGAGTGCGTCACGTTTGTGGGCTTATGCGCCGTGACCACGTAGTTCCAGACGCTCATCTTTGCGCCTTCTATCTCAGAGAAACGAAACCCTAACTCACTCTTCGAGGAGAAACAAGAGAGGTGGAAGGAAGCCTTGGGAAGCCCTGGAAGCACTGGAAAATGTAGAGTGGGAAGGGTTTCTCTTGCTCTGGAGAATTAGAGAGGTGCTGTGAACCAAAACCAGTTGTACCGAATAGTGGGGAGTCGATTCAAGTCACTGAGCATTGGACCCACTATGATGGTCTAAAGGAACAGGGTGTATTATGAAATTTTTAATGACATGGGAGAAGCCCGTGGAGTTTTAGAGCATTGGACTCAATAATTTAATTGGGCCAGGCCTTATCTGTTTATTTTAATTAGGTTGTAACAATTAGGCTCAAATAAAATGTTGTAGCGATTAAATATTAAAATATTGAAAAATAAAGAACCATTACTGAAATTTGAGACTCGTTAACCGCCGTGGGCCGTGGCATTCAATGGACCATCTTGGCCCAATTTTAATTGTACAGGCGTTGTTGTCATGGTTGATAGTCATCCATAGCTGCACATGGTTTAAGATCTTACTAACAAAACACATCCCTTTTGTTTTTCTTTTTTGTATTTTTTTTTTCTTTTGCATCAGAGAAGAGAACAAGCACGTTCAATGATAGGATGCAGCTAGCCTTGCAGTTGCAGGTGACCTATTCAATTTGTTTAATAAGCACTAAATTTTCAGTATGTTAGTAATTTTGGCTGATGCATGATCGCCAGACTGGTAATTACTTGTGCATAAATTAGCACACGTTACAAGCATATTATGAAGGATCTGATTATGTTATTGCCCAATTCGAATGTGCCGGTAGTTAATTGTAGATATGAGAAAATGTGGGGGTGAGATGCTCAAATACAATTAAATATTGGATATAATTTCCAATCTAGCTACTAGTGTGAATTCATTCATATCTCTTATGAAGAGAGAGAGAGAGAGAGATAGACTTGAGTGAGTGGCAGTCAATCGGTGGGGCTAAATGCAAAGCTTTTGGTGGGATCAGCCAAAGATATGACATAAATAGAGGAATGACCAGAACTAGCTATTGCCTACGGGCGTTTCAACAATAAAAAAAATAAAAAAAAAGAGACTAGACTAGCTATATAATTAAGATAAGAGAAGAAAAGAAAGATGCCCATACTGTCAATTTGGCAATATATATGGTGCTCTGATAGTTTGATACCTCTACCTGGGAAAAAGTTAGGGCCTTTGATATTTTTCATGTTCTGTCTGATCTGCTTCAGCTTCCTACGTGGGAATTATTTTGTTGAAGCCAAAGAAGAAAACACTAGTATGTATTATTATTAGTGTATTACGCTAGATGGGACTAGAAAAGTAAAGTGCATGTGAGAGAGGCCGACATTTTTATTAATATCCAAAGTTTAATAGAAATTAATCAGATCCGCTGGAAAGTTATAAAAATATCCGTACTGGCTATTTTTTTGCCGGTACCCAATTTAATCCATTACCGGCCGGAAAATGGCCAGTACTCAATTTTTTTTTTTAATACAGTACCGGTCATTTTCTGGCCGGTACCCAAATTTTTTTTTTTATTTTTAGGATGGGCATAGCATAGTTGGCTAGAAGAAAAAAACGTAGAAAACTCGGATTGAAGTTTGCACTCGGTTTGGCTAAGATCAAACAAATGCATTTGATTGGATGCGTGTGTTATATTAGTTGCATGTATCGGTGCATAATCAATGTTTTTGCAATGAAACATTGATGTTTTATTAGCCGGATAGTGCTAAAAAAATATCGGTTTGTCGCTGATGTATTTGTAATGAAACATCGATATTTTATTAGACTTAGCATTGGCAATAAGCAGGGTAGTGCTAAAAAAACATTGATGCGTCACTGATGTTTTTGTAATGAAACATCGATGCACTTCTGCTGTCGTTAGGCCGTGCATAAAGCATCGGTACTCAATTTTAGGATGCTGGTTATTGTCAAATTAAACTCACTAGCCGCATGCGAACACTAAATTTTAGTGTCATACGACACTGTAAAAAAACGTAGTTTAGTGTTCGCATGCGGCTAGTGAATTTAATTTGACAATAACCAGCATCCTAATAAAACATCGATGTTTCATTACAAAAACATTAGCGATGCACCGATGTTTTTTTAGCACTATACGGTTAATAAAACATCGATGTTTCATTGCAAAAACATCGATGATACACCGATACATGCAACCGATGTAACACATGCATCCAACCAAATGCATTTGTTTGATCTTACCAAACCGAGTGCAAACTTCAATCCGAGTTTCCTACGACTTTTTCTTCTAACCAACTATGCTATGCCCATCTTAAAAAAAAAAAATTAAGTACCGGCTAGAACCGCCGTGATTTTTATTTTTACCCAAAAAAAAAAATATTTTAATATAAATAACCAGGTTTTTAAAAGATTTTTATTTTTACCCAAACCGCTAGGAATATTTGCGGTTTCGAATTAAAAATTCGAACCGCTAGGATTCCTAGCGGTCCGACTTCTTAATTCAAACCGCTAAATTTTGAATTCTTAATCGGACCGCTAGGATTTCTAGCGGTCCGAATCAAATATATAGCGGAATTCAAATTCTTAGTCTCTGAACACCGTATAAAGCTGGCCCCACCGAACACCGTATAAAGCTGTCTTTAGTCAAAGAATTTCTATTATATCAAATCTATTCTAGATCTTTTGTAGCACGTATAAAGTTGATTGAACCAACCGCAACTCTAAAGAAAAAAAATTTGAGAAAAAAATTCATAAATCTAATTAAATGAAGTACAATAAGTAATGATTAGATATCAAATTTTTTCACTTTGAATTTCACAAGCTATTTAATATTCACAAGTTATTTTTATATTTAAGTTTTAAACATGTGACTTCTTATACACATAAATTATTGTATTTGATCAAAGACTGATTTTTAAATCGAAATCATTAAACTGACATTTTTTTTATGATGATTTATGCAACAACTTTCCGGATATGTGTGTCTTCTACCAAAGCCCTTTTATAATTTTAAATCCAGCTAATAATATATGAACTATAAAATTTGATACAATGTTTGTTGCTTATCAAACAACTTAGAAGTCTTTATATTTAATGATGGAATATTCAATAATATTTAAATTACATAAAAGGTGATACACAGTCAATTTAAGTCTAACAATACGTCTATTAACTTTTTATTTTAAAAATATTAAAAAAAAATATATTGCAAAATATCTATTGTCCAGATCCCAACAACAACCAAAATTATATTGCACCGTAGCCAACTCCTTTATACGTGCTACAAAAGATCTAGAATAGATCTGATATAATAGAAATTCTTTGACTAAAGACAGCTTTATACGGTGTTCGGTGGGGCCAGCTTTATACGGTGTTCAGAGACTAAGAATTTGAATTCCGCTATATATTTGATTCGGACCGCTAGGAATCCTAGCGGTCCGAATTAAGAATTTAAAATCTAGCGGTTTGAATTAAGAAGTCGGACCGCTAGGAATTCTAGCGGTTCGAATTTTTAATTCGAACCGCAAATATTCCTAGCGGTTTGGGTAGAAATAAAAATCTTTTAAAAACCTGGTTATTTATATTAAAATATTTTTTTTTTTGGGTAAAAATAAAAATCACGGCTAGAACCGGCTAGAAAATGGCTGGTACTATATTAAAAAAAAAAATTTTGGTACCGATCATTTTCTGACCAATAATGAATTAAATTGGGTATCGGCCAGAAAATAGCCAATACGGATATTTTTATAACTTCCCAACGGATGTTGGTATATTAATTAATTTCTATTAAACTTTGGATATTAATAAAAATGTCGGTGAGAGAGGCATCACAAATTCACAACCCAATAATGGCCTGAGGAAAAGGGTGTGGTCTTTATTGAAAGTCTAGTTTTTACAAAGGTTGAATATATATATATATTTTTTTAATTGGGGACAGATATCACATGGGTGGGGGGTCCGAGTGTGAACGCATCAAACAAATTTCTAAAATGTGTGGGGCTGTGTGGCAATGCTAACACAAATTATCCTTTCCTCTGAAAGGATCAGTTCATTCTTGGATCTTAGCCAGAAAGAGAGAGGTCATAGGTCCCTAGCAAATATACTTTAGAACCATTTACATCTGGTTAAATGTAGGGATTTAAAAAAGTTACGGCGTGTCCGGATACGTTACGATATGGTATGATTCTATTACGGTACAGTATAGCACGTGTGTCGGTCACGGTCACGTGCCGTGATTATTCGCATGATATAATCATTTTTTGAAAATTTGGCATGGTACGACATGCGAAAGATCCGGTCACAGTATGGCACGTGGTCACGCGATTCACATGTAATTAGGATCGTTAGATGTTGATCGAAAGGTGAATCTTGAATAAACTAATTTAAATTATGAAAAAATAGTTAAACGTGATCAAACGTGACTGGTCACGTTGGACAAATCACGTGTAGTCACGTCATGCCTTAGTCACAGAGTGACTAACGTGCCGTGGCCATTCTTTCAAATTTGGCTACAGCACGACACAAAATGTATAAATCTGACTTGATTACGGCACAACACGTGACCCAAGTCACATCGTAACTAGTCACGGTACGACACGTCACGTATTGAAACCCTAATTGAATATGTTAAGATTTTAAACTATTTGAAATTAACAGAGCTACTTCAAAACAAAATTACAATCCATCAATAGGACCTTAGTTCTAACCCGGAACAATGTTACGAAACAATACTATTTTACCTTTTTAGAACTTTACCAAATCATTTAAAACCCTTGCATATAAGGTCAAAAAGTCGAGTCATAATTAGAATATCACAGCACGGACACACAAGTTGCGATACAGTTAGATATTGATTGAATAGTAAACTTTGAATAAATTAATTTAAATTACAAAAAATATTAAATGTAAACAGCCGGGAGAAACACATTAACACAACATGTGTAACACGTCATAACAAATTTAATCACAACATGGCGCATAAAAATTTTACTTGGCCACAACACGTGACTCCAAGTTGCGTCGTGGCATAGCACGACGCGTATTTACATCCCTACCGTACCGCCAAACTAATCGGTGCATTGTATGCAATACCAGCAGAAAATGCACCACCAACAGGCTAGGAAGTATATTTTTTTGTCAGCCACATCTGACGATCATAGCAGGACAAGATGAGCAGAAAAACAATGCAGAAGCTATGGATAGAAACAAAAAAACACAAAAAACAAAAAGCAAGGTTGATTTTGGAAATAGGGAAAGATTAATTGCACGTTCTACATTCACAGGATTAGTAGAGATAAGTGCTAAGGTATTACAACCAAGAAATATAAACCTAAGTAGGTAATTACTATATTTGACATGATTATTAGGCATAGAGCATCAACTTAGGTTCAAACTTGCCTACCTAACTAAAATATCTGCCCGAGTACCCGTCACTGAGGGACTCCATATGACACCGTGTTCTTTTTGTGCCCCTATTCCTAGAAATCTAGTGTCCCAACAGAAGCAATCCCACTGCTCAAGTTTTGTGTGTCATTTCGGCTGTTGTAACTATCACAGGTTGCAAGTCTCTTTGTGGGTCCTGCTTGTAAGAGGTCGAGGCCTTGTCGGCCCATCTGCTGCACCTCTTGTGGCGACAATATCTTTATGCACGACACATTGTTAACAAACTCCCTACAATGAAATTGAACAGCAAAAACAATGGTTACAATTAAATTGAGGTCTTATATAAAATCCAGATAGATGATTATTTAGCTAACATGCTGAGTACTCATTCGTCACAGTCTCAGGGAGAAAACATTTTGATCATTGATGAAAAGACCCAGGACAGCTAGAATTCAGCAAAACAGAAATAAACCAATACAACCCAAATTCTCAGTGGTATCAACACACGCGCGGGTGTGCGCGCAGAGAGAGAGAGAGAGAGAGAGGCTCTTCCAAGAATACAATCTAGTAGCAGGCTACAGGTCTCACAAACCAAAGTAACAAACAAAATGAATCAACAGAGAACCAAAAGAGAGAAATCTAGAGAGAGAAAAGGGGTACTTACTGCCAGGGATCGTCGCCGAGGAGGAGGACATCCTCCTCGCGGTCGACAAATACAAGCTGCCAGCCTGATCTCATCGGGTTCTCCAACACCCCGTCTTCCAGCCCAAACATTCTCCCCAACTCCCTCTTCAATTCGACATAATCACTAAACCGAGTTATGTCTAATGATCTCCCGTACGTTCCCGACTTGTACACCTACCATCAATTCATAAAATCATAACATGTTAGCTCGTGCTTGGTCTAGAAAAGTAAGTTGTTCTTTTCTTTCTTCTTAAAAGAAAGTAAAACAAACCTTAACAAATGTTCCATCCACTGGGTTGACTTGATCCATATTCTCGTGAGTGGATAAGAACCCTGATTCCTCCAAGCAACCTGTGCCTGCCAAAGCTTGGTTCAAAGTGAAGTCATCTTGTGTGGAACTCAAGAAGTCACAAGTTGAGAATGGCACATGGTTTGGGTCAATACTATCATCATGGTTTATACCATTTCTCAGACTTGTCAGACCACTTCCTCCCAATAGAGAAGATGAGTTTATGTTAGTCTCGAAAGAACTGTTGTTTTGTTGGTCCATGGATGGAAGCACTGATTCTAAAGTGGTATCCAATTGCTCCATCGGGTTCATGGACGGAAATCCAGACTCCAATACGACCCGTTTCAATGACCAAGAGCTTGAAATGGGTACAGGTGTTGCCTTTGGCATCTCTTGAGAGAATACTGGTAGAGCATTCAAATTTGAGTCCGAATAATTTTGGGTCTCAGCAAATGTTGGTAGCATGCCTGAAATGGGAGGTTTCTGGTCAAGCTCTTGCTCTCGTGAGATTTGGGATTGCATGAACTGAATTTGGTTTTGTAAGTACGCTTGTGGCGGTTGCACTTGCGACACTATATGGCTCGACAAAAATGGGCCCTGGCTATTATTACTTGGGTCCAGAGAATGTGGCTGGAACTGAAGCATCGAAGGAGAGAGATGTTTTGCAGGACCTGGAGTTGCTGCAAGTGCTGCTGTGTTAATTGGTTGGTAACGGTCTGGTTGGAGGCCAAGCATTGAGCTGTCAAGCCGTGGCTGGATGTTATATGAAGGTAAGTTCATTCCTTGAAAATTAAGTGACTGGAAACCAGGGTTACCACAATCTCGAAGCCACATTAGTGGAGACGTGAAACCAAGGGCACTTTCGTCTTTTCCACCTACAAAATAAAAATAAGAAAGCTAAGCAGCTAGAAATGCAGAATAAAACATAGAGCGAGCGGTCAAGAGAGAGATATTGGGGCATATACCACTGGTAAACAACCTTCTACTGAGGTATGTTGCATACATGTAAATGGTGGAACAAATGCTCATTTACTTATGTTGTCTTCGGAATACCACAAATTAAGTACAAAAATATACTAATATAGAATATAATAGGATACCAAGGAAAGAAGGCAATCCAGGGGGCCAGGGGCGTTTTAGTCGAAGGGAAAAAGGTGAAGGGTACATTGGGAATGTTGTCAGAGGTTCAATTTCCCAAAGGGACACTCTTGGCTGCCTCTCACCAGCCGTTGATTCATCCCATCCAACCTATGTTGAAGAAATAAATATAATAAAGGTATGTTATTAAGTATACATCCCAAAATGCATACTCAAGAAATTCAAAATAATTTGATAAGAAACAATAGACTATTTATTCTAATTATACAAGCATCATAATCTTATCTATTATCATTACGTACTACAAAAGAGTAAGTACCTTAACGGAACGCCAATGTGAGTTGGGCCAACGGACAGGGTCAAGGTCGCTTATCCCTGTAATTGTGCCCATGTATCTACAAAAATTTAATAACATGTCTAAGTATAGATATTCTAAAAAATGACATCACCTGTGAATGTATAAATAAAGATGAAGAAACTTTAAAGACATACCGGCGAACACTCGACTCCTCAGTCTCAAAAAGCATCCGAAACCGCATTCCAACAGAGATACGGGTATGGTATACTGCCTTGACATACTTTGCAAGAGGTATCACAAACTCACACGGGCTAGCCCTGTTGGTAATAACTTCAGTATCAATCAAAATAGAAGGTTCACTTATTGTCGAGGCATTACTCAGAAATAACAAATCTTGGAAATGAATCAGGGGAACATTTTTGTGGCATTAAACTCAACTAAATCATACTTGACGACTCCCGGACACCAACATACATCAGAGTTCGTATTCGTGTACACCCGTCCGTTAGATAGTGTGAGACAAAGGTATGTTCTTTTACTGTTGACAAGTTTGTGCATCAACCTAGCAAGCTCTTCTTTTGGAAAACAAATCTGAAGTGAAGTTGGGAATTGGTTTCACAGTTTTGACGAACTTGTTTAGGTTAAACCCTTTTTTTTTTATAATATAGTAACCAAAGATTTTGGATAATAGGGCATTTGTTCTAATGGTTGACAATTGTTGCAAGATATGAAAAATATCGATTCTTTGCAAATAATATGTATCTTGGCATAATATGTACGAACCAAAGACATAAAAAAACAGTGATATCCTTGGTTAGAATGTGGTACCAACCTAGGGTTGTAGAAGATGGTGAACCGACTATTTGTAGCAGCGGCATGAGCTGCAGCAGCAAGTAATCCAATATGCATACTGTCACTTGACAAAACAGAAGAAGGCATCACAGTCTGTGGCCGATTTGCACGCCTAATCCCCAGTAGAAGCTGATTATTGTCATTCCTATGCAAATAAAGGAAAGCATATATATTAGCTAACGGCAATTAAATTCTCATTATCCTCGACAGCCCTTTGTGGGGAAAAAAAATATTCCACACTAAATATAAAAAACTTCACAGATTTACTATTGCTCCCATGAGAAAAATCATACATCTTCCCCACCCTTCCATTTCAAAAATTAAACCCCCCCCCACCCAATATGTATTTCCCACAAAAATAACGGAACTCCACCTAGAGCACCTCCAGGGTCCAAGGTAGGATCCATGGAATCTTTTTTTACATTCAACACAATATAAAAAAAAAAAAAAAACTCAATGAAGTACTACCAGATAAAAAGCACAGAATCTCCAGCAACAAGTCTTTTTGCACTCACAAACACACTCCAACCAGTTGTTAGGAGGTGTCTCTTTGGCTGACCTGCCTCAAACAATCAAATTTAAGAAGTCAGAAATGTAGTTCTCTATTTTTCAATACAATGCAGTATTATGTTTAGCCAACAGCAACAACCAGGCAATCAGAAGGTAAATTAAATCTAACCACGAAAGATGTGGCGAAACTTCCACTCATTCCCATGCAAGTCCTTCGCAACAAGCTCTTGTGCTGGTGGCTGTTGAGAAAAATCCTATAAAAACCAAAAGAAAATCTAATTAGTTAAAAGAAACTTAGAAAGAGAAAAACGCTCCTTGTTGTATGAACCAGGTCTCCAAATATTTTTACGTGTGCTTACAAACATGTAAATGAAATTAACATAACAATAAGCAAATGCACAAATTACCCACCTCCTCATTTCATATTTAAGTTAAAAAAAAGGGATAAAAATGAGGTTATGTGTAAAAGAAAAGAAGGACAACAAATAAAAAGAGTGGAGAATTAATCCACATGTTTGTTAGCTGCTGTTTTATAGAGAAACAAAAGTTCAACACAATTGCTAGTGATCTAGCGATATTGATATGTAGACATCCCAATGAAACAAAAATTGTAGAATATGGAATTAAATTTAACATACCAATGGAGGAAAGACCTTTTCGGCTGCTCGTCTTGGTACTGAGAAACCACCATGTGTGCTTGTGTCACTGGCCGTCAACGTTTTACAAAAATAATTTGTTGGTTGTTTGCTCAGCGTGCCTAATTCAGTCGGTAGGTATGGATCCTTGAGCTCTTGCTGATATGAAACAAGAAAAATAGATTAAACTTAAACATACAACCGAGAAAATGTAGGCTTCTCCAAATATGAGCAAGCACACAATTGACCCTATTTTTTTTTTTTAACAAGGGCTCCCATTACCCCAGACATTTATTTCTTTTTAGATGCCTCTTGCAGGAATTGAACCTGTCTCTCAGTAGAGAGGCGAGGCTCATTACCATTTGTGCTAGGCCTATGATTTTTACAATTCACCATACAATAATGATTAATATTTGCTACACCCTAATAATTCTTTCCAGTAAGCTCAACTAAGCCCCAAGTCATTATTAGTCAAACCTAACAAATATCAAAATGCTGAGAAAATGTTACCGGGTTAAGAGGTTGCAATGTCATTTGTGCATAGACCTCGTCAGTCTCTACATCAGCCTACAAAGAGTCAAGCATCATCATCAATGTTACAATGATTAGGATGCAAAAATTGAGAGAATCAAGTTTAGTAAACGTCGACATCAAATCACTTACGTGCATAGTGAGATTATGCAATTGGCATATGAGCTGAGGTGGCAAGCTAGGATAATTCGGGATTTGTGCATTGATTTCCTTATTTGTAGAAGCAGATACCTTCAGATAACAAACAAACATATTTAAGATCACTTTTAAGTTAACATCTTCTACTCCTTGCATTCATATGAAAACCAATACAATATGACAAACGTGTCAAAATAGTATGAACAAAATCTGAAATCATTCTGATGTGCATGTGTCCTATTATTTTTGTTTCGTCTAATAAACCAAATTGTAGGTTGATGATTAAAACTTACAAGTATGCATGTTTAATGCAGGTATGGCATGGTATGGTATCAGGTGCACGTTGCAAAGCTTTAAGATAATTTTCAGTAAATCTTAAACACCCATTGGAAGCACAATGCTAAACGAATTAAAAGGAAGGTTGCGATTCGCATTTGGAGGTGGTCATCAGACCTACCTATATTGTCTCTAGTAATTACTGTGCTCAATTAGACCTGCCTATTTGTGGCACTTCAGTTGTTTCCCAAAAAAATAGAAGTTACATGTACCTGTTCACTGTGTCCTTGTGGAAAATATACAACACGGGTCCCGATGGCAGGGAGAGACACAAGGGGCCCAGCACATGCATGCCATAGTTCTGAATTCAGACACTTTGGCTCTTGCTCTCCTAAAATTATTCATAAAAAAAATCATATTAGGAAATAGTCAATAAAGCAAAAAAAAAAAAAACATGTTTTAACCGAACAAAATCTTTACTCATTATACAGAACTTCGTGTTTAACCCAGAAAATTCTTCAGTCATCATTATACCCTGCTATCCCTTGTAAGCCTCATTTCCCAATTTTTTTCAATCCCTCCCCCCACCCCCCACAAAAAAAAGAGAAGAAGAAGAAAGAAACAGAGAGAGAACTGACCTTCTGAGTCTTGATATGTCTGTAGAGAAAAGGCATACAAAAAGAAAGGGTAGTTTGGGTATCTTTTAATGAAAATGGTGGATCTGAGGAGGGAGGAGGATAGTTCTTTATATCTCAAAAGACTAGGCCCACTCATGGCATTAACCAATGATTAATTAAACAACACACCACAAGATTAACATGAATGAAAGACTGAAAGTGTTAAGGGCAGTACATGGCATTCCAATATGCTTATTTTGATGTTCAATGGGGAGGAAGAAAGTTGGGAATAAAGGTCTTAATTCCCAAAGTAGATTATTTATTCCGAGCTATAATTTTGGTTGGTACTTGGAATAAAAAAAAAGTAATGATTTTTGGTGTTCTTTCTTCCTCTAGAATAAAGCTAATTCTTAATCTACACAGGAAGTTTGACTAGAAACTATCAAATTCTCCTTTATTCCACGAACTAAACAGGTGTTATCTGTCTAGATTCCAACCAATTTCCTCATATATGCATGCATTAAGTTCATAAGAAATCCCAAATATGCACCAACCAAGCGTACTAAAGACAAATAATGAAGTTAAATTATAAATGATAACCAACAAATGAAGGATTTGCACAAAAGCACTAAACAGTACCGTTCAACAACACTTGTGTGTACCTATAATGGCCATGGTCGGTAAAGAAACCAAATCTGAACTACAAAAAAGGCGCGTAACATTTTTATGGATTTATCTCTGCGAGCAAAAAGAATCATTCAATTTCTCTTGTTTTTCCTAATAATTTTTTTTCCCAGTCGACAGTGATTGACAGCATAAATTATTTGGAAAGAGAAAATATGATAAGAATTACGGACAAAAGCAAAAGCAAGCCCCCAAAAAAAAGGTAAGAAGAAAAACTTGCTTCAGTTTTCTCTTGAAATAGACTTAAAATGCAAACTTTCAAACAAATGACAAAAACCTCACCTTCTTGGGTCTGATTCAAAAGACCTGATGGAGATAGCTTCATATTTTACCACTAAAAACGAACTTCACATACGCAAAAGCTGAAGTCTGATTTTACGTCCAATTTCTCAAGCAATTCCTGTGGCTTTGATCACAGTTCTTCCAAAATTGACAGATTATTGGTTCAATCTTTGTCCTAGGATCTTTTTTCTCTTTACCCGCGCAATAGAACACTTCAAACAATCACGAGTTGGCTTAGTTCATAGGAGTACGAAAACAAAAGCACGGAACACCCAAAATAGTAGCACGATCAGAGCTCAAGGACCCCAAAATAGTATATACCATTCAGATCTCAACTCAGAAGTGGTAGTGACAGTTCTCCTATTTTGATTTCTAGCCTCAGCTTCAGCAAAGAAAGCAACTTTTGAGTGGTTCTTTCGGCTGAAAGCAACTCACCAATTTTTAACAAGTCTGTCTGTGTGCAGCTAACGAAGCGAAGCGAAGCAAAGACACAGAAGAGAAGAAAGAGAAGAAAGAGAGAAGAGCAGTGGCTGAGACATCTTTAGCTACAGTGCTTGTAAATGGTGAGCATAGAATAGATATCGGATGTAGGACTAAAAATGAAATGAGATAGGTCTGGTTAGAGAGAGAAGAGAGAGAGAGAGAGAGAGGCTTTAGTCTCGGGGTTTTAACCGCACGAGCGTACGAGCGGTGCTCTGCTCTCTCTCTTTCTCACTCAGTCTCTCTGTTTCTTATTTTTTTAATTCTTTTAACGGAGTATGTTAATATATATATATATATATATATATATATATATATATATATATATATATTTATATTTTTTACAAAGAAAAATGGAACAGGGCTGCTAAGGAGCGCACCAAGAAAAAACAAATTTGTTCACCGTTAAGAGAAAAAAAGTAAATGAAAAAACAAATTTGTTCACCGTTAATATATATATAAGTTGTTAACCCATTAAAGAAAGTTATACTAGTCAAACAAGCCAGACTATATAGAAAGAATTACTATATGCTAAAATACATAATAATGAAAAAAAAATGTATTAGCAAAACAGAACATATATACTGAATAAAAGGAAAGTTCTGAGACAGAATATGATCCGAAATTTAAAAAAAAAAAAAATAGATTAGTATTTTAAAGGAGAATCAACCTAGACCGTCCGATGGATATTAATGATGTGTAGTGAAAGCTATAAAGCTAGTACGAAACTCTGATTGCGTCTGTTTTAAGTTTGAGTTCCGTATTTTATAATGATGGCGCAGTTCTGTGATGTTATTAAAATCAAGGTGTCAGGTTGATCTAATCTAACTACAACCGTTGGATCTTATACTGAGGGCTTTGCTCCTTTTAAGTTTTATGTGATCTAAGATTGAATGGATCATCATTAAAATTTAAATTCATGCCCCATGGCCCATGATAATGATATGGACAGCGTTTGAGAATTGGTTTTATCTTATCCGGTATTCCGGTTATAGAAATTTTTGCATTCCACCTCTGCAATACTGTAACCATCTAAAATTTTAATATAGAGCATCAACTTTTCATTTAGTAATTAAGATAATATTTTTTTGTGTGAAAATTAAAATCGCATATTCAGAACTTTAAGTAAACACATATCTATCTAAAAAGAAAGCAATACGGTCATTTTTGGGCGTGTGTGTCTATTTAACCGTCATTTTAAATTTTATATATATATATAGTTTGCTATTATGACAAGTTATAACGAGTATCTTCTAAGATATGATAAAATATATATATATATATATATATATATATATATATATATATATATATAAAACTATTTTGAGATTTGTGCCAGATTAAAACCGACGACTGAAATTTCATTCTACCCAGGTCATGTATTGCACTGGATCTGAATTCCAGCTATAATTGTAAATTACCAAAATTCCAGACATAGTTTGCTAACTTTATTTAGAACATAGACATATTAATCCAAAAAATTGTGTTTTTAAATTTTTTCCAAATTTGAATCCAACCCGTCCAATTTGTGTTAAGCTTCACCCAAATTATTTAGAACTTACTAAACCTAAAGTCCTTCAGACCAAAACCCCTCCGTTAAACAAGTCCAAATCCCCTGAGATACCTGAAGGAGTACAGTACAATACTCCCAGCTAAATAGAATATAGAGGTTGGTTTTAAGATTTGTGTGAGACTACAACAGATGATTCAGATCTCATTCTACACGGTAGGGATTAGGGAAGGCATTGCAGTGGATCTGAATTCCCCTTGAAACTCGCTCCGCTACACTTGAAAACGAAAGGAGAGATAGATTTGGTATAATTAGACAAACACTAGTTTATATGTTGACCAAGAACCCCCAAACGGCACCTCCATCCAACTATAAAAATAACAAAAGGAAACATATTATTTTCCTCCACTGTCATTGAGAAAACAAGGACCACATTGACTCGGAGTCGGCGAGCAATATGGACATGATTAGACCATTCAAATTAAATATCTCTTAATTTGGTTCACTTGTAAACAATACCCGGTTTCAAATGCACCTCTTTCGATCTCTACCAACAATATAATTATAATTAGATACGCTAGCTAGCTCTACCAAACATCCATCGTCTTTTGAATTCATGCGGCTCCGCCACTAATCTAGCTATTCGTTCCTGATTAGTATTATCTTACCGGATTTGAACATTAATTAAGTATTTCAAGTGGGCTCTTATTTAAGTCATGTCATGCTTTTATATATATGAGCTTAATTAATTAATTAATTAATTGTGACAAAAAAGTGGAACATAACTTTCAAGGATAATCAGCAAGCTTGTGTGTGATTTGGAAAAGATAAGATAATTAAACATGCTACAGGCAACACATGACATTGCAAAATTGAAAAGCACACTCACAAAAAGATACAGATCAAATTAAATTTATATCGACTTTTAATTAGAAACCTGTATTAAAAGCAAATCAAGGGCCACACCCTTATTTAGATTTGCATTATCAAGTACTGATTATGTAGGATACGAGATTTATATAAATAACACTAGTAGGAGAGCAGGTTGGGTCCAATGGATTTCGTGACCGTACAATCTGCTTTAAAAGTCGTGCACACTAATTTTAAAGCAGATGCGAAAGTTGCGGACGTGAATCTTAAAGTAGATCGGACGGTCAACGAACCCATCGAACTCACTTTGAGTTTGATGGACATCGGACCCAAATTGACCTCCACTAGTAGCGAATGCATAAATACCTAGCACGTGCAGTTAAGTATTAGCAGTTTTGACTTCACGTAGCATACCAACTATATATGTACAATATTGTTGGTCTGGTTTGCTATGTGCAAAGCCGGAGCTATTGATTTTACACTGTAATCAGATCGATAATTTCAAATTCATAACTTATTTTGACAACTTTTTTACGGTTTAATTGCATGAGAAATACAAGGTTGCTTTCCATCAGTGGCTAAATCATTCAAGAAAGTTCAGTGAAAGAAAGGAGAAAACTGAATAGCTTTAGATTAGATATGTACAGGAGATTAGGGACACAACTTTTGATTATGTGTAGAAATTCACGCTAATATACATTTCCACGTGTTTATTTGATGGGACATGATCATTGGCGGACCCAAAGAGAGTCCTGCCTACTATACTCAAAAGAATTGTTAATTCGCCAAGTGAAAAAGACGTCCGCTACTAGAGATCTAATATGTACCGTGCCGTGACTAGTCACGCCATGATTTGAATCACGTGTCGTGCCGTGACCAAATTTGGAATGATGGTCAGGACACGTGAATGGTCACAACCCATTAGTCATGCCGTGACAGGTCATGTTTAACTTTTTTTTTTTTTTCATAATTTAGGCTAGTTTATTCAAGATTCACCATTCAATTAAGATCTAACGGTCCTAATTACACACAACTCATGTGACCATGTGTCGTGTCGTGACCAAATCTTTCGTGTGTCGTGTCGTACCAAAATTTTGAAAGATGGTTACGTCACGTGAATGGTCACGATACGGGGCATGCGAGTCACAACACGTAATCGACACACGTGTCGTGTCATGCCATGATAGAACTGTGTGTGACATAACTTTTTTAGATCCCTATCCGCTACTATGTTCCGATTCGTCAAGACAAAAAAAATTATACTATTATTAATATTTTGTGTCTACTTCTGATCAAAATTCTGAATCTGCCCCTAAATATGATCCCAACATAGCATCAATATGAGCATTGTTTTAAAATACACTTGTTCATGCATGCGGATATATGAATGTACATATACAATTTTACTATGAATTGTTAAAAAATATAGATAAAATTAAACTAATTATATCACAAGAGTTGTCTATCCTAGTAGTTTGTGCTTTTATCATATTCTAAATATCATGAGTTCTAATCTCCTTCATCTCAAAATAATTTTTGGACATGGACTGCATATGTGTTCGCATGAACTTGACATATATTCATACGCATATGCAATTCATGTGACCGCATTTAAAAACACCGAATATGAATCACGAATGAGATACAAAAGATACAAAATATTTATAACTATGCTTATTTTTTTTAACTGAAGTCCAATTATTCTATTCAAAATGCAATATAGGAAATATGTTATCCATCATTAAATACGGTGCATGTCAGTTGTAGTCCAATTACACATTTATTTGACCATTTAATAAAATGATTAAATTAAATAAAAAAATTTAGATCAAGATGGGTTCTAGTCATCTAACTTCATATTTTCACGTAGGATCTTCCCGTAATATTAATTCCGAGCTAAAACATTCCAAAAGCATCGTCTTACTTTAGACCAAATTAATATTAAAGAATCGGATTATTAAAAATTTGATGAATACCTAATTAAGTAACTTCAAACTGAATCAAATTAATACATAACATAACAAAATGACAGAAAACATATTAGAAATTTTAATTTTTGATCTAGATCATTATATTAAATATTTTGAATGGCAGAACCATAAAATTGAATATGCACTAAAAATTACCGCTTGGTTTTTTCTATACCCTTCAATTTATCTTATTTCGCCCTCTACTATATATTAGGTACTTTTGTTATTAGCCTCTGAATTCTTCAAAACATTTTCTTAATTATTTTTTTAAGTAAAGATTAGAGGTCAAGCCACTCAACTATTTAATATTCACAAAGAATTGTTCTTTCTGGATTTCGAACATGCAATCTCACACACGGAGTACATTAATTATCTTTACTACTAGACCAAAGGCTGGTTCTCACATTTTGTTAATTATTTACCCCTCAAACTGACCACATGAGATTAATAATGTTTTATATCTTGTAAAAACCTATTGTTAGTTGTAGATTTAGCAAAAAAAATGACAAAAATGCCCTCCCCTGCTGTCTTTCATTTTTGTTCCTTCACTTTTTACCATAAATTATTTTTTCCGTCTTAATAAATATTCTAGGAAGACATTTATTTTATAATCCGGAATACAATTATAAAGGTGAAAGTACCAGAAATTCCTAAAGAAATATTTTTTCCTTCCACCTCCCAAATGTGAATATTGAATTTGAAAATGTAATATTTTCTTTAAGAGTAACGATATTTATATATAAAAGTAGGACAGACATAGTTTTAACAAAAAATAAGAATTTTTGAGATAAAAAAATAAGAACCGCACTCTTAATTATCTAAATTCCACAAGAATTGAAGAATCTAGAAAAAATATTTAAGTCAAAAATTTCATATTTTGATGTGCAAGGTAAGGTGCATATAGAGACAAACTTTCTCATTGAAAGATGAAGAATTGAAGATTGATGTGATTGACTAAACCTCGATATTAATATATAAATTAACGTAGGCGAATAAATTAAGATACATCAATTATTTATTAATATTTCTCAGGTGTTTTCCAAATAAACTAAATAAAGAAAGAAATACGTATTATTCCTTTCTAGACCTTCTCAACGACTCTTTCTACAAAAAAAAAAATACATCGTTTTCTCGTACATGTCTACATCGTTTGGAATGTGAGAAATAATTTGCCTATCATTATTAATTAGTCAACTAGTTAGGTTGTGTGCACATATATAAATTAATGTTACCAATTGGAATTTCCTTGGTATTTTGTTTTCAATTAATTATTTTATCTAGATGCCTACAACTTCAAAAATGCACCAGACAATAAGTTAACTATCACTGTAGAGGTGTCAACAGGTATGATACGGATGTCAAGTTAATGGTTTTTTATATGAGAAGTATGAAAATTTTAAATTTTAAAATGCAAATGTTTAATTGGTTTGTCGTGCAGATTCTGATCAATGAATTAAATTTGTTATTTGAAATCAATCCAACGATTTATATAATTCATCAATCGTCTTGGTGAGCATAATTATAATGATTTTACCTATGAAATCATTTGAAGCAGTTCATATTGTACCAAAGAAATCTATATACGAGCAACATTTGATTTCTTTTAAATTATACAGATATAAATAAATATGCACCCACTAATATTATATTAGTTTATACGATTTATGTATAAAAATCAACAACTTGTGGCACTAACGCAGAATTCATATGTTTTGAAAGTTTCTATTAAAAAGGAATTCATATTAGTTTAAATTATCTATATTTGTCAGCTATTTTGCTACATATTTCCTTATAACTTCCAGATATCATACTATATAATCTACAAATAATACAAAATTAATTATTCTTTGACGACTCTCAGATCTATATATTCTTTGAGGTTTGAATTTGACTCCAGCAACCAAATTACGTGTTAGATAAATATTGAATGAGAGGGTTAAAATGCCTCATCTTGCCTCATTAATTTCCTTTGTCTTCATTTTGAAAGTCCAAACAGTCGATCTGAACAGCTCAACATGATATACTTATTAAAATGTGTTTGAAGACTAAATTTTATATTTTTTGGAAATTTTTTACTATTATTTTAGATATGTACAAAATAATTGTTTCTGAACCACCCAAAAACAATAATTTTGTGCCTATCTAAAAAATAGTAAAATACTTTCCAAAAATATAAAATTTGGTCACCAAGCATATTTTAATATGCAAGTCATGTTGAGGGGCTCAGATCGATTATTTAAACTTTAAAAACAGAAATAATTAAAGAATGTGAGACACGATGAAGCATGAAAATTATGAAGCATTTTGAACCCTCCTCATATCTCATTAACTAAAAATTATCTCCATAAACTTTTTCACAAAAATTAGAATACATATATATTCAAACTATTGCAGATTTGTTATATTGTGTATTTCACCTTAATTAGCAAAATTGTTGACAGTTATTACTTATTTTGTCCAAATAAAAGAAGTAATTTTTAGCGTTCAACAACTAATTTGAACTTTTCTAAAAATGCATTTTAACTAACTGTTTTGAACTTTCGCTTTGATTATCTGGACCACTTCTAAAATACACACGTGATTATTATTTAACAGTAATGTGCTATAGAGAGATGTACGATTAGCTACTATATTTAAATCTCTTATATATTGCTATGTCATGGGTGTTGATAACATTGTACACTGTAACTTTACCAGTAAACACAGTAACTCAAGCTGTTAGACCCAAAACATTAAGATAAGCGGATATTAGAGATGTAAGAGAAATTTGATCAATCTGACTAATTTCATCTATATTTTTTAGTAAAAGTTGGAGATCAAATTACCTAACTATTTAATATCCACAAAGAATTGTCCTTTTCGGACTTCGACCTCCGACCTCCCACACAGAGAGCGTTATTTTTGCCACTAGATGAAAGGCTGGTTCTCAAATTTGATCTATATATTGATTTCAAACACTAGAAATTGAATTTTATATGATTAGATACAGATATGTTTTGATCAATCTGATCGCATGATATCTATGGTTGACTAAAATTTCATATCCTCTTATTTTTATTTCTGATAGCATAGCATATATGGTTGACTAAATTCATATGGTTTGGTGTAATGTTATACAAAACATGAAAACAAATTGATATGGTTTGGTGTAATGTTTATACATACTATTTTTCAAAAATGAAGTACACCTATATAAAGTTTTCAAATATGACTGTATAATGACATTATTATTTTATTGTATTTTTATTTTTAGCGAAAATTTTCTAAAGAACTATATATATTGTTTTGAATTTTATTAGAAAACACATCCGCATGTCAATCCGCATATATATATATATATACACGTACATGCATATTGAAAACCACATTATACAAGTTCAACTTATATTAAATATGTCTTCTGACTTGTTCAAAAATATTTTACTCCATGGTATAATTTTAATTTATTGGTACAAGGATAAAAATTCCGATGGCACTCTGTTAAATCAATTTGCTTGCCAACATGGGCAATTAATTAAGAGTAAGGTTTATTTCTTTTAACGTGATATCTGATTTTTAAAGAAATCTGAAAAACTAAAAGTAATATATTATTTCAATTGAATTTCAGAAATTCAACGTGTGCAAAACTTGCCTGAGAATTTCAGAAATTCGCAAATACTTTTTCCGTAATATCTTAATCAAATATCAAAATTTTCTATAAATTAAGCTTACGGGCCTTTCCCTTCAAAAAAAAAAAAATTTCTATTATTTGTTACAAGTGCTTCAGACTTAAAGAATCAGCATTTGACATATATAATAACAAAAGACAACGTCCTTCGTGTGAGATTAGATTGCGGATTCGAAAACCAAATGAAAATTATCTGTGACATTAGAATTTGAAAGACTAAAAATTGTTTGAAACTTAGAGAAATCACGTAAAGTGGTGCCCCTTTTCCCAAAGTGGTGCAGAATGCAGATTGAGAGGGACATCTAATACAATACTACCAACTAGGGTTATAAAGTGGTCCTTCCAAATTTATTTATTTTCAAACAAAAGGAAAGGTAATAAATTTTAATATGTACACCAGCCGCAAAGTTTAGGTTTTTTTTTTTAAATAGAATTATTTTAAATCAATTTAACGGAACCAGCCTCTGCTGGGTCAAATTTAGAAATCTAGCCTCCACCGATCCCTAGAATCGGTGGAGCAAAAAAAACCCCATCTACACCGGTCCTAGGGACCGGTGGAGCATGTTTTACACCAGCCGAAACTCTCGCCACATAAAATCCCTCATTATAACTCCACCGATCCCTAGGACCGGTGGAGGCTTGATCTCTAAAATTCCCACCCGAGAGCTCGGGAGCTCCATCTCTGTCTCTCCCTTTCTTCTCCTTCGTTTCCTCTCCGAACTCTTCTTGTTTTTTTTTTTTTCTTTTATCCTCTCAATTTACTCAACCATTTCTCCATCCAATTGTTTTAATATTTCTGGATCGTCTAAGAGAGTTAGAAACTCTTCGGATCTACGATTTTGACGAGGTAAATATCCCTTTTTTTTATAATTTTTTATTTCAGCCGAATTAAAATGAATAACTAATTTAATTTAGTTTGTTTAGTATATTTAGATTGTTTTTGTGAAATGTAGTGTTAAATTAGTATTTGGTGTAATTTAGTGTTGATTTGGAGTATATTTAGTAATTTAGTGGTAATGTAGTGTAATTTAGAGTTCATTTGATGTTAATTTAGTGCTAATGTAGTATTAATTTAGAATTTATTTGATGTTAATTTAGTGTAATTTAGTATATATGTAGTATAATTTTGTGTAATTAAGTGTTCATATAGTATAATATAACTTTTTAGTAATATGTATTATAATTTTTGTAAAATTAGATAAATGTGTGATGACTCTCATGAAGTTTAAAATTAGATAAAATATAAATGTGTAAAATTAGTAATATGTAGTATAATGTGTAATTAAGTGTTCATGAAGTTTATTTTTAAAATCAAAATTAGATGATCTGTTGTTTACATATAGTTCAATTTTCATTATTGTAGCCATATGCTTGAAAAAATATTTGTTTATATATTTATGTGTGATGACTCTCATCAGTTGCAAAAATATTTGTTTATCAAATTTTCTAACAGAGTCAATGGATAATCCGGATTATCCAGAGTTGTTGAAATTAGCACCACAGAACCACAGGGCATGGCAAGTTCGTGATATGGTAATTTTGATTATATTTATTAATTATTTGTTGCAAATAAATATTATATGAAGTATTTGAAGGGTTTATAATGTTTTAATTCTTTTTGGCAGCCTACCTCTTCATTGCAGGTAAATTCACATCAGACTAGTATTGCTTACAACAGTCGGATGGAAGGTGCTCTGAAGAGGTTAGGGTTGTATCAAATTGCTCGCCTTAATGATTGCAAGATTGATCCGCATTTGATTACTGCTCTGGTTGAGAGGTGGAGGCCGGAGATCAATACATTTCATCTACCTGTCGGTGAGGTGACAGTGACGTTGGAAGATGTTGCATGTCTATGGGGCTTATCGACTAAGGGTAATTAATAATCAGAAGTTGTTTATCGGTTAATTTAATTACCTATTTATAAAAAATAAATTGTTAATTGTATAATTCTTTTAATTTGCAGGTGACGCGATTACTGGCACCAGCGATACTGATTGGGACCCATACTTAGAGTTTGATCTAGGGGCTGATCCGGCTATTTTTTACAATCACCTCCATCAGACAATGCCATATAAATATAGGATTTATAATCCTAACACATTGAAAGAACGATTGTCCGTCTCTGCTTATGCGCTTAGACTAAAATGGTTGCGGGCGCAATTTAGTTTACTCTTAGAAGATTGGCACAATGATGAGATAGTTGCACGGTACACTCGAGGTTTTTGTATGGATTTATTCGGGTCGGTTATGTTTCCAGATTCAAGTGCGGATGGAGTCCCTGCGATGTACTTGCAATTCATCACTGATCTAGAGACTCCACGAGAATACAATTGGGGAGGTGCTGTACTTGCAATTCATCGTTGAATGATGAACATGGATGCTTAAGTCCTCGATTGAGGAATGGGATCGACTCATGCCAATCCTTCAATATTTCTCGGGCGTTCATTTCAGCCTCATATTCATCCATATCTGCGTCACATGCTTCAGCCGAATCGTCATCATCAAAAGAACTTGTATCATATTCTGTGTCTTGATCTGATTGCTCACAAGGGTCATCATCAGCCTGAACTGGAGGTGTGTAGGTGGGTACAGGTACACTGCCCGAGTCAGGATGAAAGCCGGTCTGAACCGACGGTGTGTTACTACCTCCAGGCAAACTATCTGGACACGGATCATAACTGATTTGGTTTCTACCCTGGTGTGCCTCAGCTACCAATTCTATAACCTTAAATCCAGCCACTTGAGCTGCAGTTTGTTTAATGACATCCCAAGTTTTCTCATTTTCTATCCGAAATAGTGAGAAATGGTACAATCCGGGTTGTGCTGTGTTCATACGTACCCTGATTGTCAATTTGACTCGACTTGGAAGCAATTCAAGTCCAACGTATATTTGCCGTCTTATAATAGCAAAACTGGTAGAATCAGATACGGTAAAGGTAAATGCAGCCCCTATGTCATAACCAACACCTGTTGAAGTGCTTTGGAGGTTACCACCATAATACACATTGATCAATAGCAGTGACATTTTGCTGAACAAAATTCAAACACCAAATTAACTCCAAATATTTTTCAATTTTACAACACTAAATATAAACAGACGAGTAAAAAAAAACTCACAATAATAATCAGAAGATGATGCTGAGTACAATGGTGGTGGCGATCTGTTCATATGGCAACTCCTCTATTGAATTTGAGAAAAACGAAATAATAAAAGAAAGAAGAAAGAAGAGAGAATAATGGAGGCTGGGAAGAGAAGAAGAGAGGAGAAGAATGGTGCGGCTGCCTCGTTTTAACCCTAAACCTACCTACACCGATCCACAGGACCGGTGGAGGCATTTTTGAAGTCCACCGATCCCCAGGATCGGTGCAGGTGTATTTCGTGTAGTCTTGCGTGTAGTAAGTGTGGCTGGTGTAAAACATGCTCCACCGGTCCTAGGGACCGGTGTAGATGGGGTTTTTTTTGCTCCACCGATTCTAGGGATCGGTGGAGGCTAGATTTCTAAATTTGACCCAGCAGAGGCTGGTTCCGTTAAATTGATTTAAAGTAATTCTATTTAAAAAAAAAAAAACCTAAACTTTGCGGCTGGTGTACATATTAAAATTTATAACCTTTCCTTTTGTTTGAAAATAAATAAATTTGGAAGGACCACTTTATAACCCTAGTTGGTAGTATTGTATTAGATGTCCCTCTCAATCTGCAGTTCTGCACCACTTTGGGAAAAGGGGCACCCCTTTGCGGAAAACTCACAAAGGGGCACGCAAATTTTTGGTGCCTTTTTTTAATTGTGATAAGACCAATGTAATTTAGAAATTAAAGTATTTGGTTCGAACTTCGAATTTGTTTTTGAGGCCGTGATTTTTATTTTTACTCCAAAAAAAAATATTTTAATATAAATAACCAGGTTTTTAAAATATTTTTATTTTTACCCAAACCGCTAGAAATCCTAGCGGTCCGAATTAAGAATTCGGAACGCTAGGATTCCTAGCGTCCGGAATTTTTAATTCAAACCGCCTAACCCTATCCGTGACTTTCTGTGGTAATACAGTTATCCGATTAATCCGAATAATTAATCACAGAGAGAAGTATATTTATTAGTTAAGATCAAAATTTATCCGATTTTCAAATAAATAATCAGATTAATCGGATTAAACTTATCAACGGAATAGACTATTAAACTATTAAACTTTCAAAATTTATTTAGACTATTAAACAATAATTAATTTTGAAAATCCAAACCGTTCAACATGTTCGAAATATTGAAATGTGCTTGGACACCAAATTTTATATTTTTTGGAATTTTTTTACTATTTATTAAGCCACTTTTTCAATCGCTAATCCGGTGGTCCAGAAAATTTTACTGTTTTTTACTGTTTACCGTTGGATCAGTAATTGAAAAAGTGGCTTAATAAATAGTAAAAAAATTCCAAAAAATGTAAAATTTGGTCTCCAAGCACATTTCAATATTTAGAACATGTTGAACGGTTCGGATCGGTTGGTTGGATTTTCAAAATGCAAAAAGTAGCCCGAAGTAAAGAGAGGGTTTTACTTTGCAAAGCACCGCAGCCTTACTCTTATTATATTATTATTATTATTATTATTATTAAGTAAGGATCGTCTTGTGCTTTAAATCGATGATAAGTTTTTATAATATAATTCTTTGTAATAAAAATAACTTTAGGGTTATCGGTGAATAAACTTCTAGGGTTATCGGTGAAAAATTACCATTTAATAAAATAAGAAATGAAATTTTATATTATTGATAAGTTTTTATAATAATTCTTTGTAATAAAAATAACTTTAGGGTTATCGGTGAATAAATTTCTAGGGTTATCGGTGAAAAATTACCATTTAATAAAATAATAAATGAAATTTTATATTATTTATAAGTTTTTATAATATAATTCTTTGTAATAAAAATAACTTTAGGGTTATCGGTGAATAAACTTCTAGGGTTATCGGTGAAAAATTACCATTTAATAAAATAAGAAATGAAATTTTATATTATTGATAAGTTTTTATAATATAATTCTTTGTAATAAAAATAACTTTAGGGTTATCGGTGAATAAATTTCTAGGGTTATCGGTGAAAAATTACCATTTAATAAAATAAGAAATGAAATTAAAGTTATCAGTGAATAAATTAAAGTTATCAGTGAATAAATTTCTACGGTGCTTTGCAAAGTAAAACCCCCTCTTTATTTCGAGTTACTTTTTGCATTTTGAAAATCCAACCAACCGATCCGAACCGTTCAACATGTTCGAAATATTGAAATGTGCTTGGAGACCAAATTTTACATTTTTTGGAATTTTTTTACTATTTATTAAGCCACTTTTTCAATCACTGATCCAACGGTAAACAGTAAAAAACAGTAAAATTTTCTGGACCACCGGATCAGCGATTGAAAAAGTGGCTTAATAAATAGTAAAAAAATTCCAAAAAATGTAAAATTTGGTCTCCAAGCACATTTCAATATTTCGAACATGTTGAACGGTTTGGATTTTCAAAATTAATTATTGTTTAATAGTCTAAATAAATTTTGAAAGTTTAATAGTTTAATAGTCTATTCAGTTGATAAGTTTAATCCGATTAATCTGATTATTTATTTGAAAATCGGATAAATTTTGATCTTAACTAATAAATATACTTCTCTCTGTGATTAATTATTCGGATTAATCGGATAACTGTATTACCACAGAAAGTCACGGGTAGGGTTAGGCGGTTTGAATTAAAAATTCCGGACGCTAGGAATCCTAGCGTTCCGAATTTTTAATTCGGACCGCTAGGATTTCTAGCGGTTTGGATAAAAATAAAAATATTTTAAAAATCTGGTTATTTATATTAAAATATATTTTTTTTGGGGTAAAAATAAAAATCACGGTTTTTGAGGCCATATATATATATTTTATTTGGTGTTTTGTTTGATGTTCTTAGCTACAGTACGTAGTTCATAGCTGTTAAAAGACACTCCGAGCTAGTTATATTAATCGAGTATCTGGTAATACTTGAACAAATTTGGCGATATTAATTTCGATGATAGTTCGGTGCACTTTTGACAATAATCTGACCAACTTTGATGAAAGTTTGGTCAGATAGACGTTGTTTTGATTAACTATCGACGATAGTTCAATAAGGCGCAGATTTAAAGGAGGCTCAAGATGGACAGATATAATTAATCTGAGTCGGCCATTGCAATTTGCTTGAGTCAGGTAAATTGCAATGGCCGACTCGGATTAATTATATCTGGATCAAACTCAATCGGGTGTCTATTGAGACTGTAGGGGGTCTGTTTTGACATTCGTGCCATGTTAAATGAGTTGTCCGATCGTAATTTGCTTGAGTCAGGTAACCTGAGGTGATGTGAATTCGCTCAAGATGGCCAAGTCTCCTCTATAGTTAAAAATATTGTAAATATTATGTATAATTTCTGCCACTTTACTAATATTCTTTACTTTGTTCTTCTATTAATGAAGTATGTGTTTAATCAAAGCAACTAATATGTCTTTTACAAAACATATCTTGTTATATATTATTTTTATTAAATCATGTTCTCATAATAATTAAATTTCTGATTACGCTTCTGATTTCGACGACTAAGAAAGGCACGATGTTATATTAAAAGTAAGCAAAGATTGAATATGAGGTAGCGGCTACTTACAAATACGGCAGAATGTGGTTAATGTGCTCTTGCATCTACAAACCTAAATAAATTAAGTTTTTATTCAATTTGGCACGCCTAAGCTAGGAAAGGTTGATGTGATGGTAACGAAAGGAGGGAGAGCTAGAGCTCAAAAGGAGAAAGCAAATTAATATAGGCAATGAATTAGCATCTCGGTGCATCTCTGTGGGGGCTAAGATATCATTTTACGAGTACCGATCGATATAAACGACCAGGCCTTTTCTTTTCTTTCTTTTTTTGAGAGAAATGATGATCTAACGTTATGAATTTCAATATTCATAATATTTTTATTCGGATTTTGAACATGTTACTTAAGACATTGTCTTTTGTCACTAAATCGAATGTTGATTTTTTAAATGACTTAAGACTTAGTTAGGACTAGCTCGTGGCTCATATCTCGTTTAGGATTAGCTTGGATTCAACTCGCCAACAACTTGAGTTGGAACTTGTTGGCTGTATGCAATCTTTTAATATTTTGTTTGACTAGATTTGTGAAACATACACTAATTGAATTTAACATTTTACACGATTTAGTGAGTTTGCAGGTTCAAAGCTTTAATTACAATATCTATTGTGAAAGAACCAAAGATAGGTTCAGAGCTTTAATTTCAAGATTTATAATGAAGAACCAAGGTTCATGAATTGTTGAATTACAAGATTATTTTGATGAATCTGAGAAGTCAACAAGACTTTACGAAGCAATAGATTTGTGTAATAATCAAGTAGTTAAGTAAAGTATATTTGAGGCTTGTTGATTTCTGGAGCATCCGCCTTGATCGGAACAAATATATGGAACCAATTTATAATGACAAGTCAGAAAGTTCCAATTTAGTTTCGTGCAAGACGGATGACATCTGTATGGCTGCCTATCAAGTTGTGTGAGACAGATTGTGTTAACCATTCTAACGAGCATAAACGTTTAGAATGGTTAATATTAATTTGAATTATTTTGCAGAAATTCTAACTTCAATATCCGTACAATCCAACCTAACGGATTTCTTTCCGTTAGAATGGATCTAACCCTCCCACTATATAAAGAGTTATCATCACTTCATATTTTCTAAGCTAGCCGCCTCTCACATTTGAAAACACATTTATTGTACAACACTTGATAGCTTCTATTGTTGAGTGAACTTAAACTTCAATATCTTCTCAGCCAAATCCACTCGACTTATCTTTTAGAAGATATAGTTTAGTGTTATAATTTAGTTCTAGAGCTTTTACATTCCCGCTAGTGTGGTCTGCTTATAGGGTGCGAAAGAGTACACTAGCCAGAGCATTCCGCTCACATATATCCATAGTTGTGTGACGATTCCAAGTGACTCTCCAGCTCGATCTTTTAGGCTCAACTTGCACACTAGTTAGGTCATGACTTCCCACCGTTGTTGGGCTCACGTGTCACGTGTTGTGTCCTTTCTTTCTGGGTAATAGGAAAGGGGCGTCGACGAGGTTGCTCTGCCCCGGAGACGTAGGCTTTGTATGCCGAACTCCGTTATCATCTTGCGTGTCAACTGTCTCTAAACTCTACTCTATTTACTTTCCTTGCACACGCTTATTTGACTTGTTAGTGTAGAGAGATTAACCGAAAAATGTCTAAGAGTCTTTAAGACTCCCTTTAAACCCCCTCTAAGTGCCGTTAGGGACTACAGAACTGACTCGAGTTGACTGAGTCCCTTTAAACCCCCTCTAAGTGCCGTTAGGGACTACAGAACTGATTCGAGTTGACTGACTTAGTTGACTCACGAGTTGAGTCTAAATTGACCCCGAGTCGCACATGAGCAACTCGAGTTAGTATAATTTCGTAATTTGTGGAGTTTTTTGATAATTTTTTAGATAATATTATAAGTTGTGGAGTGTTTTGGTAATTTGTAGACATTTTATTATGTATTGTGAATTGTCATTTAGTATTGTAGATTCTTTATTTTGGACTGTTACTTTGTCTCAAAATCAAAATCATTAATTTCAGTGACTTGACTTACGAATTACGAGTTGACTTGAGTTGCTCACGAGTTGAATTTTCAACTCAGTTATGTATGAACAACTCGAGTTGACTCGGTTCATGAGTTGAATCCGAACTCAGTAAAAGCCCTAGACTTAATACGTCTTAATTATGCCTTGATTGTCACTTGGAATGAATGCTCGAACATATAATTTTTTAATTGAATTTTATTAAAGAGTCCGGCTACTATAACACTAGTGTCATTCCAAACTAAATAACACCACATCTTAAATCATTGGATCTACTTTAATATTCGTGTAAGACACTAGCACTAGTGTCTTATACGAATATTAAAGTAGATCCAATGATTTAAGATGTGGTGTTATTTAGTTTGGAATGACACTAGTGTTATAGTAGCCGGACTCTTTATTAAAACGTTAAATATAAATTGTTAAATTTTTTAAGTTATTTACTTGTATCAAATTATTTTTCTTGTGTACCATATAAATATTGTATAGATATGTTTTAAATGTTAGATTTTCAAAATCATCAAGTTACTGCAATTTGATTTTTCTTTGTATCCATTCGTTATCTCTGCATATTTTTGGACCCCCCCCCCCCCCCCCCTCCAAATAAATCGATTAAATAATTTTGAAAGGTTGTTTTCTGTCTACAGAGTTCGATCACCATTGATTGTCACCCGATTTGAAATGAAAAATGACAGTTTCCACACAAATATTCGATTTTCTACAACACTCGATTTGAAATACAAAATGGCAGTTTCCACACAAATGCTCGACTCTTTTTTTTATATCATTGACTTGTGAAATTACGAACAAGTTGAACTTCTCTCTGAAAACTATACATGTTTTATACAAGAACAAGTTTGCCAACTGTAAAAAAAAAAGGGGTTATACAGAAATTTACATCCGATGAGTTTCTCTGCTGTCAAATTCATTTAAGATTCGTACGCGCTAGATTGGCACAAATTTTAAAACAAAATTGCACAGATATTGAGACAAGATATATGAATTTTAAAGGGGGTCGGATGGTAGAAGAATCCATCAGAAGATTCATAACGTCGGACGCAACCTGTTCTCTATTTCTTAACCATTTATTGATTTTATCAATTTTCTCTCAATTTTCTTGCAAATAAAAATAGTAAATTCAAATCTTTTATTTTTTATTTTGAATTTTTTGCCCCTAAGAAAATTGAACCCATTTTTTTAATGATGGCAATAAATGATGCACAAGTTTAATTTGGTCCTTACCGAAAGCAGTAGAATGAATATGAGATGTTAAGAAAGTATATTATTACTAGGCCTAAATCTATAGCCAAACCCTAGGCGTGGTAATTATTGACCAATTCAATTATATATCCGACTTGTTTGTATCTATGTGAATAAAAATGACAGGTTATAAGATATTCAAAGCATTTTAATTCGTTTCCAAAACTGTTTGTCTGATCGAATATTTATTGTTTAGAGAATCGTGCATATCATCTAATTACTTTTTTTTTTTAAAGAAAATAATTTCTTATTTTTAAATATTTATACAAAATATTTATTCAGATTTCAAATTGGCAACCTCTCTCATAATACAAAAAACATTGACTTTATACCTGCTGTATTAAAGACTAGTTCTTGAAATACATAACATATAAAAGTATATAAATAAATATCTAGTTTGAATGAATCTAATATGATAGAGCATCTACATCTCTGAAATTCTTAGAGTTTTTAAATAACTGTTAACTGTTTTTAAGAATTTAGACGGTGGAGTTTCTGACTCATTGTCAAAAGTCACTCAAAATAAAAAAAAAAACTCAAATTACCTAACTAATAGAAGTCCATGTGGCAGTTCATTCTATGGTTAGTAGAGAGAGATGTAGCTCCTTGCAACCTCATCAAAACCAGCTACAAAAGGAAAATTAATCTCACACATTCAATGAACAATCGAATATAGTGACCATGAGGGAAACTCTTGACCTAATCCCTCCCCCACTCCTTTCATCAACAAATCAACCTCTCCAATTTTAATACAAATCGAGAAATTCATAAATAGGTGTATATGTTGCCTCCCTCCAATCACTTTAGAATTTGTCAACATTAAAAAATTGTGAGTTCCATTACTAAATTAATTTTACATATAACAACTTAGCTCTGCCCATTATGCTGAGGATTTGGAACGGAATGGATGCGTCCAGTGAATTGAACTGGAGAGAAATGGGGTGTGGCCCCTAATTGACTGACGTCCTTGGCAATGAGAGCATAGGTGGTCACACCAAAGGAAAAATGCATGTGGAGGCTATATCCGCATTGACGTGACAACAATTTCAATTACAATTTGAAGGTAAAAAAGCGCAAAAAGGGTTTTCATGTGATGCGTCAAAAGCAGTTGAAACTTGAAAGAAAGAGAAAAACTAATGTAAAGATAATGAATGATGCTTCGTTATCTCATTTTTTTTAGTATGATATATAATATGAAAACGGGAAATAAGAATGAGTGTCTAAGTTGTATACGTATAATATAAAAAAAGATAATAACTGTAATTATATATTATTTTTAAAATATATGAAGAGGAGGGATCCTGAAATTTTTATTAATACCCTAAAAAAACAAATTATCAAATCTGCTCTTACTCTAAAATTATTTTAAAACTACCCCAACCGCCCGCGTGCTGGGCGGTCCACTCTGGACACCTGACCGCCCGACTGCTGGGCGGTTCACTACCCATAGTTGACCGCCCAGCAGCTCGGCGGTCCACTATAAAAACCCCTATAAAGGGGTTTTTCTCTCTCCTGAGCAGCACAGTATTCATTCCAACAAATCCAGAACCGAAAAAAGAGAAAAGAGAAGCGATTTTGAGGCGATTTTGAACAGTAATTATCAAACATAAATATTTGGTTGCATCTTTAGGTTTTGGAGGATTAACATAGTAAGTGGTGGTAGACCTTACTATACCAGATATCCAATAACAGAAGTCGTTATGGAGGAGTGTTTACAACATTTTTGAGTCACAGGGTACCATGGTAATGAACTTATATTTCAGGAGAGTTTCGCGTGAATCCGGGGTTGGAACATCTAGGAAAAATAGAGGTTATGATCACTCGGGTTATGACAACCCGCGTCACTCGAGTAATGACTGTTATCGGCATTTTTACATGATAAAATCTATGAAAAAAAATCTTACCCATAATTATTTTACTGACTACATACAGGTATATCATATCTGTAAACAATTTAATTAACACTCTCAACTCGAATTACAAAGAAAAAATAAAATTTGTTAACTATATTTTTAAACGATCAATCAAAGGTAAGAAGTAAATAAAGTAACCCAATTATTTAAGTACGATCTATCATATATCTTGCCTATAATAAATAATATTTTTTAAGACATACTTTACCATTCATTGAACTCTTGATAAATTAAATACAAAATTTGATAAGTAGGTTATCTATATGTTTGAAAGTCCACTCATAAACTTTTTTCAATTTGAAGTTTTCATAAGTTGATTTAAAAGAGGCTGAAACCTGTTGAATAATTTCATTGGCAAAAAATTTGACACCTTGAAAATATTTGTGAAGTTGAAACCACGTGTAATCCAAATCTCTCATGACGCATTGACGCAGAATCTTTACAAAAAGTTTCAAATTTTGGTAGTTTCTTTCTTGGAACATGACAAAATAGTACTCACACGTGTGAATTAAGAATTTATGTCCTTACACACGATTACAACTATTATTCACAAAATATAGAAAAAATTCAGTCCTGCTTTTTGAATAAACAGATTATAACTTTTACAATAGTCCTTAGTTAGTACCACTTGATAAAAATAAAAATAAATGTCCATAATATATAGTTTGTTAATAAAAAATTATACGAGTTACCGTTAAAAAAATCTCCAATTTTCATACCTATTTAATAAATAAATAATTCAACAGATGATTTAATCTTATAATATAGCTATTTTAACTTCACACAGTCCGCCATCAATGGAGACAAGATTAAAAAAAAAAGAAAAAGGATACAATTAATTGTTGCGCTACGTAAAGCTAATAACTTTGTCAATATTTTTACCATGCACCTAAAGTTGCCGGAGGCAAAATTAAAGTCGACTCCATGAATTTTAAATCATTTATTTCACAGGAAGCCAAGAAAATAATATCAAGTTTCTATAGTATGCATCAATGAAGAGCAGCTGCAATATTGTTTATAATTAAGAAACAGGAAATACAATTGATATTGCTCTACTTGTTTTGAAATCCTTAATTAGCATGCACTATTAATTAATAAATAGTATGGATAGCAACATTTTGTTAAGGTTAACAAAGTATGATAAATGTGGTAACCTACTAACCTTGAAATTAATTAATTTAGCAGTACGTATCAGATAGTAATCAAGGTTATTTATGACTAATCATGCACCATGAGACAAATTAAATTAAGAATGCTGAGTGATAGAATCCAGTGACAATCACATTCCATTCCATTCCATTCCAAATCTTGTCTTTGTTTTTGTATAATGAGATATGAGTCTAATCTTGGGTTATTCTTGGGACCACAGTACGTTAATGAAAAGGATTGGCATGAACAAAACTAGATAAATACCAAAACGATCAGGTAGCTAGGTTTGAAATTGATAGATCATAGATGCAATCTCCAACTTTAGCCTTTGCAATATTTTTTTGTGGCATTTAATTTGTGTGTCATAATACATTTTCTATACAATTTTGATTTTTTTAACTATAAAGAAACCTATTGCTTGAAAGAACAATATTCAAATAAAGTGTTGTCAACTTGTAATATGAAAAAGGTGCTTCCAGAACAGCACAAACTTAAATGGTGCATAGTGATTATTTATAACCTTTTGTTACATAGTTTTTTAGTTGAAAATATTTATTAATATTCGTATTTTATTGCTTAGTCATATTAAAGTGCAGTAGAAAATCATAATATATTTTTTGAAAGAATAATAAAAGATGTCAGAACAACCAGTGTACATCACATACTATCAGTCTTTGTCTATTAAAGTAGTTTTGCATTAAATATTTCCCCTCTTTTGTTGGAACCTGAATTAAAGAAAGGAAGCTGATATGAATATCCGCACTCCAGTACCCGCATTGTATACGCACCTTAACTGTTATATTTCTGACGATCTGTGAGAAATTTTGCGAATCTAAAACCACGAACATCTTGTAGGGACCATATAATTAGTGGGAACCGTAGTACAACCTTCCTCTATTGTTGTTGCAGGTACTGGAGTGGAGAGATTGAAATAATTATTCTTAAATAAAAGGGTCTTCCTTCAAATCCACCATTTAATAGTATATACAGTTTTTCAAACTAACAACATATTACTTCAAATACATTTCTCAGTAGATTGCACAAATATATGCTACAGAAGATCCAAACACTTCAATATAATGATAAGCATCAAGGCACTTAAATTAATACCTAAACCTAAAGATGCAAACCTACCAAGTAAAATCTATTAGAGAGGGACAGAGATTATGATTAGTGATGAATCAATGTCCCTTGGAGCCCTTTCTTTTTTTTTTTAACAATTATTACAGGGCGAAGTTCATGCTTTAAAAGCGAAGTTCAAGCCATGTGTTTTGACTAATTGTTTGTGGGGAAGGGAACAAATGTAATTATGCTTCCTATTCTCATCCTTTGATCACATCTAAGGAGGCAAAAGGGAAATATTCTCTGCCCATTTCAATTTGATTTTGTGAATTGTACCGTTTTGATTGT